>OY019130.1:28282581-28723136 GCA_955652365.1 Eristalinus aeneus | reverse complement strand
GTCCCCAAAAATGAATCAAGAAATACGCTTGTTCTAGTTTCTGGTTGTGGCATTCGAGAAAGGACGTAGTGACGACGTTTTTCTGTCCTCTGCGCTGACGCCATTTAGGCGCAATGTATACACCTCAGTAGGCCCAAGGACAGTGCAAAATATTTAAGGAGTATTTTTGTCTTCATCGTCACTTTAAATCCGCCAGAAGTCGATGTTAGGAGGACATGGCTTGGACAAACTGACTCGTTTCCTCACTGACACAGGTTTGATTTATGATACGGGCTCTTGGCCTACATTTGTTTCCAGCTAACGACCTCTTCTCACATTGCAACTTTAAAGTTGGAAGTGACACATTGGTTGGATTGTGGTCCTGCGCAAAGATGTTGAGGAATGTTTCTTTGACCTCGTAACCAGAACGGACAAACATTGAACGTCCGAACCGGGTTTTAAGGAGATGTTTGATAAATTGATGTCAAGGAATTTGAGTATTCGGGGTTGACCGGACAGAGTTTCACCTATTACTATGAATTTGGCTTAGATAACACTTCACAGATTTAAAAGTGGGACTTTGAAAAGACATCGACTCCTTACCGACTTCGTTTCTAAGCTCTCTGCGTGGGTGTGCCAAGAATGCCTTCAACGGTATCTGTTTAGAATGAGGGTCTTAAAATATTTAGGTTAGACCTCGGATTTTCAAAAACGAAAAGGAAAACGCAATCGCATATTTCCAGTAGTATTGACTCGATCGCATAAACGTGTTAAAATCAGATTAAGGTTCCTCTCTGTCCCTTTTTTATATCATCACAGAAGCGAAACCTAAAAAAACATTAATTTCTTAAAAAGCCACTTTGCAGATCACATGTGCAAATAACGTCTCAAACCTTTTTTGAATAAAAAAACAAAAGAAACCCATGCCACCAGTGATAAGCCACATCACTCTCAGCACGCACCCAGATCCCGTGCAGTTCATCGCAAAACAAACAACTCACAGTGCCCAGTGATGACGACAACTCCTCCTCATTCTTCTTTGCCTTTGTGTGAAGGCTGCACATGATCCAAACACGGCACTGGTGGACATTGTAACAAGGTCGAATGGAAAAAAACCCGATGATGTCTGTGTCGTTGAAAAACAATTACGATGTGTTACAGCAGCTTTTTATCAGCGTTTTGGGACTGTTTTTCGAGGTCTAATCTGTGCCGGCTTTGTTGGCTGTATTTGCTGTGCTATGCATATTGAATTATTTAATTTGGGATTTGTTTGAGTTTAATCACTTTTTGAGGAGGCATCGAGCGCAGGGGTCAGTGAGAGGCCAAGGGACGAGGATGCATTCTTTGGTGCGGGTGAGTTGTTTGCGTTTTCTTCAGACATTGAGTGGATTCGTTTTTTTCTTTTATCGTTTTTTAATGATATTGACAATTGTTCATTTCTAGGCGAATGGTCGTTTAATGGGTTTGTTAGCATAGCCTTTGAATGAAAGCATTTTTAACCCGACTGTCTTTGAAAGAACGTTTTTGTGATGTGTGAGAGACTTTTAACAAACAGCTAAGCAGGACGATATCCATATCCTGATTTCAAATGCATTTCCTCTATGATATGTATGTAAAGGGTGTCCCAACAAGAACGCAAGATTTAAATTTGGCGCCATTCCAATTGTCATTGTTTGACATTTAAACAAGTATTATTGTTTGTTAGTAGAAGGTATAAGGTTAATAAAAATGGAGCGCTACACGAATGAACAACGCATTCTCATTGAGAAATTGTTTTACTAAAATGGTGAAAGTTCTGCGGCTACAGTTCGCAAATTGCGATCAATTTGGGGTTAAAATAATGCTCAAAAAAAGTCAACTGTAAAACGATCAATGGAAAAACTTGCTGAAACTGGGTCTGTAACTTAATATGTTCACTTTGGTAGAGACAATTATTTTTGGTACTGTCACTGATTGGGAGGTTCGTTTCCTTTTGCCATTAAATGCATGTAAACATTTTATTTTTAATTGCAATGACTGAAACTATCAACAACCTTGTTTCTGAGAAAGACTTGCAGTGGGGATACAAAATGTTGGCATTTTATTTAACTGAAACGAATTAAAGACAAGCTTGTTTAAAATAAAGTGTGCCGTGTATATTTTTTAGTTTATGAAAATTCTTAGAATTTCAGTTATTTTCCTTCTTTTCGTGAAAAAAAAAGCATATTTGCTGTTTTCTTTTCTTTATTTCACGATCTTTCAAAGTTTGTTTATTAATCAATTGCCAACGAATACGCAAATAATGTGGTTAATCGTTAGATTCCTTTGGCATAAAAAAATTCATCTGGCAATACTATAGCTTTAAAAGGTACAATTTTAGGCGTAAAAGCTGCGAGAAACTTTTTCGAAACGCAACGACGCAACGGCGTAGTGGGTAGAGTGCGACGCTCACACGCAGAAGGGTCTAGGTTCGATTCCCGGCTGAACACCTCGAATTTTTCACGGCACCACCTCTTTCGAGCTGCTGATAACACTCAAAGAGTAATTACTGTCTAGGAAAGCTTCTCAAACTTCGCCGTTCGGAGTCGGCAAAAAGGTCCCTTCCACTCGTGAGAGAACAGTAGCGCGCACAACACGAGTAATTGATGAGAAAGCTAGGCCCTGGTCCCCCTATGGACAACAATTATTATTAACGACTTACGATTAAATAGAATTTCTAAACTGTTTTTCTTATAGAGGAATATCAGTTAGAGAAGTGCTACCAGGCTTAAGGTTCTTTTGGTAAAACTAGAAAAACGCAAACGAATGAGTTCTAAAGAGAATTGCTATAAACGCCGTGGAATTAAAACGATAAGGCCGATAATTTCTGTTAAGAAAATTTGGTTGGATATAAACTAACCTTTTTATGGGCTATCCTAGTTTTTGGCAAGTAAAGACAACGAGAGAAATAATTAAAGGATCAGAGATAGTCAGACAATTTGGTGTTGCATTATTCAAATTCGCATTCTTTTCTTTTATTATTACGGTATTTGCAAATTAATTTTAATGCCTATTTTTTTATTTTAATGCATATTTTTTGTTCTTTTCTTGGATTCTGTTCTATACGAATAAAGACCGTACCCAAATCATAATAGGCTCAAAATAGTACATCCAATAATTTATACGAGGGTTGCCTTTTATATTTCGGGAATGGAGAACAAAAGCAAATATTAACCATCGAGAATAGCTTTATTGCTTTTCAAAATATTCCCCATTAAGATCTAAACCCTTTTGCATGCGTTTGAACCAATTGTCGACGCACTTCTGACACTCTGATTGAGGTATCTCCGAAACATGCATTCTGAACGCATCAACCGCTTCTTCAGGTGTCGAAAAACGCTGACCTCTCATTTTATTTTTTACGTACGGGAATAAAAAGAAGTCATTCGGTGCCAAGTCAGGACTATACGGCGGATGACTCATCAAATCGATGTTTTGAGTGCTCAAACATGCAGTTGTTTGAGCCGATTGTTGTGGTCATGAGTAATCCGTCTTAGGCGGTTGGTCTTCCTGATTACTTGGAAGACAACTGGCAAGCAAATGGTTGTGTACCACTCAGAGTTGACTGTTCTGCATTGTTCTAGTGATACGGTTGGGACATTTCCAGTTTTTCCTACAAAATAGGCGACCATTTGCTTGGAAGTTCTTCGTGCACGAGCAACTATTGTTGGATTTGGCCCAATTTGGAACACCCACACAGTCGACTGCTGTTTACTTCCGGGCTCATACACGTTAATCCACGATTCATCACCTGCCACGATGACATAGACGTGTTTCGAAGCACCGCGATCGTATTTTTGGAGAATTTCTTTTGACCAATCGACACGGGCTTTTTTTTGATCGATTGACAAATTGTGTGGGATCCAGCGCAACAAATTTTTTGACGGTCAAATGTTCATTCAATATTGAATGTATGCTGGTCGCATTAATGCCTAAGGTTGTCTCAATCTCACGAAAGGTCACATGACGATCTTGCAATATCAGTTGGCGCACAGCATCTATAGTTTCCGGAACAACAACTGATTTTGGACAACTTTCACGAAATTTGTCTTGGAGTGAACTACTACCTCGGTCGAATTCACCGTACCATCGATAAACACTGGTCGTTGATGGAACTTCATCACCAAAAATTAAATTAAGTTCATCGATGCACTGCTGTTGAGATAATCCACGTCGAAAGTTGTAAAAAATAATCGTACGAAAATTTTCACGATTTAGTTCCATTTTTTGGGCGAAATGAATCTTTTAAGTTACTGTAAACAAGACAAATAGCGCTCGGATGTCAAAACGTTCTGAGTACGTATAACCTCAAAAATGTTAAACTTTACGATAGAGGTGGCAGTTTTCTGATTGCAACACTATGGTTGCCCAATTTCGAAATATAAAAGGCAGCCTACGTATAGGCAGATCAGTCTCTTATGCGAAAAACTTTACTCCGTGTCATTAATTTCGTGAAAACAATGTTTATGCGGTTCAGGAATATTTAGGTAAGTTATACATTTTCATATTGCGGGGCATGCTTGATGCATATCGATACCCATCCATCCCAATTTGAAGAATGTGTGGGCACGTTTCTCTATATTCATCATTGCAGACCCAGCTTTATGTTGGCTACTTGATTATGCAAAACTTAAACCATTCTAAGGATATAGCATTAGAACAGGCTGGTGTAAGGAGCGTTAAAAGCTCATGAGCATCCAAGGAATGGTTAAGTCCTACACCGAGATTTAAAAAGTTTTTATTCAACAAAAAGTGGAAGTTTTTGTGTTTTCTTTTCTTCTTTATTTGTTCCTGAATTATTTACAAATATTAAGAGTGCATTTTATAAAAGCGTGCCGTGTAAGCGAAAATCGGTCGCTAATTTCGGGAAGAAAATTACTCTCGGACTTCTGTTCTAGACATACTTTTAATTAATTTTACTGCTCCAAAGTTTTTCCTTTCCCCTCTGACGAGAAAAATGCTTTAAATCTAGTTCGCTCCTGACCACATTAAATTGAAGTTTGCAACTCATTTGAATCATTCAACAAACTTCACACACCCAGACTCCTTACTTAGTAGCAAATATTAATGTTGCTACTCTCTCACATTTGCCACGATTGACATTTTTCATTTTTGTAACGGTTACTTCGGTACATTTTGGCGGGACACCCATAAACACACAATCTGGCAGAAATTTGAGAAATTCAAATTCCCCCGCTCTAGAAACGTCGTGCAATTCTGAGTGTGAGATAATAAATTATTCACACCACACAGAGGTCAGCTAAAACGAAGTGAACTGCCGCGAAATAACTGCCCAGGGGTCAGAAATTATACCAAATCCCATCGATTTCCTCATTCCTTATGCCGATTGCATCCTTTCTAGTGCGAAATGAAAAATAGCAATAAATTAACTGCGAACCCACTGCCAGGACACATCACAATCAGGACATTGTTCGCCTCCATTGTCAGGCCATTGAAAAATTACTCAAAAAAAAAAAATTCATTTCTCACCCCAGAGTGCGAAATCGGAAAAAAGAAGGATCGCCCTCCCTCCGATATTGTCCGAGCCGGCGTGCGTGACCTTTTTGCGTCTTCGGGAATTCCTTATGCGTGACCCCTCTGCGACTGGTTCGCCTGACCCTGGCTGACAGCAGTGGTCACTAAATTGACCCTCGCATCCTCGTCCGCTTGATAGACGTACACAGAGAGAGAGAGGCAGATTTTTTTGCTAAACAACTCAGTTCCGCATTTTGGGAAGGAGAGGATTGACGATGAATTGCATAGCAGGACATTATTGACACCTATGCCAACTTAGAGGTAAATAGAGCGCCGCTCCATTGTTCTACGGCGCATTGTGTTGGTCCACATCGGTGTGCGCATGAGTTTATTTGACCCGCATCTGTTCTTAGAGGCTTTTCGGTGACCCCTGATTTATCGGGTTATGGCGAATGCGAGCATTCGTCCTTTATGCGACTGGATCATAAGCGGGATTACATAGTCGTTACATGTGACGATTGGCCGTTGCAGAATGTCTCCCTTTTATTATGTTGATTCGAAGGAGAACCGTTCCAAAAAATATCCCTTTTTCCTTGATTCATGAGCGATTTTAAGCCGAAATTTGAATGATGACGATTGTGCAACAACGACGCCGCCGTCGATGGCAGGGGGATGCTTGGGTGAGAAAGGTCAAGCTGACTGGCGGTTTGGTGAATGGATTTGGCGCGCTATTCCTGTTGATCCAATTTTTGCAACGTTGTCGCCATCATCAAATCGGCTTGGAAACGGTGATTTGCTTCCCTGTGAGCTGCATTAGGGCAGTCGAATGGAAAATTTCGAATCCTTGCAGAATTTTGATTGGCAATTAAATTTTATATAACGAAATGAGGATGCGTGTTGAAGAGTGAAGAGAGGGAAATTAGGCGTAATGTGAAATAAGGTCTTTTGTTCCATAGATTCATAATCTGCTAAATTTAAATAAAAGAAATTCAATTGAAAACATTTCCAAAGCTTTGTTTTCAAAGCCTCGTTGGTCTCTGGTGAATTTTTGAAATTCTTTTATTCTGCCGTTGACGGTCGCTGAATTGGAAATTGTCGTCTGTCGTCGAATGAACTTTAGAGGCGGCCGTCATAGCGGTTGAACTAAGGTCACATCAAGCGTTCACACTTTTTTTTTTTTTCAATTCGGTCACTTGAAGAAAATTCTACTTTTTTCAGAAGACACGGATCTCGCCTTCCCCGCCTATATATTTGAAAATAATTTCTTACCTTGTATATCATCTTGAGATGGCCGGGAGCTGTTTATGAGAATAAGAAAAAGAGGGCGCTGAAATTAACATCCACTTGAGCGACCTCAATCTGAATCTTCAATTCAAATACGAGGGTTGCCGCATATTAATCATCGAAAATAGCTTTATTGTTTTTCAAAATATTCCCCATTAAGATCTATACACTTTGGCATGCATTTGAACCAATTGTCGAAGCACTTTTGCCACTCTGGTTGAGGTATGTATAGAACATGCATTCTGAACGCAACCACCGCCTCTTCAGGTGTCGAAAAACGTTAACCTCTCATTCAGTTTTTTACGTACGGGAATAAAAAGAAGTCATTCGGTGCCAAGTCAGTACTATACGACGGATGACTCATCAAATCGATGTTACAAGTGCTCAAAAGTGCAGTTGTTTGAGCCGATGTGTGAGAGCTCGCATTGTCGTAGTGAAGAGTGATCCGTATTCGGCGGTTGGTTTTCCTGATTTCTTGGAAGACAACTGGCAAACAAATGGTTGTGTACCATTTAGAGTTGACTGTTCTGCGTTGTTCTAGTGGCACGGTTGCGACATGTCCAGTTTTCCGAAAAAACAGCCGACCATTTGCTTGGAAGTGCTTCGTGCACGAGCAATTTTTGTTGGATTTGCCCAATTTGAAACACCCTTACAGTCGACTGGTGTTGACTTTCGGTCTCATACGCAAAAAACCACGATTCACCACCTGTCACGATGTCATAGACGTGTTTCGAAGCATCGCGATTGTATTTTTGGAGCACTTTTTTCGACCAATCGACACGAGCCATTTTTTGAGCGATTCACAAATTGTGTGGGATCCAACACGAACAAATTTTTTTGACGGTCAAATGTTCATTCAATATTGAATGTATGCTGGTCCCACTAATGCCTAAGGTTGTCTCAATCTCACGATAGGTTACATGCCGATCTTGCAATATTAGTTGGCGCACAGCATCAATGGTTTCCGGAACAAGAACTGACTTTGGACGACCTTCACGAAATTCATCTTGGAATGAACTACGACCTGTTTTGAATTCACCATACCATCGATAAACACTGGTCCTTGATGGAGCTTCATCGCCAAAAATGGAATTAAGTTCATCGATGCACTGCAGTTGAGATAATCCACATCGAAAGTTGTAAAAAATAATCGCACGAAAATTTTCACGATTTAATTCCATTTTTTGGGCGAAATGAATCTTTTAAGTTACTGTAAACAACACAAATAGCGCTCGGAGGTCAAAACGTTCTGAGTACGTATAACCTCAAAAATGTTAAACTTTACGATAGAGGTGGCACTTTTCTGATTGCAACACCAGGGTTGCCCAATCCCGAAATATAAACGGCAACCTTCTTTTTTAATCAATATTATTTCGAGCATTCTGATAATAATAATTGTTGGCGCTACAGTCCAAAAGGGGGACCAGGGCCTAGCTTGCTTATCAACTACACGTGTTGTGCGCGCTACTGTTCTCTCACGAGTAGAAGGGACCTACAATTTTTTGCCAACTCCGTACGGCGAGATTTGAGAAGCTTTCTTAGACACTTATTACTCTTTGAGTGTTGTCAGCAGATCGAAAGACGTGGTGCCGTGAAAAATTCGAGGTGTTCAGCCGGGAATCGAACCCAGACCCTTCGGCGTGTGAGCGTCGCACTCTACCCACTACGCCACGGCGGCCACAGAGAGTAAATACTGATAGAAAATAATTAACGAAAAGGAAAAGAAATCGTATGTAAGGTATGTAAGGTTATTGTCCATTAATTACTTCTTCTTCTTCTTCGGATGGCGCTACAGTCCGGGGTGTTGTCAGCAGCTCGAAAGAGGTAGTGCCGTGAAAAATTCGAAAAATTGGTATTGAGCTGGGAGTCGAACCTAGACCCTTAGGCGTGTGAGCGTCGCACTCTACACACTACGCCACGGCGTGCATTCTGATAGGTGTTGGAAACTGCAGTCGCCCCATAGCCATAAAACGTCACAGACGACGAAACTTCTCATTCTAAAGGAACAGTTTCAAAAGGTCAGCACTGCTCAATAGAAATGTTCTCAACTTGATCTAGGCACGATTCTGATCAAAGGCTGTGTCTAGCTATTCAGCGCAAGGCACATGATAAAGTGTTGATACCTACGCAATGTAATTTCTCGCCTCTACCGAAAACAGTTTCAAAAATTCGTGAAACCGAAAGCAGCAAATTTCGTTCTGCTCTGTTTCTGCAGATGGCATTTGAGATTGGGGATTTAATGACGAACGAAGAGTATTTTAATCCAAGCCGCTTGAATAAAGCAATAAAGGTTTTATGGTTAATAACCAAGTGGTATGGGATATTCGGCTAACAGCAACGTACTGCTGTTAGTTTGTGTTCAATGTTTTCCATCATTTTATCCACTTGTTAAGGGAATATTCAAAAGGAGCAGGGTTCTTATTTGACTCAAATTTATCATACCGTATTAGAGCTGCTGCGAAACTTCCAAAAAGTTCTAAGCAGCGTTTTACTTTCAAAACCATTTTATTATGAAGAAAAGCAGAAAATATTTCAAATGAGCTTTGAACTCTCAGTATTCTTTAAACGTAGATAACTCTTAATGGAAAAATGGTGCAAAATTAATAAAATGAAGCTTAACATGTCTCCTATTACAAAAGCCTTTAAATAAAGAAGAAGCATTTGATATTGCCAGAGTAATTTATTCAGACCCACAGACCATAAATAATTTCCAAGAGTTCTCAAGCAGCAAACACTTTGAATAACCTCTACCAGCAAGGTGAAATTGAGAACCTTTAAAAATATAAGTTGAGATCGTTAATAAAACTCTGCGAATGTCTCTAGCATACAGTCAATCACAAAAGTAAGTACACAGTCTACACTTTGCTGTACAATGGAAGATAAAACGACTCAAACTCAAATTAAAAATTGACATCATGTGTTTTTTATTTCAACAATTCATAATCTTTCTTCTTCTTGTGGCGCTACAGTCCGGGGTGGACCTGGGCCTCAACCAACATGCCTCTCCAGCCAGCACGATCTTTCGCCAGCTGTCTCCAGTTGCGCACTCCAAGTTGGTTAAGGTTCTTCTCCACTTGTGTGCGCCACTTTAGTCTAGGTTGTCCTCTGTTGCGTTGTCCTAATGACACGGATTCAAAGACTTTTCGGGCCGGAGCAGTGGTGTCCATACGCTCTACATGGCCTAGCCATCTTAAGCATTGTATCCGTAGACGCTTGACCAGGCGCATGTCGCTGTACAGCCCATAGAGTTCGACATTAAATCTTCTGCTCCAGATGCTATCAATGCAAACAGGACCAAAAATCGCAGGCAAAACTTTTCTCTCGAAAAGACTAAGGGCTTCCTCATCCGCCTTTGCTTACGTCCAAGATTCCGCGCCATATAGTAGGACGGGGATGATCAAGCTGTTATATAAAGCGAGCTTAGTCCTTCGAGAGAGGGCTTAATTACTCAATTGCCTCTTGAGCCCACAGAAACAGCGATTGGCAAGAGTGATTTGATTTCGGTCCTGGTGTTGTTGTCCCTATTTACCGCGGAGCCGAGGCAGACGAAGTCCTTGACTACCTCGAAGTTTCTGCTGCCTAGTGTGACGCTCCGTCCGAGACGTCGATGTTGTGTGTCCTTCCTTGATGACAGCATGTACTTCGTTTTGCCCTCATTTACCACTAGACCCATTTTAGCCGCTTCCGCTTCAATGCCAGCAAACGCCTCATTGACGGCTCGCTGTGCTCGTCCAATCACGTCAATGTCATCAGCGTAAGCTAGCAATTGAACTGACTTCTGGAAGATCGTGCCTCTGGTGTTGACTTGTGAGTTACGCACGATCTTCTCGAGGATGATGTTAAAGAAGTCACATGACAGTGCGTCGCATTGTCTAAAACCTTTTTTGACATTGAAGGTCTCGGTGAGTTCGGTACCGATCTTGCCGGAGCAGCGAGAGTTCTCCATCGTCATCCTACACAATCTGACGAGTTTGGTAGGAATGCCAAAACTAGACATGGCACTGTATAGCTCGTCTCTATGCACACTGTCATATGCGGTCTTAAATTCAACGAATAGGTGGTGAGTGTCACTTTGCACTTCTTGGGTCTTTTCTAGGATCTGCCGTAATGTGAAGATCTGGTCTATTGTGGACTTCCCTGGCCTGAAACCACACTGATAAGGACCTATCAGGTCATGTACAAACGGTTTCAGACGCTCACACAATACAGCAGAGAAGATCTTGTATGCGATGTTCAGGAGACTAATCCCTCTGTAGTTGGCGCAGTCAAAGGAGTCCTCTTTCTTGTGAACCGGGCAAACGACGCTGAGATTCCACCCATCGGGCATGCTACTCTTGTCTACGATATTGCAAACGAGGATGTTGGCTCAGTGCGCTGGATTCAAATACTCCTAACCCCGAACAGCAGAGTCTGTAGGCTCTTATTACCTAGACAAGTTAAGCGTTTAACATTGACGCTGGACTAAATTCAAATGTCCCCGTTATGATTATAGACCTGTCTGCTTTCAATCAATGCTTACTCTTTTCCATACTTTTAGTACCATCCTCGGGCTTGTTACCTAACTGTAGTCCCAGAAATAGCCATTAACAAGAGAGCCTTTACATTCAGTTCTAGATTTCTCTAAAGAAGGGTAAGGTTTTCATTGTCTTATCTTTATTTGATAACAAAATGTCATTTTAAATAATTCTTTAAATTCTTCTGGAGTGAGGGCCGTCCTATGATCACATTCCACAAAAATAGAGCTGAACCAATACCTTCAAATTTTCCAAATTCTATTGATCTGAGAGGGACGAGCACCCCTAAGCTCACATCACACATCTTTATGAAATTAAAAAAAAACGTGGAAAACAAAAAACGTTGGAAGCGTAATTCAAGTATAACAAATAATAATAGAAAATAAACATCACAAAAGTAAGTACACAGTGAACAAAAAAAGTAATATCTAGAAACATGTGACAAAAATATGTAATTTTTAACAAATTAATATTTTGTGGGGTACCCTTTTGCATTGATAACGGCAGATAATCTCGAAGTCATTGATTTTAATAATGTTGAGGTGACATCAGGTCACGTTTCAGGTCATCTTTTGATTTTTTATGATGTTTTCTAATTTTTCGTTCCAAGTGTTCCCATAAATGTTCAAAATGATTCAAATCGGACGACTGGGGTGGAGTTCTTAGCTGTTTTTGAACATTGTAAAGCAACCACTCCTTAACCAATATGGAAGTGTGCTTAGGGCCATTATCTTGCTGGAAGATAAATGACTCTTCTAGGCCTAATCTTTTTACGCTTTGTTGCAGGTTGCTTTTAAGAATGTTCAAATACGCATACAGATCCATTTTTTCGTCTACGAAGACCAAATTTCCCACCCAAGAGGCTGCCATACACCCCCAAACCATTACCGATCCACCACCGCCTTTGACGGTGCCAGCCATGTTCCTTGGGTGTAGCTCCTCATTTGCTTCCCTCCAAACTTTACCACGTCCATTTAACCCATGGATATTAAATTTGCTTTCATCAGTGAAATTTACAGTATTCCAAAAAGCTGAATCAAACTTTAGATAATTTTTTGCAAATTTTAGCCTTTTGGATCTATTAAGGAACCCATGGTTTGACGACGAGTGCAGGCAAGCGCACGCAGCTAAACAAGACGCTTATAAGGCGACGCTACATCGAACAACGAGGGCTGTTTGTGAGCTCTACGAACAGAGAAGAAGGGAAGAGCACCGGCTTCTAAGAAGGAAAAAGAAGGTGCATGAGAAGCGCGCGGTCGAGGAAATGGAAAGGTGTTATGGCAGAAATGAAGTCCGAAAGTTTTACCGAAAGTAAAACAGCTATCCGGAGGATACAAGGTTCGGACTAAGGCCTGCCGGGATCAAAACGGACAACTCGTTGTATAGTCGCAGTCTGTGCTGAGAATCTGGAAGGATCATTTCTACAGACTCCTTAACGGCGATGACGGCCCAAATCCCGCTGTTAGGCAGAATGTTCCACTCAATTTGGACGATTTGGACGAAGCATTCCGTCCCCCCGACTTAGACGAGGTGAGGATAGCAATATCCAAGCTGAAGTCGAACAAAGCTGCTGGAGCGGACGGACTGTCCGCAGAACTATTTAAAGCAGTTGGAGATGACCTGGTCGGGCGCATGCACCAGCTCATTTGTAAGATATGGTCGGAGGAAAGCATGCCCGATGAGTGGAATCTCAGCGTCGTTTGCCCGGTCCACAAGAAAAGAGACCCCTTTGACTGCGCCAACTACAGAGCGATTAGTCTCCTGAACATAGCATACAAGATCCTCTCTGATGTATTATATAAGCGTCTGATACCAGTTGTCCATGACCTGATAGGTCCCTATCAGTGTGGTTTCAGGCCAGGAAAGTCAACAATATACCAGATCTTCACATTACGGCAGATCCTGGAAAAGACCCAAGAAATGCAAACTGACACTCACCACCTATTTGTCGATTTCAAGGCTGCATACAGTGTGCATAGAGACGAGCTATACAATGCCATGTCTAAGTTTGGCATTCCAACCAAACTCGTCAGATTGTGTAGGATGACGATGGAGAACTCTCGCTGCTCCGTCAAGGTCGGTAACGAACTCACCGAGACCATCAATGTCAACAAAGGTTTTAGACAAGGCGACGCACTGTCATGTGACTTCTTTAACATCATTCTCGAGAAGATCGTGCGTAGCTCACAAGTCAACACCAGAGGCACGATTTTCCAGAAGTCAGTTCAATTGCTAGCATAGCATGCATGATGTGATTGGACGAACACAGCGAGCCGTCAATGAGGCTTTTGCTGGCATTGAAGTTGAAGCGGCTAAAATGGGTCTGGCTGTAAAGGAGGGCAAAACTAAGTACATGCTGTCATCAAGGAAGGACACACAACATCGACGTCTCGGACGGAGCGTCACACTAGGCAGCAGAAACTTCGAGGTAGTCAAGGACTTCGTCTGCCTCGGCTCCGCGGTAAATAGGGACAACAACACCAGTACCGAAATCAAACGCAGAATCACTCTTGCCAATCGCTGTTTCTTTGGACTCAAGAGGCAATTGAGTAATAAAGCCCTCTCTCGAAGGACTTAGCTCGCTTTATATAACAGCTTGATCATCCCCGTCCTACTATATGGCGCAGAATCTTGGACTTTAGCAAAGGCGGATGAGGAAGCCCTTAGTCTCCTTGAGAGAAAAGTTTTGCGTACGATTTTTGGTCCTGTTTGCGTTGATGGCATCTGGAGGAGAAGATTTAATGACGAACTCTTTGGTCTGTACAGCGACATGCGCCTGGTCAAGCGATTACGGATTCAGCGCTTAAGATGGCTAGGCCATGTAGAGCGTATGGACACCACTGCTCCGGCCCGAAAAGTCTTTGAATCCGTGCCATTTTGACAACGCAACATAGGACGACCAAGACTAAAGTGGCGCACACAAGTGGAGAAGGACCTTAACCAACTTGGAGTGCGCAACTGGAGACAGCTGGCAAAAGATCGTGCTGGCTGGAGAGGCATGTTGGTTGAGGCCCAGGTCCACCCCGGACTGTAGCGCCGCAGGAAGAAGAAGAAGAGGATCTATTAATTTTACTGATGAACGGTATTTTTCTTATTGCTCGACCATGATATCCAGCACTATGGACAACACGATGAATTATTTGCGGATTACAGTGTTTAGCAATATCATTGGCAATCTCTTTTTGAATGCTAGGAGCGCTTAATTTGGGGTCTTGCTTTATTTTCCGTAGTATCAATCGAGTGGCTTGAGGTGTAAACGTACGCGGACGTCCACTGCGAGCTCTATTTTCTGCCGTACCTGTTTCCTTATATTTTTGTATGATCTTCTGAATTGTTGACAGACTTTTATCGGTGAGATCAACAATTTTCTGCATGCTTTTTTTTTCTTTGTGATATTTTATTATTCATTTTTTTACATCTTCTGACAGTTGCTTTTCTCGGGGTGCCATGCTGAAGATATTCCTTTTCAAACGACAATGTTTGATTATAGCAATATTAAATTCATTAAAAAAACATAAACTAGAACAAAATACTTTTTTTCACAATGCAACCTCTCTTCTCAAAGTTTTCACTCAGAATGCAATGTCTGTGTACTTACTTTTGTGATGTGCTTTCGCAACACTGCCAAACGTATTTACGAAAGTCTTATATACGGTTAGTATTACGGTACATTTTCTACGTTTGCCAGCTGAACAGATAGTCAATAAAACTCCTTGCGCAATTTCAGTGATTCAGTGAAAACTCGCAGTATTTTTTTTACTTTACTTATGAAGACTGGCTCTGTGAACTTACTTTTGTGACTGACTGTACATCACTGTTCACCGCACACCAAAATCAGACTCAGTTCATAACCTAATTACCTTAACACCCGCAACAGTCCCAAACACCAGTCACATCACTCCTCTCCCGATATGTAATCGAATAAAAAGGACGAAAACAGTGAAGATGTGTCCTTGCAAACTCCCAGCACCTCTCCCGTCCAACGCACAACTTACTGTCTCCATTAGGTACGAAGCATCGAATCAACAAACCAACTGAAGAAAGCAGAAACACACACACACACACAGCACAAGAACCAAAAAAAAATCTCTATCCTTACTCAACCGTTATTGCCCATTGCAATTCCAGCAGAAATCTCCTATTCCGTATCCTTTTTTTTGCCGTCGTTCTTTTTGTGTTTCTCTTTACCGCTACAATGCCACCTCACGCACCCGCAGCACCACCACTCCTTCCCCAGCCACCATCTCGCAGCTTATAGCTTCAACCTCGTTGTTAACAATAAAATTTACGAATTCCTGTGTCATCTGAAAAAAAGGAGAAAATATATATCCAC
Organism: Eristalinus aeneus; assembly: GCA_955652365.1. Taxonomy (NCBI): domain Eukaryota; kingdom Metazoa; phylum Arthropoda; class Insecta; order Diptera; family Syrphidae; genus Eristalinus; species Eristalinus aeneus. The sequence continues at coordinate 28,707,533 of OY019130.1, read as the reverse complement.
CCCAGATAAGGCAAGGACTCTGTGGCACTAAAATGAAACCGCCCCCTCTTGCACCACCCTCACCCGCGCGTCACACTAAACACATGAAGACAAGAAACAAAAAAGCCCTCTCCTGCAAGATTTTGTGGCAAAAAACACATGACAACGAAGGACGATGACTAGAAGCCGCGGGGTTGGGCGAAGGGAATGAACATAAAAACCTACGACCCATCATTATGATAATACGCGTATATAAACCGTACGCACATTCACCCAAGCCAAACGACGCACTTTGCAATAGCTCGTGATTCAACCCCAGCTCTCGCTGTCACCGAGAACTGAACGCCAGCCGGCCAAACCGCCAGACAGTCAGGGTCCTCCATCTCCCAACCCTCAGTCCCCCTTATTCTACTCGGAATAATGGAAACGAATAATAAAATAACGGTTCGGCAACGATATGGAAGCTTTTTTTTTTTCATTTTTTTCTGTGTCCTGGTGTGTTTGTCCTGTGTGCTCCTTTTGATTCGCCAAAAGGAACCGAGATCCTTGTTGGTTTCTGTTTGTTGTTTTTTGCTGCTGCTACCGTTGAAGTACACCTAATGCTTTTTTGGGGTATTTTTCTCCATCTTTCCTGGTTTCGTTATTTTTTGTGTTCGCTCCTCCGCTCCCCCGTGACCTCTGAGGGGGCGAATAAGTGGGCTGACACACGCGTGGAGGGTGGGCATCTTCCATTTTTATTCCCTTGTGGTGGTGGTGTGTTTGCTTCAGAGAACCAGAAAAAAAATTGCTTTTTTTACCACTCGCTCGTAATGGAATACCTCACACCGGGGGTTGAACTGAAGCTCTTTTAGTACAGCCCCCTCCGCTGCCGTCACCGTCATCACCGTCGACATTGGCAATAATTCTGATTCCGTTCCGATTTCGGTATCAAGCAGCAAATAAAAGAGAACTCCTGGAAATTGTGTGTCTCTGGGTGTGCGCTGCGGTGCGGTGCGGTGTGGATCTAGGCAACGCATTGTATGTGGAAAACAGAAAACATCCACCCCCGGGACGAGGGTAGTGATGGTGGTTGGGGAGAATTTTTTTGTGCGACTCAGCCATATTTTTATTTTGTCTTAGACACGGGCTGGCGTGGGCGGGTGAGTGGACGGACGAGGGATGTGATGCTTTTTATGAAATAAGGGATATTCCACCCCCAGTCGGTTCCATTAATACAAATACAAGAACATCGAGTGGCTGTGGCGGTTGGGGTGGCGGTAAATATGTATGAATTCCAAGGCCATAAAAACTGAATCTGCTCTCTTGCAGTGGCCCGAAGCACGAGTAGCGATGATGGCTTGCGTTGGGGGGTGAGCTGGCTGAATGGGCAAACACAGGAAATTTGAAGATGACTGTCGGAGTGGAGCGCCGCGCCGTAATAAGATGACAGCGTTGAGGATGATGTTTTCTTTAATGTCGTCGAGGTTTTTCTTTTCGTTTTCGGTTGTTATTTTGTTTCCTGCCCGCTAGTCTGCTGCTGTTTGGCGATGGCCGCCTTGCAGAGAAAAAGGACACTTGGCAGTTGGTTGGTTTTATTTCATATTTATATTTGTATGTGTGTGGATTTTTCGTTTGTTTTCTTGCCGCGAGATGTGATCGTGATGGCGGGAGACATTTATTTATAATTGGATACGGTACGGTAAGATGGTGAAGGGGTGCTGGGTGTGTATACGAAATGAGTCGGAATAAATTTGGGGACTTCAGAAGGCCTAGCCAAAGGATGGTTGAAAGCCTCGAAGTTATGGCTGGAAGGAAAACATCTTTTTTTTTTCAAAAAACATTAATGAAGAATTAATTTTCGACTTCAAGCTGTGTTTTGTTTTGCAAGGAAAAGACATTCAAAGGCCGACACGCTTCTTTATACGTTTTGGAAGTCCCTTTGTGTAGTTGTATGCTTCTAAACACGGGTGAATGCCTGTAAACTGAAAGAAGGCGATAAGAAGTAGAACAGAGTTATCGAGCTACAGAACTGAAAATGTAATTTCAGCAATTTCCTTCTGCTGTTCTATTGGCAGCACCTACTACTACGAATACAGTGACCTCGGAAGTAACAGTGTGATCTCAGCTCCGATCTGGAACTTGAGGCTTGCAAAAGGGAGGCGGTGGTAATCACCAATCGCAAGAAGTTGCAACTTCATTATTGGAGATTAAAGAATAAGGTCCAAGCTATACTTGAAGTTCCTAAGGGTTGTGTTGGACAACAGGCTCTTCTTTAGGGAAAACGAACAAAATCTGGTATAAAAGGGTATCACTTGTACCATCAGCAATCTCTCGAATGCTTCCAAATATTGGTGGACCCGGCGATGGACGCAGAATCTTACTCTCACGGGCATTTAGTTCAGTTTTCAGGGCGACTGAAATGAATGGCTCTCTGAAATACTGCTTTTCAGTCGTTTAAGGTAGCGGTTTTCATTGCAGAATATTCTTGCATATGCAAGTGTGCCAGCGACGAACCCAAGACTGGCGCCAAGTTTAATTTATACGATGGTTGCCTTTTATATTTCGGGATTCGAGAACAAATACAAATATTAATCATCGAAAATAGCTTTATTGTTTTTCAAAATATTCCCCATTAAGATCAAATTATATATATTATACACTTTTGCATGCGTTTGAATCAATTGTCAAAGAACTTTTGCCACTCTGATTGAGGTATCTCCGAAACATGAATTCTGAACGCATCAACCGCTTTTTCAGGACCTCTCATTTTGTTTTTTACGTAATAACAATAAGTTGAGTCAAGCAGACTATCACTTCCTTGCAGTCGGTGCTAACTTTTGATAATGGTTTCAATACTCCCAAAATATAATTACATAGCGCAATAGGGCAGAAGGGAACAGGAGCTTAACTTCTTCAGTACTCTTTTCCTCGTACTGTCAGTTCTCTTATGAATAGAAGATATCCATAATGCCGACTTTTTCTTTCTCATATACAATAAAAAAGAGTGTTTTTGGATGCTGTCAGTAAGTCGAAAGAGTTGGTCTCGTAAGAAAATGTGACTTGTTCAGTCCAGTTGACCCTGAGACCTTCCGCTTGTGAGTTTCGCACTTTACTCAGATGATGTGACTCAGATGCAACCATCTGTAATGGAATATGATCACGAATAATTTCCCCGATGGCCCTTAAAATGCAAATTACAAACTGCTAGCCAATATGTCTCGCCATAAATTGTTACAGTCTAATAATAATTGTTGCCGCGACAGTCCACAGGGGAACCAGGTCCTAGCTGTCTCATCAACTACTCTTGTTCTGCGGACTACTGTTCTCTCACGAGTAGAAGGGACCTACAGTTTTTTGCCGACTCCAAACGGCGAAATTTGAGAAGCTTTCTTAGACAGTTATTACTCTTTGAGTGCTGTCAGCAGCTCGAAAGAGGTGGTGCCGTGAAAAATTCGAAAAAAGGGTGTTGAGCTGACAATCGAACCTACACCCTTCGGCGTGTGAGCGTTGCGCTCTACCCACTACGCCATGGCGGCCACGGTGGTGTTTTTTATGTACGGGAATAAAAAGAAGACATTCGGTGCCAAGTCAGGACTATACGGCGGATGACTCATCAAATCGATATTTTGAGTGCTCAAAAATGCAGTTGTTTGAGCCGATGTGTGACAGCTCCCATTGTCGTGGTGAAGAGTGATCCAACTTCGGCGGTTGGTTTCTCTAATTTCTTGGAAGACAACTGTTAAACAAATGGTTGTGTACCACTCAGAATTGACTGTTCTACGTTGTTCTAGTGATACGGTTGGGACATGTCCAGTTTTTCCTACAAAATAGGCGACCATTTGCTTGGAAGTTCTTCGTGCGCGAGCAACTATTGTTGGATTTGGCCCAATTCGAAACACCCATACAGTCGACTGCTATTTACTTTCAGGCTCATACGCGTATATTCACGATTCATTACCTGTCACGATGTCATAGACGTGTTTCGAAGCACAGCGATCGTGTTTTTGGAGCATTTCTATCGACCAATCGACTTAAGCCTCTTTTTGAGCGATTGACAAATCGTGTGGGATCCAACGCGAACAAATTTTTGAAAGGTCAAATGTTCATGCATTATTGAATATATGTTGGTACCACTAATCTTGGGCATTAGTGGTACCAGCATACATTCAATATTGCATCATCATCTCAATCTCACGATAGGGTACGTGACGATCTTGCAATATCAGTTGGCGCCCAGCATCAATGGTTTCCGGAACAACAACTGATTTTGGACGACCTTCACGAAATTCGTCTTGGAATGAACTACGACTTGTTTTGATTTCACCATTCCATCGATAAACACTGGTCCTTAATGGAACTTCATCGCCAAAAATTGAATTAAGTTCATCGATGCACTGTTGTTGAGTTAATCCACGTCGAAAGTTGTAAAAAATAATCGCACGAAAATTTTCACGATTTAGATCCATTTTTTGGGCGAGATTAATCTTTTAAGTTGTAAACATTGTAAACAACACGAATAGCGCTCGTATGTCAAAACGTTCTGACTACGTATAACCTCAAAAATGTCAAACTTTCCGATAGAGCTGGCAGTTGGCAGATTGCAACACTAGCGTTGCCCAGTCCCGAAATATAAAAGTCAACCTTCGTATTGAAGGACTGGAATTCAGTTTAGTGGATCAAGCATAATAAGTTCAAAATAACCACTTTTTTCTTTTAATCGCAGTTGTTTTCCTCCACAGACCCCTATATCCTGGCGGCATCGCTCTTCTGTCAGAGAAAACAAAGCGGTATAAAGTTTATTCAATTTTCTTAGAATGTCCGCTGATAGGGTTGTCCTTGTGACCAACCAGTTCTATGGTACCAAAAACAAAACAAAAAATCCTAACCACCATCTATAGGAACTTAAAATGTACAAAGAGTCTTAATAACTTGGTAACCCGATAAAAAACGAATTCTACGTAAACTAGCATTGCATTCAATAAATCATTTGTACTTTAACCGCTACGAGGCGGCTTCTTGGAAATTTTAGCAATCCCAACGAAATCCTTAAAAAATCCTTTCATAAAAATCGTTTCTTGCATATTTAACCCGTTCCTTTTCAGTTCTTATTCCTCAATACCCCGCCATAAAACACCGGCATCTGTAATAATATTCACACAAAAAACGCGGAAAATCGCATTGTCTTCGAAAAAAAAATACAAATTAGAATATCCTTCAAGGAAGCGCACCTACGAGCACCAAAAGGGTTAAGCGAACAAGTACCCGAAGATCATAAATCGCAATAATTCGTATACCTTAACCCTTTCGAAAGGGTTGAGCGCAACAAGGACCAGGACACAACCTAATAAGTGCTTTTCAAAAACGCGGCATAATAAAAAACATAAATTGCGCGTTTATTGTCAAAAAATCCTTTTTTTTGTGTCCTCCATCGATATTTGCCGCCGAAAGGGTTGTCAACACACAAAGAGGGACCGGGATGTTGTCATAAAAAAATCATTCCATTGTTTTATCCGCCTATTCACACCAAAAAATAAAGTAGACAAAATGTGGCTCTTCAAGGAAGTCTCAATTTCTATATCCCTCTCCCTCGTTAGGATGAGGAAAAGAAACACAGAGAGACGGATGATAATCGAGGAAACGACAAGAAACACCATTCCCTGTTATCTTTGCCATTAAACAACAAATAATCCTGTGCAAATAGATCCCAAGCATTCCAACTTGATCGTAAAAAAGGACACAAAACGCCCAAAGATGAGACACCAAATGAACAGCCGAAGTAAGGCAGAGGGACACTCTTATTTTCAGTTCTCTTGCCATTGTTCAAAGGGATGCCAGAACCCAGAGAAATGATGAGCAGCCGTACGGCCAGCGATCGTTTTATGAGGGCATCATAAAAAAGTACACGCATTAAAGCGAAGAAAAACATACAAGCAGTGACCTCAACAAGGACACTCTTTGCATCTCCGAGAAGGCCTGCAGAAAACTTTAATCCTTCTTCCCTGGGAAACCAACCAATGCCCTAGATACATTCAAAGTAACTGGAATGCGCGTTTGTTTTATGGCGAACAATTTGGCATCGGGCATCCTTCGAGGATCATGTTTTTCGTCCTTGTTTTGCTTTTCTTTTTTTTTTTTGGCAAATTCGCATTAAATTCTCGGGCACAGAACTGGACAAGGAGCTGTATGTTACCTGTTGTGATGCAAGGGACCGTGTCCCACCATCATAAACAGCTTAACGAAGTCATAATTTCTCGACGTGAATGCGAATCCGGAGTGCAGCGGTGACCATAAACGGCAGTTTTTAATGAACAATGGAAACTAGAGCAGATTTTTTTTTTGTTTTCCGAACAATCCTACTGTACATTCTGGGGGCATTGTCTAATTTGTAGGTTGGTTCTATTTCGCTCGGTGAGACCTTGAATGGAAAAACTGACTGATGGCTTTGGTTAGAAGGAGAAGAGTGAAAGGACTCTCGCATCCTTGAGTGTCTTAATAAGGGTTTACTGGAATGTTTAAATTTCTTTTGTCTCTGAATTTGATTTGCAACGCTTTCGTTTTTAGTGTGAAAAAAAAAATGCTTTTGACGGATATGCGGGATTGTTGCGATTTGAAGCGTTTGTCAGACAAAGGCTTTAAAGGCTTGACAGGTAAGATTCTTTTGCTGAAACAGCAAGTTGCAAATTTTCGGATTCTTGTATAAACTTCCCCTTCTTTGTGTGGCCCTACAGTCAGGCTGAGCAACAACCAAAATGTCTCTCCAGCGTAATCCTAGTGTAGACCCTTCTACTAATTTTTACTCACATAATCATATTTTTCTAATTTTTAATTTTAAACCGACATTTTCTTTATTGTAAATATTTTTCAGCGATTTTAGGTACCCAATCATGTATTCAAGAACAAGTGTCAAGTGGTATGACACAAAATTCCCTTCCCATAACCACCACAGACACGTTAGCAGAATTCCAATCGTTGAACCTAATTTTCGACCACTTTTTCTCAAAAAATGGTCGAAATTTATGCTATTTCATATCATCCATCGTTGCCGGCTTATTGTCGTGTTCATGTAAGAACGTTAAACCACATGAACTAGACGACAGAGAGATGTCCAACTGTTAAGAACGTCGAGAGAGTGATTGATCTGTGCCCCTTGAACGAAATCGTTAGAGGCGGTGACATGTACACCACATTATTTGTGTTAAAACTTTCAAAGGTGCGGGCGGGAACTAGAATTTTGGTAATAGATTCTTACAACCTACAAGCGTTGTTAAAGTTTGAACAGGAACGGTTCGAAAAAAAGTTTACACATCGTTTTCAAATCGATTTTATTGCTAGAAAGCAGTGTTGATTGACTTTAGTCATCTTACACCTTCTGCCTTTAGATTAACTAAAGGTAGCAGAGAAGAAACTTTTCGTCAATTTGTAAAGAATAATGAGCAACGACGAGCTTCGGGCCCATCTTGTTTGCTGCAAATTATTTGTTTAAGTAGATATTAGACCGCTTGAAGCAGGCGATCGATCCGAAACGTCCAGAATTGGCCAACACGAACGGTGTAGTGTTCCAGCAGGACAACGCCAGACCACACACTTCGTTGATGACTAGTCAGAATCTACGGGAGCTTGGATGGGAGGTTTCATCGCATCCACCATATAGCCCGGACATAGCGCCAAGTGATTACTACCTGTTCCTGTCCATTGCAAATGCCTTTGGTGGTGTGAAGTTGAACTCAAAAGAGGCTTGTGAAAAGTGGCTGTCCGAGTTCTTTGCAAATAAGGAGGGGGCTTCTACTAGGGGGTATTATGAAGCTGCCATCTAGATGGAAACAGATTATCGAACAAAACGGCGCATATTTGAACAAAATCCGATCACTGTAACACTTTTCATGAAGCATTGAATGAAGAAAAAGAAAAATAACCTTATATAAGGCAAGCATAAGCTTTTGCTCGGAGCATTTCTTCAACCCAGGCAACAGGAGCAAGAGTGAAACCGACCAAAGGCAGATCTTAATTTGTAGGCATTTCTGCCTAGTTTTGTGATGGTTTTCAAAACATGGCAAGTACCACCAATCACATCACAAGTCACAATCAGTCTAAAGTTCTTCGAAACTGAAGAAACCGAAGAAGCCGAAGACTATTGATCGGAAAGGTAATGTAATTTGTAGTGTTCACAGGGTGTGATCTTCGTCGTTAGCCTACGAAAGGGCAAAACGGTCACTGTGCTATGAAATGCCCAAATATATGACCTGCCGTACGAAAAACTGTTACTGCTGATGTCGCGGTCAAATTGGTCGTATTTAACGCCGAACTGCTGCTCTATTCATCGACCTCATGTGACTTTTTGATCGACAGAAACTTTGTTCCTTGAGGGACCGCCACTGGAAGAGACTTAGTAGGTTTACAGAATGTGTATTTTAAGACAGGCACGAAAAGTTGAAGCATCACGGGAACAAGTGTTTTCTGGTCAATTCGCCACTTAGGGTGTTTGTAATCTAATTCTTATTAAACAGCTCTTGTTACCTAATATATAACCATTTGTAGTATCACTTCCCACAGAGTTGCCAAATATAAGAAATTTTCAAGAATTTAATTTCTATTTTGAAAACTATTCCCAAAACTTTGTTGCTGCGGTATAAATAATATATATATATATAAATATATATATAAATATATATATATAAATATATATATATATATATATATATATATATATATATATATATATATAAATAATTTAGTGTTTACCAACAAATTAAAACAATTTCTTAAAAAAAAGTAATGGCCCAAGAGAATAACAAGAGTATGAACTCATGTTAGACCCTTTAGCTTTTTATCTCAGCACAGAAAATTCAAATTCAAAATTTTACCTTAAAACTTTTTTTCGGAAACTAAAGGGTGCCCCAACAAGAACGTAAGATTTAAAATTTAAATAAAACGCAGATATTTAAACAAAAATCGTTAATTCTTTATTATATCGTAAAGTAGACAGGATGAGGTTATGTGTGGAATAACACTTCGGCCAGATGGCCGCCGTGGCTTTGCTGGCACATACGCGATCTTTTAATGAAATTTTCAATGACCGTTTTGCATGAATGCTAAGGTATTTCATTAATGCAGCGTCCAATTTCCTCTTTTAAGGCTTGAGTCGTCGTCGACTTATTCGCATATACCATCGACTTGAAAAAACCCCAAAGGAAAAAGTGTTATGGCGCTAAGTCGCACGATCTTGGCGGGCAATTCTGATCTCCAAGACCGGAAATAACACGACCGGGAAATGACTGATGCGGCAATTGAATTGTTTCTCTGGCTGTATGAGATGTGGCGCCGTCTTATTGAAACCACATTCCCTCCACATTCATTTCTTCAATTCTAAGCACGAAAAAATTGGTTACCATTTTACGATACCAAGCACCATTGACTGTTTGCGCTTGACCTGACTCATTTTCATAAAAAAAAGGTCCAATGATTCCTCCAGCCCAAAATCCACACCACACAGTGACACGTTGAGGATGCATTTGCTTCTCGTGAATTAAGCGAGGATTTTCCTCGCCCCAAATGCGACAATTCTGCCTATTGACGAAGCCATCAAGATGAAAATGGGCCTCGTCACTAAAGATGATTTTATCGGCAAAATCTGCATTTTCATGCTGTCTCTCCAATACCCAATTAACGAACTCCCTTCGCCGTGAAACTGAAAACTGAAGCCAGCTAGTTTCTGAGTTAATTGAGCTTTGTATACATGAAGATGCAAATCTTTCGTCAAAATTCGCTGCATAGTGGATTTGGAGGCACCAATTTGCTGAGCTCGGTGTCTAATTGAGGTGGATGGAGTTTGAGCGACATCATCACGTTCGGTTTCGATATTTTCGGTCGATCGACCTGATCGAAGGCGCGTTGTTGTCTTTACATCAGTTACAGACCCAGTTTAAGTAAATTTTTCCATTAACTTGACTCTTTTGGAGCATTATTGTAACCCCAAATTGATTTGCAATTTGCGAACTGTAGCCGCAAAACTTTCCCCATTTTGGTAAAACAATTTCACAATGAGAATGCGTTGTTCATTCGTGTAGCGCTCCATTTTTATTAACCTTATACCTTCTACTAACAAACAATAATAATTGTTTAAATGTCAAGCAATGACAATTCGAATGGCGCCAAATTTAAATCTTGCGTTCTTGTTGGGACGCCCTTTATCATGCAGAAACATTTGATACAGAATTTTTCATCAAAAGAGTTTATAAATTGCAGTTTTGTGACACTTCAATTGCAGTTTTAATCAGTAAACATAACCTGATACTAATGTTCCAAGTTGTAACAGAGTGGATCTCTTGAAAACAGGTAAAAGAAGAAAATTTCGCCTGTTCCGATCAAATATCAAACTACGTGGTGCCCAAGTCCGCATTTCGTATAAATACAGTATTTCAGGTATTTCACTGAGCCACGTTCAGGTTGAAGTCCACGAGCTACTTGCAAAGTGTGCCAAAAGTTCCTTTTCCCCTCTCTTTCCTTAAGACGCAAAACAGAAAATCAAAACAACCTACCTTCAGATCAACCACATGCTTTACCTTAAGCCTTGAAGATTGAGTTATTATCGCAGAATCTCCCCCAGCAGTAAAATCAAATCATTCCCGCTCATTACACTCGCCTTCCCGCCGAAGACACAAACAAACTCGCATTTACCTATACCTTCTGCAGTGGCAACACACGCTCATCATTCCTATCCAATTATCGGTGCAGAGGGTACACTTCAATATCGCATCACATGCGCCCGGTCACAGGGCGTAAAATCATCTTAAGGAGGTACCCGGAAGAAATCCTTGCTGCCACCTTTGTTGCGGGGAACTCTGCGCACAGATGAATGAATTTGCATATGCCCGCCGCACATGAGCAGTGCGGTCTGACCGAGGACTGCTGACGTGAGGGCATCCTTAACACGGTAATGTGGTTGCAATGAAGATCCCTTTATGGTTACGTGAAGATGTTGCACTTGGGGTCACATCAGTCATTTCTGGGTGCATTCAGTATGAAGGGTCCTCCTGAAGGAATTTGAATTTTCATTGTTCGCGGGAGAAGAGAATGTCAACATCAGTCACAACGGAATGAGCTAATGTTGACGAATTTTAGATGAATTAAGACCCGGAATTCAATGCAAATTAAATGATCATGTGCTGTGTGGGTGAGACATGACATCTGCATTTCTAAAGAAAGACATGTGAGTTCTTAAGGGAACGTGGGCGGTATGCCCTAGACTGCATCTGCACAAATGTGTGCAACCAAGCGAATTGTGATATTTGAACTTAGCTAGCTAGTTGGCCAATGTGTAATAGCAATAGGACACATGAGCCATATATCGCATGCTACAATCGATTCAATGAAGAGTAAATTTTGGCGAGTGCGTTATTTTATGAAATGGATTTGTCGTATGTAAGGCTGCTTCGCTCTTTTGACTAGACGTCTTTAGACTTTTTCTTTGAGCTTACGTCAAGCCATTGCTCTATACCCAAAAGCCGGCAAAATGACCCAATAATAAACATGAAATAGTTGGAATCTCAGCCAGTGGTCAGATACCTCGGGATCTGGTTAGATCAGTATTTGTATTTTAACAAACATATAGATGCTGTTCTGACCAGGGTTCGTGGTGCCTTTGTGCTTGAAAAGAGACTGCCCTTGAGAGAGACTATTTTAGGTAAAGAGACTGTTTTACAACAGCCAACTCGCGAGGGTTAAGGTAATCTGCTATATGACCCTAAACAGGCCTATGCTTACCTATTGCTGTCCCGTGTGGTTCAATGTGGGAGCTAGCCTGATGGAAAGGATGCGGTTATTTGAGAGGGCATGCCTTCGGGCCTGTCTATCGAACTCCTTGATCCGAGTAAAAGAAATTCTACTCTAGTGAAGTCTTATACAACAGGGCCAAAATGATCAGAGTGGATAATTTTATTCTGAAGCTGATTCGGACGCATAGTGCAAGAGCAATAGACTTCGATAACAATCTTTTTTCGGGATCTTAATATCCCAACACACAATACCATGAAAGAGTGCGCCATAATGTTTCCTTCCTCCAGAAGCATTCGTCTATTTTAATAAGCTAGGTCTGTTATAAGACAAGAAAGCGGTACGGCTCAACTTTCATTTCACCCGTTTGGCTGTACATGGGCGGCTCGACTACGACCGTTCCGTTGCACGGCGAGCTGAGGACGATTTCCTAAGCTTCAGTACAGCGGTATCGAGATGGGATGTGCGGGATGTTGCGAAACATCACAAATGATTCATCTCGCCCAAAAAATGGATTATTTTTTACAACTTTCGACGTGGATTAACTCAACAACAGTGCATCGATAAACTTAATTCAATTTTTGGCGATGAAACTCCATCAAGGACCAGTTTTTATCGATGGTATGGTGAATTCATGGTTGTCGCCGTAGCGCAGTGGGTAGAGTGCGACGCTCACACGCCGAAGGGTCTAGGTTCGACTCCCAGTTCAACACCAATTTTTCGAATATTTCACGGCACCACCTTTTTCGAGCTGCTGACAACACTAAAAGAGTAATAACTGTCTAAGAAAGCTTCTCACATTTCGCCGTTCGGAGTTGGCAAAAAACTGTAGGTCCCTTCTACTCGTGAGAGAACAGTAGCGCGCACAACATGAGTAATTGATGAGCAAGCTAGGCCCTGTTCCCCTTTTGGACTGTAGCGCCAACAATTATTATTATTATGGTTAATTCAAAAGAGGTCGTAGTTCACACCAAAACGAATTTCGTGAAGGTCGTCCAAAATCAGTTGTGGTTACGGAAACCATTGAGGCTGTGCGCCAACTGATATGGCAAGATCGTCATGTGACCTTTCGTGAGATTGAGACAACCGTATGCATTAGTGGGACCAGCATGCAGCATACATTTGACCCTCAAAAATGTTGCGTTGGATCCCACACAATTTGTCGATCACTCAAAAACAGGTTCGTGTGAAAGAAATGTCTAAAGAAATGTTCCAAAAAATACTATCGCGGTGCTTCAAAAACACGTCTATGACATCGTGACAGGTGATGAATCGTGGACTTACGCGTATGAGCCCGAAAGTAAACGCCAGTCGACTGTATGAGTGTTTCAAATTGAGCCAAATCCAACAAAAGTTGCTCGCGCACGAAGCACCTTCAGGCATATGGTCGCCGGAGGTTTGCTACAACAGGGCTAACCTGACAAGTGTGGACATTTTTGCGAGTAAATTTATTCGCAGCCACACTGCAAGAGCGAATAACTCCCACAGTAATTTTTTTTCTACTTCAATCCATTGTACTTTGAAGGAGTTTGGCGCAATGGCTTGGTAGCCTTGATTTGGATCAACTTAGTCCAATACAAGATCGAAAGGCAATCCCAATAATCTTTCGCATCGCCCGTTCAACTGTGGACGGGCGACTTAACCAACGAACGGAAGAATGTCTCCTCCGATTCAGTCGTTGTCAAAAAGGGATATATGTGATGTTGTTAAATAATAGAGAACTTTCTGGCGGCTAGGTAGTCGAAGAAGTTCCCCTTCGGGGCCGGGAAATCCCGTTACATAAAGCAGCTGGAGAGGGAAACAAGAATTCATACTGCTTCGTTTAAAGTTGGCGGAGTTTTGATTGAAAAGTTGTGGTGGATTGTCCGTTCACGTCTGTAATTTCGTTGTTTGATTGAAGATCATTGGCTGAAGAGTCTATCACTATTACCCAGACATTTTTGCGGCTGCCCTTCAAGATACGTGGCAGACCAGGGCAGTGTCTGTTCAAAATGAGGGAATTCATATCGCCTTGAAAACAAGCAACTAGGAGAACTGAATGGAATTTGTTTGGTCGCGTTTTGCACTCAGATGTCAAACAACACTTGCAACACAAAATATTGCATTTGAACAGAAGCACCAGTTCCAGGTAATCGAGGAAAGCAATTCATCGCCCATTTCAGCACCAAGTGCCTAGTGTAAAATTGCATTTTGCCACTTTACAAAAAGGTACGTATGCTGGTCGGCCTTATTTACTTATCGTAATGCGTCTGACTTTTTACCGCAAAAATGTCTGGCTTCTCATCGTAAACTCGCCAGTGCTAAGGGAGCCGTAAAACAAGAAAGAACTTGACCATTTTCAAGCCTACAAGTTAATTGCAGCAAATAAACTACCTCGCATACTTTTTCGCAAACTCCTCCCGGAATCCGATAAAAAAAATAGACAAATCGCAAGAACTCTAAGGCAGCAGTCCTCTTGCTCCGTGGGCGTGGCAGAGAATCTGCGAAATATTGTGGCGAATTAGTTAGCCTCTACCTACGCGGAGAGGCAATAAAGAGCTTAAACTAACACCATAAAACGTCATCAAAGGCAGTCTGCTTCTGCTGCATGCGAGCTGAGTTGACAAAAAAGATCTCATTTACGCACGCAGACGCGCGATGCAACGACGGTGCTGGCCACTTTACCGGGAATCTGCAGGGAAATATGGAAAAATGTGGACTCTTTGTCACCGTGAAAGAATGGTAAACAAACAAGCAGTGTCTTCCCTGCGTTAAGGACACTCTGGAAGCGAAGGTGAAATGCACGCAAATCCCTTTCCTTCTTGGAATCGTGGCCGTCCTCGTACCTTCGATTGTCTTTATGGAAATTTTGTTGCATTTTTTTTTGTTTTTTGTTCATTACCGTATCGCCTAACTGGGACGACGGCCGGCGGCGGAAAAAAGGTGTACACTGTCCAGTGGTATAAAACAAACAAAGAATGACTCCTCGGGTCTTCGGAAATGCTTGGATTGCTGTTAAGCCTGGCTGGCGTTGGTGCAAAAGGCAGTCCGTGAGTCGAGAGCACCTCAACCGGGCAAATACCGGTTTATGCAAATTGCATTGTGAACGTTGAAGGAATGGGTTTCTGAGAATGGTCTGCTTCCAAACTGGTATTTCACTGATTGAGAGACAAATTAAATTCTCGTCGGATGTGAGTAATGAAGACTGTGTGTTAAGGCGTAAAACTAATTAAATTAAGTTTATTGAAAAAAAGGATAAAGGACTGACATTGGACTTTCGGACATATTTTGTCCCATTTTGGGGCGAAAGCTTAGGGAAACAAAGCAGCTTCTCTTTCTATCAGAAAACAAATTTTAATGTGGCATTTAAGATTGAAATGGTAGATCATATGATTGCAAGAGCCTGTAAGGCCATACAACCGAACTTCGAAAACATCGTTTGCATTTTTGTTTGACAGTTCTTTTTATTGCAAACACTGCGTTGGAGCGCTCAGACTCAAAAACTCGTTCATTTTACCACCAGGCAGTAATAATAATAATAAAAATTGTTGGTGCTACAGTCCAAAGGGGGACCAGGGCCTAGCTTGCTCATCAACTACTCGTGTTGTGCGCGCTACTGTTCTCTCACGAGTAGAAGGGACAGTTTTTTGCCGACTCCGAACGGCGAAATTTGAGAAGCTTTCTTAGACAGTTATTACTCTTTGAGTGTTGTCAGCAGCTCGAAAGAGGTGGTGTCGTGAAAAATTTGAAAAATTGGTGTTGAGCTGGGAGTCGAACCGAGACCCTTCGGCGTGTGAGTGTCGCATTCTACCCACTACGCCACGGCGACCACCAGGCAGTAACCTACATTTAATGTAAGGGGAGTTTTGCATTCCTGAACTAACTTAAAAGTGGTTAGAGGGTTGAGTAAGGCCACAGCTTGACTTTTGCTCCAGGTGCAGATATTTCACCCTTTCCATATGCTCTTTAAAATATAGCTCGTGGCTATTAGGATCGTATACATTTTCACTAATGGGAACCTTCCTATAAAGGTGCACAGTCTAAAGTGGTCGTTTTGGTGTTAGATCCCGGGTTTTACTACGAGACACATTACCAGAAGACTGACAGTGCCTTGGAAGTTTTCATCTCATTGTGTCATATCTAAAGAAGCTTTTACACCTAAATATTTAGCTGACATGGAAAAGACAATGATGAAACCTGTGCTAGTTGAGTCAGATCAGGTTGAATTTTCATTTTTTTCATTTTTAATTCATTTTTATTTCTAATTTATTGCAGACTTACGTACTAGACACAAAATGCTTAAAAACTAGTTGGACGTACTTTGTTTTCTTTTTCCTACAATCTAACCTCGACGGGCACTCTAAGCTGAACTTATCCTTAATCCATTGTCTTTCGACCTAACCTTACATTTCATATATTTATGGAGTTCATTATCATTATGTTTACTGCTTATTATTAAGAAAAATCTTAAAGAAAAAACTTAATAATTGAACCTTTTTTTTGAGTTAGAACTTATATGCAAACTTACATACTACCTTAAAATAACTTAAAACCACCTTAACTAAACATAGATACATATATACATGCGTGTATAATACTAAACGCCCATATATACATGCGTGCACCTAACCTATGTACATTTGTATACACATGAGTATACTCAATGTACAAATGTGTATACTTAGATTTGTTTTTTGTTTCCTTTTTTTTTTTTTTGTATGTACATTTGTATACAAAACTTACAACTATCTTACACTACAACCTACAACCTATGGCCAACTTACAAGTCTGTAAGTTGGCCATAGGTAGCTGAATCACATACGCTGCAAGACCGACTACTCCCTTGAAGGAGATCTGTGCTAGCCAATCTACCCCGGGTCTAAAGGGTTCGACGAGGGAGTTCCCTCTCTCAGCCACCAAAACTTTCGAGATGTAACGCAACATCTCTCTTATCCCGACACGACACGCCCTACTAAAACGGAGGAGATCTTCCTCAGCTTGTTGTGCGACATAACGGTCGTAGTTGAGTCGCCCATCCACAGTGGAACGGGCGATGTGAAAGTGTAGTGGTACCCCATTTACATCTTGTATAAGATCATGCCTATCAAAATGGAGAAATGCTTCCGGGGGGACGAAGCCAGTTTGACGTACCCTTTCGTGGTACTGTGGATTGGGGTGGTACGCCGCAGAGATCAAGTTATTAACCGAGTTCATCGCTCTCGCAGTGTGACCTCGAATCAACTTCACCAAGAAGTTGTCCACTCGTATCAGGTTCGCCCTTTTGTATAACACCTCATTGGAGTAGAATTTTATGTACTGGGATCCTGGTGTTCTGTAGAGGCGAAGGCAAGCCCTAAGGCAAGCCCTAAGACAAGCCCTCCCAAACACCCGAATCTTTTCCATCAAGCTTGCACTCACGTTGAACCCAACGGGACAGCCATAGGTGAGCATTGGCGGTGTGAGGGCCATGTAGCAGATTACCTTCACCCTCGCATCGAGCTGGCTGTTGTAAAACAATCTCTTTGTAAGAGCAAAAGCGCCGCGGGCTCGGGCCAGAGCTGCATCTACAAGTTTGTTAAAATATAGATACTGATCTAGCCAGATCCCCAGGTATCTGACTAGAGTCCTTTGCGCCAGTGGTTGTCCGTGTCGTCCAACAATTGAGAACTTTCGCCAATTTTTTTTTGTATCCGCCGAAGCCTTATACAACGGCGTTCTGAACAGAATGGTTTCCGACTTCTGAAAGTTGATATTCAACTTCCAGTCATCGCAATCTCTCATGAATAAGTAAAAGTCACCCTGCGCTAGCGTAGTGATGTCCCCGATTTTTTTGCCTGATCTGTACACGATCAAGTCGTCGACATACGCACTTGCGTGAGGAAGAGAACTTATTAGATCGCTCAAGAAAACGTTGAACAGGATCGGCGCATTAATGGCACCCTGTTGGAGACCATTTTTTACTTCAAAAATACCTGTAGAGGTCACGTTGCCATTCTTGACTACGAACCGCCTACCAGTAAGCATGTTATACAGTAGGTAGAGCAGTGGTTTACCCATGCCTAGACAATTGAGCTTGTTGAAAAGCCCTAACCAAACGGTGTCGAAGGCCTTCTCCATATCAATCAAGCAAGCCCCCGCACATTGTTTCTGGCTCTTATACCATTGGATATCCGACACCAGTTTCGTGAAACCTGAAACCAAATCGGTTATCCGGAATTATATGTTTGTCCTCTGTCCAGTTGATCAGAGCTCTATTTATCACCTTCTCGAATACCTTGGTGATGTTCGGGAGGAGACTAATTGACCAAAGGTTGCACGGATTAGAAGAATCTTTTCCTTGCTTGGATATGGGTTGTACAATCGCAGTTTTCCAATGCCCCGGATAATGTGCATATTCAGAGCATTGTTAAACAGGATTGTGTAAAAAGTAACCACTTCCAGGAGAAGGTGTTTTAGCACAATGTTGGAGATCCCATCGATTCCAATTGACTTTTTCTTCCTTAGTGAAGCGAAGACCGCTTGAAGATCTGCCTTCGAAATGAACGTTGGATGCAGATCAGGTTGAAGAGAACAACCTTGTTTTAAATAGGATTGACTGGAAGCCTATTCCTAGAAAACTAGTTATTGATCATGTCTGCATATACAGCCGCAAGACATCCGGTGACGAGAGCGGCTACATACTCCCCATAAGCCCGGGGGTATAAATAAGACATATTTAAGGCGGCAAGCAAAGAGTCGACCAATATGCAGCAAGATGATCTGTTTCATGTCGCCACGGGTTAATGCTTGCCAATGGCCATTCCATGTAGATCAAGTAAAACTTAACTATGATAGTCTTTGACTAGTCCTAAGCATTCTGCTAATTATTTAACAGTTCTTCTGTTTGTTGATAAAATGGAGACAAAAAAACCTCCCTCCATCTTCAGAGTTCTTAATAATTCCTATTCAGAGAACTACATTTCACAAAAGTCTTGTGGAACTGGTCAAATATAACAAAAGTTGATAACTTCCTGCTGAAGCCGAATGTAGGTCAATCTGTAGGACTATTCGTTCAAGCGATTGTCGAACACTAAAATATTTTGATATCTGATATCTGGCTTACAACTACAAAACTAAATATAGCTTTTGATCAATATGCTACAACGACTTCATCTCCTACGAGTGTTGCTCTATCTAGATGCTTTTCCACCACCTGCATAGTCGGAGTTGGTTGCTGAATATCTGAAAGTGGATTGGGAGGGCATTTTCAGACTGAAGTGAGCAACGTTCGTGGCCTTAGAGCAAATCCTTTCGGTGTGTACGTTCACGGCCTATCCTTGGCACAGAAAACACAGGAATTTGAGATTACCGACTTGTTGGTTGTGAGCTTGGATACTTCTTGGTAACATTTTTTCCCACAGCGTGTTTTCGCAAACCACATTCAACTACAATACGGCCACTGTTCACACCCGGGATTCAATTTATTTTTTTGTTTAAACGTCATCGTTCTTGCCTTCTTCTTTGTGTGGCGCTACAGTCCGAGGTGAAGCTGGGCCTCAACCAACATACCTGCCCACCTAGGACGGTCTCTCGCCGGCTATCTCCGGTCGCGTACTACAAGTTGGTTGAGGTTCTTCTCCACTTGTGTGCACCACCTTTGCCTAGACCGTCCTCTGTTGCGTTGTCCCACTGGCTCGGATTCGAAAACTTTTCGGGTCGTAGAAGTGGTGTCTATACGCTCTACATGGCTTAGCCATCTTAAACATTTAATCCGAAAAAGCTCGAACTGTCGACCAGTGTGTCGTATGAGCTAATCTTTTGTACTCACTGTTCTTAAAAGAACAGCATGGTTCTACGAGAAAGCCAACTGAAGCCGTCTAAATAACTTCTTCAGGGATTTGAACTGCTCACTTTGCCTTTTGGGTAGTGATGCGGATTTTGCTGCTCATGCGATCACAATTTCATTTCTTACATGCTTGTTGCTTGATATGAAATCCATCCTTCCCCATAAAGTGGAGAGAATTGAGTCTAAAACAAATATGTGGTATACAATCAGGTTGCACGACATGAGCTTAGACCTTTCAAGCGAACCCATCTGAGAAAAACCGAGGCAAGTTCAAATGGGCCCGAAATGGCTGCTATTTATGTACGAGGGGCGTTCAATATATTCTCGGTATCTATGTGAAGGAAAATGCGAATTCAATTTAAATTGTTTTTATTTTTCAATATAATCTCCCCTTAACACATTTGATACATATTGCGATAAGGTTTTTTAAGCCCTCATAAAAATGAAGTTCCTCTTTCTCTGCAAAATACCCATTTATTGCCGACATGAGTTTTTCATCATCCGAAAACCTTTTTTTACGAATACATTTTTTTCAAATCCGGAAACAGAAAATAATCACTAGGGGCAGGGTCTGGACTATAGGGAAGGTGTTGGTTTTCTTCGAAATCACAATCTCGCGTAGCAGCCTTGGAAACTCGCGCCGTGTGAACAGGAGCGTTGTAATAAAGAAGTAACAAACCCGTTGCGAGTTTACCCCGTCTTTTCTTTTTGATTTCCTCCCGCAAATTATGCAAAGTGGAAGCATAGAATGTGGCGTCGATGGTTTCACCTTTCTTTTTGTACTCAATGAGCACGATTACCTTCGGGTCCCAAAAAAATGTGGCCATGAGCTCCACGCAGACTTTGAACTTCTTCGGGGGGCTGTTCCTTTTTTATGCTACTGCATGGACTTTTGTTTGCTTTCAGGGTCATAGTGGTGAACCCATGTTTCGTCTCCAGTAACAATTCGATCCATAACACCATCCATGCCCTCACTACACATCTCCAAAAGCTCTCTACAGCATGCGATTCTCACTTTTTTCTGAGGCTCTGTGAGCGTTCGTGGCACCCTGTGTGGACAACGATCATAAAGCATTCGAAGAAATTTGATTAACATTTTACATATCAAAGAAGACTACTATGTTGACTGCAAGTTCATAGATAGGGCCCAAATAATAAAAAGGCAGAAGTATACGAGGGGTGTTCAATATATTCTCGGTATCGAAATGAAGGAAATTCAATTTTAATTGTTTTTGTCAGTTCCCTTTCTATGCTACTGCATGGACTCTTGTTTGCTTTCAGGAACATAGTGGTGAACCCATGTTTCGTCTCCAGTAACAATTCGTTCCATAACACCGTCCGCTTTCTTACTACACATGTCGTGGCACCTACCTTGCACTGATCTTTGAAAGATTAAGATGATCATGAAGAATGATGTGAATGGTACCAATTAAAAGATTGGTGAACCTTGCTATCATTTTCACATTTATTCGAGCATCCTCAAGAACAAGTTTTTCGACTTCTTTGATGCTTTCTCCCGTACAAGCAGTAGCCGTCATCTTCAATGCTCTCTCTGCCTCTCTTGAACTCACTTGACCACTTCTGCACAGTTGATAATGAATGTGCAGAACCCTGGTATACAGCCACCATCTCTTCATGAATAGTTTTGCGACTTTTTCCTTACTCAGTGAGAAATGTAATTGCAGTGCGATGCATAATTTTCACCATCATCGTCTCAGTTGCCATTATGATTCTGTTTAAGTAGAGATAAAACGCGAATTAATAATCTCATTTATATAAAATTTTACATGAATGCACTAAAATAATAGTATAACTTGATAAATAAGTCAATTTATATATATAACCACAACTTCACCCCGATATCGAGAATATATTTAACGCCCCTCGTATACTTTGCTAGAATACCTGTTGCAAAAAAATTACACTTTTCTTACTTCTATCTGGTTACTGCTTGCTACTTGCTTAAAAATTTACCGCTGAATGTAAGAACTGAAGACTTCATATCTTCATTGTTTTTCAAAATACTCCCCATTAAGGTCTATACACTTTTGCATGTGTTTGATCCAATTGTCGAAGCACTTTGCCGCTCTGATTGAGATTTCTCCAAAACATGCATTCTGAACGCATCAACCGCTTCTTCAGGTTTCGAAAAAAGTTGACCTCTCATTTTATTTTTTACGTACAGCAATAAAAAGAAGTTATTCGGTGCCAAGTCAGGGCTACCATATACGGCGGATGACTCATCAAATCGATGTTTTGAGTGCTCAAAAATGCAGTTGTTTGAGCCGATTCGTGAGAGCTCGCATTGTCGTGGGGAAGAGTGATCCGTCTTCGGCGGCTGGTTTTCCTGATTTTTTGGAAGACAACTGGCAAGCAAATGGTTGTGTACCACTCAAAGTTGACTGTTCTGCGTTGTTCTAGTGGTATGTTTACAACAGTTCCAGTTTTTCTAAAAAATAGGCGACCATTTGCTTGGAAGTGCTTCGTGCCCGAGCAACTTTTGTTGGATTTAGCTCAATTTGAAACACCCATACAGTCCACTGGAGTTTACTTTCGTTCTCATACACGTTAATTCACGGTTCATCACCTGTCACGATGTCATAGACGTGTTTCGAAGCACAGCGATCGTATTTTTGAAGCATTTCTTTCGACCAATCGACATGAACCTCTTTTTTTGCGATTAACAAATTGTGTGGGATCTATGCGAACAAATTTGTTTGACGGTCAAATGTTCATTCAATATTGAATGCATGCTGGTTCCACTTATGCCTAAGGTTTTCTCAATCTCACGAAAGGTCACATGACGATCTTGAATTATCAGTTGGCGCACAGCATCAATGGTTTCCATGACAGCAACTGATTTTGGACGACCTTCATGAAATTCGTCCTGGAGTGAACTGCGACCCCGGTTGAATTCACCATACCATCGATAAACACCGGTCCTTGATGGAGCTTCATCGCTAAAAATTGAATTAAGTTCATCATCATCAGCACTGTTGTTGAGTAAATCCACGTCGCAAGTTGTAAAAAATAATCGCACAAAAATTTTCACGATTTAATTCCATTTTTTAGGCGAGATGAATCTTTTAAGTTCTGTAAACAATACAAATAGCGTTCGTATGTCAAAACGTTCTGAGTACGCATAACCTCAAACATGTCTTACTTTGTGATAGAGCCGAAATCCCGAAATATAAAAGGTAACCTTTGTATAATCTGAGCAAATGTTTTGGTGTGTTTCAAGCCTTTTAGTGAACGCATTTTTTCTCTTTCTTTTTTTAAACATTAAATTTATTTTTGTTTTGTCATTTGCACTACATACTAATGTAATTGAAGTAAAATGAATTTTGTTCCATATTAATTGACCCCTCAACAAATGATACATTTTTTAAAGTTGTATCTTATGACGTGGCCGCCGCGGCGTAGTGGGTAGAGTGCGACGCTCACACGCCCAAGGGTATAGGTTCGATTCCTGGCTGAACACTTCGAATTTTTCACAGCACCAGCTCTTTCGAGCTGCTGACA
The DNA here is from genome assembly GCA_955652365.1 of Eristalinus aeneus. NCBI lineage: Eukaryota > Metazoa > Arthropoda > Insecta > Diptera > Syrphidae > Eristalinus > Eristalinus aeneus. The sequence continues at coordinate 28,684,480 of OY019130.1, read as the reverse complement.
GCACTTCAAGAGTAATAACTGTCTAAGAAAGCTTCTCAAATTTCGTCGTTCGGAGTCGGCAATAAACTGAAGGTCCCTTCTACTCGTGAGAGAACAGTAGCGCGCACAACAAGAGTAGTTGATAAGCAAGCTAGGCCCTGATCCCCCTGTGGACTGTCGCGCCAACAATTATTATTATCTGATGGAATACTCAACAGTTGTCTTTTGACAACGGAGTGTTCCTTTCTATTTCGTATATCTTCCCTATTGGTTATTTGTACAAAATAATATAATATATTATATAATAATAAATTGACGCTTTAAATTTCCAGGGTTAACGGAAGCAACTATGTCAATGTATTTTGTGATATTTTTCCATGTCCTTGGCAACTAGCAATCGATGCATGAACTGCAATATTTGGGGCATGTGGTGTATATTCCGACATCTTTGAATTGTCAAAACTCAGCGAAATGAAACAACTGACAAATTGATAAAAAACTGTCCTTGTGCCATTTTTAAGTAGATTCAAGTTAATTGTCCGTGTCGTTTGTGGCATTCGGTATGTACCGAAATTTTTAAATCTAAAGGCCTGGCTGCAAGAAAAGTATTCAACTTTCATTTCGTCGTTTCTTAACCAGGCGGTCGTTTCTTCTTGTGGCGCTACAGTCCAGGGTGGACCTGGGCTTTTTTTATTTTTGGAGGTTGGGATAAACTACACTAGAGCGCTCAGACTCAAATACTGGTCCATTGTACTGCCAGGCAGTAACCTTCATTTAATGCTACGGACCTGGGCCTTAAAAAAATATTTAATTCCTAACTGTATTATTTTGAGATCTGATAGGAAAATCTTCAAATTCGTTTATCTCAAAGTGAGCAACGAACATATCATCATCTCTTAGGTGCATATTGGTCTCTAAAATAAGCGCCAATCATGGTAAATGTAAAATAACACACACGGAGAGTAGAATGCACATAACAAAATGTAAACAACTTAAAAAATTACTCAAAACGGTCTATGTAGGGCCGAAGCCGAAGAGTTCCTCGACCTAGTTCACTACTATGTACAAGCTCATCTTGGCATCTATGTACATCATCCCTTCAACAAATCTCAAAACTATCACAATGGGGTAGAACAATCAAAACATACGCCAAACCGCACGAGTTTTCCACTCGACAATTCCCCCAGACGCACACTACCTGCCACTCTATAGTTTTCCACATTGAATGAACTTCCATCTCAAAATGAATTCTCTTCCGATGGGATTCATCTGTGCTGAAATTCAACTCGGATGCGTCCGCTTTCGAGTGGGATTTTCAAATGCTCATTGGCCGACTGACTCAATCGCTAGGAGGGTACATTTTCTATCGCCTCTCTGTGGCCACATATCCAACGAGACAACAGCGACCGAGTGCCGCAAAGGAACAAATTCGATTTCCTTTGAGGGAAAACTCAGTGAAACCTCAGTCGTGTTCGAGACATCACAACGCAAAGGATGTGTCCGATCACGGTTTTCTAAAGAAAAAAATAAAATTAAAAAAAGAGAAACGAAATCCTTGATTTTTTGCAACAGAAAAAAAGATTGATTTTTTGAAGAAATTGGATTTCCGTTCTAATTGGTGACTGACACTTGGAATTCCGACTGTCAATCGAGTGAATTGACTGACTGCTGGTGTGCATAAGTCTGTATGTTCGAAATAGGAAGTTCAAAACAGTTGATGTTTTTTTTTTTTTAAAGTAAAAAATGTGAATAGTCTTTGTTTTCGTTAACGGTCAACTGTGATTTTTCCATAAATCTTACCAAGTGTGTAAACGAGTTCTGTGCAAACGAACGAGATAAAGAAAGGGAGAGGGAGAGAGATCGAAAACGGACAAAAGTTATTTTGTTTGCATTTTGCACTGCTCATGCGTGTTGGATATTAACGAAAATTTCGAGAGAAAAAAGAATCAGCACGAAACAAAAAAAAAAAAACCTGTGTGTACAGAGTGAGGGAAAAACTACAAAAATCCAAAGCGGAAAATTCAGAAATTATTTCTCCTGGAGACGATATTGTTTTTAAGGTGAGTTCAGATTTTATTTTGTTATTTACTTTGGCAGTGTTCTGCGTATAACGGTGTAGTTTTGGAAGACCAATGATATTTTTTCCTTATTGGGATAAGTTTGGCAAACATTTTCAAACCGCAAGAAAATTTATGAGTACAATCTCTGTACAAATACACAAAAAACAAAAGGAAACAAGGAACGATACCTAAACAAATTTTTAGGGACTTTGTTATTTTTTTCTTAAAAATATCGATACTCACCAGTGCAAACTTCTATACAGAACTCTCTAAGAAAACACTGTTTGTATATTTTTGGAGATTAAAAGAATTGTTCGTAGTGCTGACATCTTTGTCTTGGATGAGGTGAGGGTCCAAGTATACCTTAGCACTGTCCCCGAGACGAAAGCGAAGACTGTGTTTGTGTCTAAAGGCTTGATGGGTACATTTTGGAGTGCTCTAACCGGCACCGCTGTCTGAGAAAATGCTTCTCAAATTTCGCTGTTCGGAGTTGGCAAAGAACTGTAGGTCCTTTCTACGCGTGAGAGAACAGTAGCGCACACAACACGAGTAGTTGATGAGCAAGCTAGGTCCTTGTTCTCCAGTGGACTGTCGCACCAACAATTATTATTATTAACCTAACCAATTATTATTATTAAATAAGGCCTAACTTGCGATTACAGATTAACGTCATTTATAACCGAGTCTACACTGACGAACAGCATAATCTTTTTTTACACTAAGTGAGGAGTTATAGGTTCCCTCTTCTAAAGTTTGCATGTATTTCTATTTTGCAGGGAACTGGGCTCTTCTCCCCCAATTTATTTCTATCTTAGAGGCAACTGGGCTCTTCTACTTCCTTTTATTTATATTTAACAGTAAACTAAGCCTACAGTTATATCAACCAGCTTCTTTATCGGGCAGAAATTTACTCTGTTTGTGATCCCCACAAGTTCGACATTGAATTTCAAATTCAAATTCCTAGGTTTTCCAATGAAACAATTTGACGAAGAAGAATGTTATGGTTTCCAGATTCAGGGTTCATGCACTAAAAAGAGGAATGTCATGGTTTCCAGATTGAGGGTTCAAGCCCCAAGGAGAAATCGTCGCTGATTTCTTTAAAATCATGTGCATTGTACTGGCAGTTTGGCGAATGTAGTTTGACTATTCGATCACCTGATTCGACGTCTTATCTTGGCAGCGACTTTTGTCGTGTCCACTTTGATTGATTGTCAAACAATTATTTCGAAGGCGATTTGATGACTTGTTGTTTTATTTTTCAATAAAAATCTTTATTTTCTCTAAGTCGATTCAGTTTGGAACTTTCTGTGAACGTTATCCAATTTAGAGAAAGCCTTAAGATGATTTAGAGCCTTTTGCTGATATTTAAATTTAATCTTTTACCAATGAAGGTCAAATTACCAATGTTCGCCTTTTTCGAAAATAATAAATGTTGTCATGTCACTGTAAAATATTTTCCGAAATAATGCCAAAGACAAACATCAAATTCAGTAATTGGCAGAAGATTTTGGAATGAAACAAAATGTGTATGGGTTTGAAAAGAGGAGGAATAGAACTGGGCTTAGATTTCACATTGAATTTTGAAATTATTTCTGCAATATGATATTACGTTCCACAGATAATTTACAAATCATATTTGTTTCTATTATAAGACACAGCATACAAATAAGCATGTAGCAAAAAGAAAAAAAGAACTTTTCTTCAGTCCACTGAAGCGCTTGTTGCTTATGGCCACAGATGTTGTATTGGTTTCTTCTAAAAAGGCAGACGCTTAAGAAATTGAATGCATTTTCAGAAGAAGCAAATGAATAAAGATTTCATGTGACGTATGTACCAATTTATAAGTAATGCTGTTTCTTCCTTATGAATGCACTCGTTTAATAGATGAATGTTCATTGAAACAGTTCAGATATTTCAGCAATCTTAAGCAATTCGAAATTGCTTTTAGAAAGTAAATTTTATTTTACTTAAAAATAAATTTATTTTCTTATCAATTTTTATTTTGTCCCCAAAATGCAGTACCCCTCTGATATAATGCACTTGTGCAAGCGTTTGTCTAATCCTCGAAGCAGTTCTGATATGCACTTTTTGGTATGAGCTTGAGCTCTCTCCGCAATTTGGTTTGTATTTCCTCAACCGTCGCAAATCACCGTTCTTTCATGAGTCTTTTGATGTTTTAACCATATACCCATGATTCTTCTCATGTTATGACCACTTTAAGCGCTGACATCAATCAACAATTCCTTAGTGATGCCCATGTGAATATTTGTTTTGTGGCTTCTTGCCTAAAATGTTCGAAAAAATGCATGGCATGACCCAACCGATATACCGGCATCTTTTGCAACTTCTCTTAAAGTGGCTCGATGGTTCTCCAGAACAATTTTCTTCAACTTCTGAACATTTTCATCGATCTTTGCTGTTCTTGAGCGTCCAGGGCGAGCGTCGTCATTCACATCTTCCTTTACGTCTTTGAGAGGCTTGTACCACTTGTAAAGATTTTTTTTACTCTGAACACATTCAACATATGCCTCTGACAGAATTTTAAATGTGTCTGGGCACCTAATTCCACTTTTCATACAAAATTAAATGCATATTCCTTGATTTATTTTTTTCGGCAGCAAAAAAATCGCCGAACACGCAAAACACGTCTAACTTTTATGCCTCTTATAAAGTCCCTATCTTGCTGAAACTGTAAACATATGTTCAAGAAGCGTGTAACAACATAAGAAAACAAAAATATTGACACCTTAATATACGTAGCCCGCGAAATTTGAGGGTAGCCTTTTATATTTCCAGATTAGAGAACAAAAACAAATATTAATCATCGAAAATAGCTTTATTGTTTTTTAAAATATTCCCCATTAAGATCTATACACATAGAGCTTCGACAAGCATTTGTCGAAGCACTTTTGCCATTCTGATTGAGATATCTCCAAAACATGCATTCTGAACACATCAACCGCTTCTTCCGGTGTCGAAAAAAGTTGACCTCTCATTTTATTTCTTACGTACGGGAATAAAAAGAAGTCAATCGGTGCCAAATCACGACTATACGGCAGATGACTCATCAAATGGATGTTTTGAGTGCTCAAGAATGCAGTTGTTTGAGCCGATGTGTGAGAGCTCGCTGTCGTGGTGAAGAGTGTTCCGTCTTCGGCGGTTGGCCTTCCTGATTTCTTGGAAGACAACTGGCAAACAAATGGTTGTGTACCACTCAGAATTGACTGTTCTGCATTGTTCTAGTGGTACGGTTGCGACAAAACAGACTACCATTTGTACTTCGTGCTCGAGCAACTTTTGATGGATTTGGCTCAATTTGAAACACCCATACAGTCGACTGCTGTTTACTTTCGGTCTCATACGCGTAAATCCACGATTCATCACCTGTGACGATATCATAGACGTGTTTCGAAGCACCGCGAGCGTATTTTTGGAGCATTTCTTTCGACCAATCGACGGTCAAATGTTCATGCAATATTGAATGTATGCTGGTCCCACTAATGCCTAAGGTTGTCTCAATCTCATCTCATGGCGATCTTGCAATATCAGTTGCGCACAGCATCAATGGTTTCCGGAACAACTGGTTTTTGACGACCTTCACGGAATTCGTCTTGAAGTGAAGTGCGACCCCGGTTGAATTCACCATACCATCGATAAACTCCGGTCCTTGATGGAGCTTCATCGCCAAAAATGGAACTAAGTTTATCGATGCACTGTTGTTGAGTTAATACACGTCGAAAGTTGTAAAAAATAATCGCAAGAAAATTTTCACGATTTAATTCCATTTTTTGGGCGAGATGAATCGTTTAAGTTACTGTAAACAACACAAATAGCGCTCGTATGTCAAAACGTTCTGAGTACGCATAACCTCAAAAATGTCTAACTTTGCGATAGAGCTGGCAGTTGTCAGATTGCAACACTAGAGTTGCCCAATCCCGAAATATAAAACGCAACCTTTGTATACTAATCTAAGAAAGATACTCAAATTTCGTCGTTCGGAGTCGGCAATAAACTGAAGGTCCCTTCTACTCGTGAGAGAACAGTAGCGCGCACAACACAAGTAGTTGATGAGCAAGCTAGACCCTGGTCCCCCTTTGGACTGTAGCGCCAACAATTATTATTTAACCTTCGTATACATCATTTTAAATTGCTGCATATTTCTTTACTTTTTCACATTTCCAAATTCAGTTCTCCATTGTTTTGACATAATTCTTTGAAGGATTTAATAGCTTGCTTTATCTAAATTTTGAAATTTTGTTCCCTACCGTAAAAATCTCAATTTATGTTCTGCTTAACCAGAACTGGATTTAGTTTATTGTTGGTATGCGAACCGAAAGACTTAAGTCACTAGTTGCGGGCAACTTATTGCAAGTCCCTTCAGTTCAGTTTCTGAAAACGCATTTAAATCTTTAATTGCAAGATTCAATTTGAGACATAAGACTGTTGAACTTTATTTTTCACAAAACTATGTGGACGTACAGTTTCATATTCATACAACGTACATAGGTCACAGGTTCGATTCTCAGACTAAACACTTCGCCTTTTTCACGGCATTATTTCTTTCAAACTGCTGGAAACACTCAGGAGGTAAAAAAATGTCTAAAATATGTCTTAAAAGTTCACAAATTTTGTCGTTCGGAGTCAGCAATAAACTGTAGGTCCCACCTATTAGAGGGAGAACAATGAGCGCGCGTCACGAGTTGTTGCTTAAGAAGTGAGGCCCTGGTGGTCTTGAGGACTGTTGCGCTTTCCAATTAGTATATACAGCTAGGGACACATAGGGAGTCAGCAATAAACTGTAGGTCCCACCTATTAGGGGGCGAACAATAAGCACGCACGTCACAAGGAGTTGCTTAAGAAGTGAGGCCCTAGTGGTCTTGAGGACTGTTGCGCTTTAGGGACACATAAATGGCATAAAATTAGATTGCGTACAAATGTTGAAATTTTTCAACTAACAGTTAATTAAAATATAACGTTTTTACATTCAAAAAATGTGCCATTTATACGTCCATAGCTGTATAGGCTCCTTTCTTCCAGACATCTTTTTATTGTATATTCTTCTACAGCTCGAAGAGTTCACCTTGCTGCTTATTCGAAAGTTCCATCAGTCTGCCCAGCAGTGTTCATGGTCTCTTGTGGGTTGAATTAGGAAACTGGCAGGATACAGATGATGAATTCAAATCTGCCAGAAAACCACAATTCTAGGTCAGATCTGCACCGGATTCTACAAGACATCATCAGTGCAGTTGTCAATCCTAATCAAAGCAACAACTTTTTCTCAATACTGACATTTGTACTTCTTCAGAAATTTAATCTTTCATGAACAGAAAACTAGCAATCGGCAAACGCGCCTAAGAATGTGAACAGCTGTTTTTTCCTCCTTTTGCACATTCTGATACAAGATCGCACATATTTGAAAGGAGGATCAAAACGTCTCAAAATCATGTCAAGACTTCCTATACCCTTAGATTTCCGTGAACAAATCCAAAACCCTCCACCAACTGAATTTATTTCTAACAAAACCATTAATTTCTCCTAAAACAAAGCCTTCATCTCAGCCCCACATCCATTTTTAAGCACCGAACAGAACAAAAAAAATTCTCACAATACCGTCAAATGCCGCGTAAATAAACCGATGATCTAATCTTCTCTCTCAAAATGCACAAAAACCAACCAAAATCAAAAATCCAACCACAACACGAGCGAACACAAAATTTTTGCATTCTTTTACACAAAAATCTGTTTTGCTTGTAAGAATTTTTTTTACAAAAACCAAGCGTTCGAAAAAGTCTGCTGCCGCCTTTTTTGTTTACGTTTTTTTTTTCGGTTTGAAAGAATTTATTTTAAAATCATTACTCACGACTTGCATGTAAAATGCATCGGCAGCAGCATTCCCGTCAAGACGTATACCAACTTTTATTTATTTGTTTTTTTCTCCCGTGCTCTGATGGTGTTTTTTGTTTTTTTTTTTTTTGCTAACGCGGTTACTTGCACAAAACCAAAAAAAAAAATGAAAAATGTTCAGTTTTTGTGGCGCGCCTACCGAATTAGAAACACGCCGCCCATATTTCAAAGTCACTTTAAAAAACTTGGCGCAAATGTGTGCTGCACTGAATACAATCATTATTCTCATCACTATCCCCATCATCATCATCATCATCATCCAAGGCGGCGCGCGTGGATTTGTGTCTTTTTTATGATGCAAGTGCGATCCATTGCACTGTGTGTCGTGTTTCGGGGGGCGTCCAACGGAGAATGTGTATCTTCAAAAAATTCCTTAGACGAGGGGTGCGCTGCATGTGCACATATGCAGATTTTTCCTTTTGTTTTCATCCAAACAAAAATTGCAATAGTACGCAGCGGCAACAGATACTTTTGCCTAACTGTGCATCAGATCCTCTTTTTGCTCAAAATTTCCTTTTTTTTTTTTTGTTTTCTCTTCTCACCCACCGAGAACTTGACCGGAACACTGAGCACAACCGACTAGAACACAGATGAAAGAAAAAGAAATTTTTTCAAAAATAGTTTTTATGAAAAAAAGAATGCAAAAAAATACGCCAACAAAGAATTGTGAATTGAAAAGTATCTACAGGAAAACTTTTCCCCCGAAAAGAAGGATTTTCTCTTCTTTTTTTTTTGGTTGTATTTTTAAAAGATTTTTTGTTTATGCATCGTTTGATGCATTTTTAGTTCTTAGTGCTCTCTCAGGCAGACGCAACCGACGTAAGCAATGCACACAACACAAGTCAGTGGCGATTGCAAAAAGCTGCAGTGATAGATAAATTCAAAAATTTTGCTCAAAAGAATGATTATAAAATGTACACTTGGCCTTTGCCGAGCAGGAGATAAATGGATAGTCGTGGGCGGTGCCGAGAGTATAATGCATTTGTTTTTTTTTTTCTGCAAATTTTATTTTTTGCATCGCAGTAGGAAGCTAAGAACCGGTGATGAAATATTTAAGTAAATCCGTTGGTTTGCTTGGGTTGGCAAGCAAGGTGCTTGGAAGAGGTTTGGACGGAGATCCTTTGTCTGCTTATTACCTGGATGATTGTCATTACTCATGTGGTCGCAGTCGAGCAGGAACTTACCTATGCAGCATTTATTCTGTTTGTCGGTTCAGGTTATCTGTCGTGATACGAGATAGTTACATGGAACCGCAAACAATGAACAACGTGTTTTCACAAAAAATTTAAGAATGTTTCTTATGAAGCAGTAATTGCCAACAATAGCTAACAAAATGGGGCCCAAGTGTTGAAACTTGAAACTTTTACATTTTTAAAAAAAAATTTTATTTGATCAAAAACCTTGGAGCGGACTGCATAATTCACCCCTCGATGCATTAACCTTCTATTTCGCTGCATTGATAGGCGCCTCCAATTATCAAATAAACCTCACTATCACGTCTTCGTTCGGATCACGTGGCGGCTCTTTAGTGCAGCTAAAAACTTAGTCTCTTCTTAGACTTAAGCTACCACAGAAGTGCTTGCTGGTATTCCTGTCCGTTCTCTTACTGTACACATTCACCAGATGATGTGACTGGATTTATGAATGACATGATTCAAAATCACATCCGTATCACTATTTATAATGTCAACGGAATCACTAATGGAGAAAAGACCATCTACGGATGGCGGCTAACAGACAGCTTGACCAGAGGCTATATTCTGGTGCCACGGGAGGTCAGGGGCCCCTGGAACTTCGGTTCCAGCCTGACCGTGCGGTAGGCCCTCTTGTGGGAGTATCGTGGTGGCTGTGGTTTATCACCTAACATCGCGGGTAGAGTCGAGGATAGTGTACTGTGCTGACTTGTCTAATTCATTATTTAAGCACAACTAGACAAGACGGTTAGGGGACTATCCCTTCTCAGTGTGGAGTTGCATTCTCAATCGGACGCTGTGACCCAAAGAGCGGAAGAGGTTTTAGAAAGGCTTCGCATCAAACCAAGGTGGGGTGATTGCCGCTCAAGCATGATCCCAGTTTGGTACTTGGGTAACTAAGGCGTCTAGTCTTGCGTTACTTACGACTCTTGGGAAAAAGGTTCCCCGTGATATAAGCCGTAAAGGCAGGTGGTCGTGTAAAACCAAATCCCACATCTGTACACATTTCGTCTAATTATTGAGTCTAACGAAAAAAGATTACTCTTTTAGTTTCTGATTCAAAAATTTGGACAATTTTTGGAACGGGAAACAGCTTCGCAAAAACCATGTAAATGTACGTTTGAAGTCAATTAATAATAATAATTGTTGGCGCGAAAGTCCACAGGGGGACCAGGGCCTAGCTTGCTCATCAACTACTCGTGTTGTGCGCGCTACTGTTCTTTCACGAGTAGAAGGGACCTACAGTTTTTTGCCGACTCCGAACGGCGAAGTTTGAGAAGCTTTCTTAGACAGTTATTACTCTGTGAGTGTTGCCAGCAGCTCGAAAGAGGTGGAGCCGTAAAAAATTCGAGATGTTCAGCCGGGAATCTAACCTAGACCTTTTGGCGTGTGTGCGTCACACTCTACCCACTGCGCCACGGCGGCCACCTATCACAGAAGTGCTTGCTGGGATTCCTGTCCGTTCTCTTACTACACACATTTCGTCCAATTTTTGAGTCCAACGAAAAAAGATTACTCTTGTAGTTTCTGACTCTAAAATTTTGACAATTTTTGGAACGGGAAACAGCTTCGCAAAAACCATGTAAATGTACGTTTGAAGTCAAAACTATCGATTGATGTTGAGAGTTTTTTGGAAGAATCGATTGTATTCCTTCAAAAGACAGAGAAAACACACTAAATTTAGATTACTTAGGTGGTAGTACATTAGACCAGTCTTAGAGTCTGAGGGTCTCAACCTCGAAACCTTCAAAAAAGATCTCAAATCTCACATAACTTCACATTTCTTCACTCCTTCATCGTCTTAAACACAGAACATTGTACGTTTTGTCGGTGGTTTTATTTGAAGTTCACTGACAACAATTTCGTGTGCATGGCTGGGCATCACAGGAAATTCAGCCAAATTATTTGTCTAACGCTTATGCGAAGACTTACGGATGATTCAGAACTTTAGGCTCTTGTGTTCGGACTGTCACAGGCATTTGTGTACGTTGCGACGTTGACAACGTGTTTTTTTTTTTTTAAATCAGATAAACAATTTGCGGACGTAACATATTTAATTTAAACAGGGGTATCGTGCCCATCGGAGTTAATATTCTCTAAAAGGGCAGTTGTACAACACATCACCACCAATAAGGTCCCGGGACAGGTAGGGGGCACCACTAACAAAACTTATTAATTTAATAATTTTTTTTTGATAGTACCGCCTTTATAAGTCCCGGGACTGACCAAGTGATGTGTTACAATATCAGGATTATAAAGAACAAAACAGATTTATTAATATGACTGGTACGTCATTTTGTTTTGTTGTTTGAGAGCAGACACGGCCTTTTGTTTTGATGTCTGAGAGCAGACGAAAACGCACAAAACTCAATCGTTCAAAGAAATCAAAGTTATGAAACACATATCAACAGTAATGAAATATTGGTTCCCAAAATTCAATTCAAAAACTCACTACCTGCATCAATGGTCGCCAAAGTTTGAAAAGATTTCATGTATTTAAGAAAAAATTGCTTCTCAGAAAAAGCAAAAATTCTGCTTCCGCTTACAACAGTTCAATTTGAAACATGTCAACATTCGATCACTCCTGCATAATATTTTCAATATATTCCATCTGCATTACCAAAGTTGGATGTGCATTTAAAGTATTTAAATGTAATTTTTCAATGTTTGAAAATCTTTTCCAGCGTTTTCCAAAATTCTATAATTGCATGAACGATAGCAAGGTAATGTGCTGAAAGTTTGTCTCTTTAAAAACTTTCGAACTTATTTATGTAACTTTGATTTGATTCATTTATGTTGGTAAAACACTGCTGCGAACTACATTTTAAGACAAATATTAAATATTAAACCAAACAACTATTTAAATATTTATTGTTATATGGTTGTCAAATATCTCCGCTTTTTTGGTCTTCATTCAATGCTTCATAAAAAGTGTTGCAGTGATCGGATTTAGCTCAAATATGCGCCGTTTTGTTCGATAATGTTTCCATCTAGGCGGCTACTTCATAATACCCGTCTCGTAGAAGCCTCTCTCCTTTTTTGCAATGAACTCGGACAGCCACTTTTTGCAAGCCAGTTTTGAGTTCAACTTCACACTACCAAGGCCGGTCGCCATGGACAGGAACAGGTGATAATCACTTTGCGCTATGTCCGGGCTTTATGGTGGATGCGATAAAACCTCCCATCCGAGCTCCCGTAGCTTCTGATGAGTCATCAACAAAGTGTGTGGTCTGGCGTTGTGCTGGTGAAACACTACACCCTTCCTGTTGGCCAATTCTGGACGCTTCTGGTCGATCGCCTGCTTCAGGTGGTCCAGTTGTTCGCAGTATATAGTAGAATTAAGCGTCTGGCCATATGGGAGCAACTCAATCCCACCAAACACACAGCAATCCCACCAAACACACAGCAATCCCGCCAAACACACGACAATCCCACCAAACACACAGCAAAACCTTCCTGGCCTTCATAGTGGATGATTTCCTTCCAATCCCACCAAACGCACAGCAAAACCTTCCTGGCCGTCAATTCCGGCTTGGCCACTATTTGGGACGATTCACTTGCCTTCAACCACCACCGTTTTCGCTTGATATTGTCGTATGGGATTCATTTTTCGTCGCCAGTCACCATCCACTTCAAAAATGGGTCGAGTTCGTTCCGTTTCAGCAGCATATCGCAGGCGTTGATTCGGTCCAGAAGGTTTTTTGGCGTCAAATCTTGCGGCACCCAAACATCAAGCTTGTTTTTTGTATCCAGCTTTCTGCAGATGGCTTAAAATGGTTTGGTGACTAACTCCCATCTCCTGGGCAATGTCACGAGATACCACATGCCGGTCTCACTCGATGATTTCCGTGATTCAATCGGTATTCGTCGTCACAGGTCTTCCGCCGGCTGGCTTATCCATGGTGTCGTTTTCACCGGCTCTGAATCGTCGAAACCATTCCTCCGCGGCTTGAAGTGATAGAGTACCATCCCCCCAAAACACCATTAATCTCACGGAACGTTTCTCTAGCGTATTTGCCTTTAACGAAGGAAAACTTTAAAATAGCGCGAATTTCGGCGTTAGTGAACTCCATGTTTACACGTCTATAACAGTTGATCGCAATATCCAAACTAAACATGCATAGCGTCGTTTTGTAGGTTATGTCAAGAACTTTCACATGGTCTATAGCATCGCCAGATAAGGGCTCTGTAGCGCTTTGTACATAGCCGGAAAATTCAAAAGACAAAAAGGGATACATTTGACAACCTTATATTTATTGTTATTATTAATATTTATCAAGAGAATTAAACGAATTTCTTAAAATGTCTTTTTTTGTCAAAGACTCATTTCAAAAGTGTCTCATTTTTAAAACACTTGGATTATGATTCAATGAAGAATTTTGCTCACAAGATCCATAAAAACTCTTTCGTGCCGCACGAATTGTTTGACTTAAACTGAAACAAAAAGGACACGAAAGCCGCTTACTTGAAGCACAAGCTTGCACAAATCTTCGGCAAATAGAAAAGACGACAGAAATTTCAAAGTCCAAAATCACGAAAGAAGAAACAGACGATTCACGAATTTTGGATCTTAGGTTTAGGAATTTTAGGCTTTTCGTTTTGATTTAAGGAATTTAGTTTCCAAACTAATCGACGGAAATGAATAATTTACCGAAAAAAACTATTTGAATCGAAGAGATGGTGATTTGAAACCAACCAAAAACTGACAAAAAAGGGTTGATGAGTTTGATGAGCGTTGCGATTGGCGGGGTGTGAGTAAACCGTATTCATCGAAAGATTCTGTTTTAGTTTCATCTTCAGTTTAGAACTTTCATTTTTGCACTTACGCGTCACTTTAACTGAACACAAAACGATAGCTCAACAGTAGCTGGAAGTGAAATGATCGTCTAAGAGATGATTAGGCACGTTGTGGGCTTTAGACTTTTTCAAACCAACAAAGCGACGCTTTACCTAGTCTAAATTCTTCTTTGCTGTACAACAACATGAATCCATTATACATGCCTTCGCTTATTTACTTTTAAACCAATATAATGTCGTCACGTCATTTGTGAGGACGGCCTGGGCTAAGATGGCGCACACAAGTGGAGACGGACCTCAGCCAACTTGGAGTGCGCAACTGGAGGCGGCTAGCGAAAGATCGTGGTTGCTGGAGAAGCAAATTGGTTGGGGCTCAGGTCCACCCTGGACTGTAACGCCAAAAGAAAAAAATGTTGTCACGCTTTAAACAGCCAAAACTATTATTTGCTGTACAGCAAAATGATTTCTCATTGTTTTAAATGCCAAGTCCTATTCTATTAACGCCAATGATTTCAGCTCACTTCTTACTGTGGTCAAAAATTCATTATCTTCTTTTGCAGACATTACTCAAGCGTATAATATTTTTGTGCCAAACTTCTAAAATTGATTGACATTTTGAACGAGCAAATGACAGTTGAAAGCCTTGTCTTTTGAACGAACAAATGACAGTTGAAAGCCTTGCCTTTTGAACGAACAAATGACAGTTGAAAGCCTTGCCTTTTGAACGAATAAATGACAGTTTAAAGCCTTGTCTTTTGAACGAACAAATGGCAGTTTAAAGCATTGTCTTTTGAACGAACAAATGATAGTTTAAAGCCTTGTCTTTTGAACGAACAAATGATAGTTTAAAGCCTTGTCTTTTGAACGAATAAGTGACAGTTTAAAGCCTTGTCTTTAAAACGAACAAATGACAGTTGAAAGCCTTGTCTTTTGAACGAACAAATGACAGTTTAAAGCCTTGCCTTTTGAACTAACAAATGACAGTTGAAAGCCTTGCCTTTTGAACGAACAAATGACATTTGAAAGCCTTGCCATTTGAACGAACAAATGACAGTTGAAAGCATTGCCAGTGAACATGAATTTCATACATGCATTCATTATTATTGTCCAAAAAAGTGCTAAGTGGAGAACAAAGCTGTTCTCGCTCATGTTCTTATTTAACCTCAGAATGATCTTCAAAAGTCTCTTGTTTAAAAGTTGAAAAACATACTTGGCAGTCGTCTTTTTTATAATTGGCACGCGCTAAAGGGTTTATTTGGTAGCCTTTGGTGACCGATGTTATGTCACAGCACGGGCTGCTTATAGCTTCATTTATATAAGCTTTTATATAGTCGATATTCCAAGAAGTCATTTAATTTTTCATTTATTTTCGAAGTTTGAACGGTCAAAGTAATAAAAAGGATTTTTGTCAATTTTTTTTTTCTCAAAATCCTAAGAGGCTAAGGACTTAATTTTTTGTTTTTTCCTTATTTTTGGAGCTAAAATTTGAATCCGTTCAACAATTCGTCGAAATACAAATACTTATCTCAAATTTTATGCAAACCTGAGATACTTGATGGTCCCTTTCTCTGGGTTTCACTTATTCAAAAAAAACTGTGTCCTTTTCAATTTTCCCTCAACGATGTAACCCGTGTACACACTTTCTCGGGGTCGTCTACCTGCTTACCTGTACGCACATTTCCTGACATAAAAATAAAAATTGCCACTGCTAATCCTTTTATTTCCTCCGGTAGGACATTCTGACCTTACATTCGAATGCAAGAGAAGTTTAGACAAAGGACCACGGACCATTTGAATTTGCATACCGTTTTCAAATTTGAGAAAAAAAAAACCGAGAAATAACCTATGATCCCCTGGACGCCCATGAATAGTTGTTCAAAATCGATTTGAGACCAAAGGGAAAATTTTGACTTCCACTTCTTTGTTTTCTATGTCACTTTAAGAGGTCTGTTTTCTTTTGAGAGAAAATACACCGTTGTCCATAAGCAATTAATTTTGTGCATGAATTATTTATTTCCGTGGCTTATTTTGATTATGAGATTACAAAAGCTAAGCTAAACAATCTGAAATCCAGTTACCATGCAATTAAGGTTTCGTTTTCAAATTGTCCCGACAAGTGATAAAAAACAACAAAAAAGGGGAAAAAAAAATCAAGAAGCAAGTAATAAAATATTTGAAGGAGTTTCCAGCTTATATAAATGAGCTTCATAATTTGTCATAAAATTGTGTAAGAAAAAAATGTCCAGGTTAATTGGTTATAAATCGGCAGACACGTAGTAAAATTCCAAATTATAAATCTTTCAGAGAAAGGTGTAAATTTGGATATTCTCGAACTTATTTTTTTTGATCTTTCACAAAAATTTGGTCATTTAGCAAACATGCTAAATACATAGGTGTTACACGGCAAGGTGTGCACACACGGGATAAAATCAATTAGGCAGACAGCATGTAAAGGTGTCAAAATGCCCATCATAAAAGGTATGCGAAAGGTGTGATAAAAAAAACGAATCGGTTCAAGGTACCTGTTCTCTCTGTAATTATGCAGATTTCGTCTAATTATAGAGTCCAACGGTAAAAGATTTCTCTTGTAGTTTCTGATCAAAAAATTTGGACACTTTTTGAAACAAGGAATAGGACGGCAAAAGTTATGCGAATGTATGTACGAAAACAAAACTGTCGATTTATGTGGATTGTATGTTTGGAAGAATTGAAATTTCATTAAAATAGAAACAAATCAATTTTCGATTTTCAAAACAAGTGCCGACTTAAACGGACTTGGACTCAAACTACTAAAAAAAGTTTTCAATTTTCTGTTTTTTGGAACTTTGTTCAAATTGCTTTTACAAATCAAATGTACTAAATTAGAATAGGTTCCACATCGCACATAATTGACAAAAACCAAATGACAGAGATCATAGACAATTTCCTATCATCTTTCAAATCTTTATCAAAATTTGGTACAAATGGCAGTTTTAAAATTTCCACTTGAAAGTTTTTGTTTTTCAGAAAAATACGGAGAAAGTAAAATGCTTATACCATAAGCTAAGACCGTAAATTCTCTCCGATACAATGGCTCCAAGCTTTTGTTTTTTTTACTTTTGTTCAAAAATCCTACATCTCCGACTGCGAAATAGATTTTATACACTGTAGGTCCGAAAAACTTTCCAAATTCAGCCGTGGATCGGTGAATTTGAAGCAAAACAACAATTCGTTTAGTTTTACTTAAGGCAACAATTTTCCAAGCTTGTCGTTACAATTTTCAATTCCTTTAACTTTTATTTAAAATAAAAAAACTTGAATAGTTTAAAGAGAATGGTAAATGAAATAAACATTTGGAATTTTTTACAAGTCTACCCAAAAATCCATCCACTTAATATAATAATAATAATGGCGCTACAGTCCAAAGGCGGACCAGGGCCTAGCTTGCTCATCAACTGCTCGTGTTGTGCGCGCTACTGTTCTCGCACGAGTAGAAGGGACCTACAGTTTTTTTGCCGACTCCGAACGGCGAAGTTTGAGAAGCTTTTTAGACAGTTATTACTCTCGAAAGAGATGGTGCAGTGAAAAATTCTAAAAATTGGTCTTGAGCTGGGAATCGGACCTACACCCTTCGGCGTGTGAGCGTCGCACTCTACCCACTACGCCACCGCGGCCACTCAACATTCGTCAAACAGCTTACAACAAAAACAAAAAAATTTCAAATCTAATAAAAATTTGCTACCTGTACGAAAAATAAAAATCTCTTCGCCCACCGACACTCATAATCCTCGCAAATTACGATCTCCTTGAAGTAGATTCCATTAACACACCTCTCCGCCAAATTCCGTACAAAAACAAACCGCAACTCTTAATACAGAACACCTTCAAGTCGCGCTCATGATCCTCGATCCTTTCTCGCTAAACAGGTAGACTGCCGTGTAAATTTGAACCAATCAAGATCACCGTTCATACCTTGTCTAGTTTAGCAGTGCTCTACAGCAATTATGTATGCTCCTTCCTGCTCTGCACTTACCTGGCGAACCTGGCTGCAATAATCCTTTGTTGACATTACACGTCTTCAGTATAAAGAGAGCGCGACTAGCATTTTCAAAATCAGTTCGTGATCTATTTTCTCAGTGGAAGTACACACCAAATAAAGTGTCGTCTATCCACTGCGTGCAGAGAAACAATTTTCTTTTTCATTCGTTTAAGATTTCAAATCGATCTCTCTTAGCGAGTGGCCGTGTGTGTGTGTGTATGTGTTTTGAAGAAAAAGGATACCGTACGTAGAAGGTGAATATTTTGTGGATCTGTGACAGTGTGTGAATATTTTATCAAAATTCTTTCATCGTCTCATCATCATCATCGTCGTCGTCGTCGTTGAATTTATTTCTTCCTTCTTGCTTGGAACGTGCTAAGCGCGTGGATACATTATCCTGCTCTCGATAATCATTCGTTTTTTTTGGCCTGTGTGTTTTCTCGTTTCGAAAAGTAAGAATTGTAATAAAATTCACCCTCACCCTCCGGGAGAGCGAACATAAAAACGAAACAAACAAACAGGAAAAAAGAAGGAATACAGACGACCAAAATCCATTTCGAAAACAAAACCCCGGCTATGTACAAACGCCGCTTCAGTGTGCGCTTATGTGCTCGTCTTGCAAAACCTACCCTGGGATTACGCTATAAGCATGGGGGGAGAGACACACCGAACACACTGAACATAGTCCACCACCACCCTGCATTCGGCTGCTTGTGAGCCACCCCTATTTGCTCAGATTCATTCATTTGCAGAGGGGTGACGTTTCTGTCCAAGGCACGCGCAGTAAGCGTGCCAAAGCACACTCACCACCACCGCCCCGCTGCCAATGCGGCACACAAAAAACCAACCGTTCAATTTTTAGGGATGATGACGACGACGATAAAAAAAATGGCGATAGACTTTTAAAAAACCCGAAAAACAAAATGGAGGCTCTCTAAACTAACCCTGACTTTTCTTTTTTTCATTTGCAGTTATCCCAGAATTCAGCACGCTTACGCGGATAAACACAATTCATCATGCACAATTGGGATCCCTCCGCACAGCCAACCAACTTCGAGCAGAATTGGTACAACAACATGTTCCATCAGACCATCAAGCAGGAACCCGTAGCACCACAGTCCCCGCCGAGGAACTCCCCTCAGCTGGAGCACTACCTCGCACTGAAACAGCAAATGCTCTCGGCTGCGATGACGCCATCTCCACGGGCCATGGATCCAAATTTCAACATCGGCTCGATGGGCAACGATGTCACCTCCACTCAGCAGTATTTTGACTCATCGCCAATGCTTCAGCAGCAGCATGCGCTCGGCTTCAACCCCCTCACGCCCCCAGGACTACCGAATGCAGTCCTGCCTTCCATGGCTCACTTCTACTCGCACTCACAAACCAACTTAAGCACACTGAACAACCAAAATGTGGTCGAGTCCAAGATGCAGTCGACATCAAGCAATGCACTTACTCCACGCAACACTCCTCCAATGGACGTGACTCCGCCAAAATCTCCAAAACCCTCGCATGCATCAACATCCAGCGAAATGGACCAGGATGTCTCCTCGAACTCCAGCGAGGACATGAAGTTCATGGAAAGCGAGGACGACGAGAGCATCCGCATGCCGATCTACAACTCGCACGGCAAAATGAAGAATCACAGATGCAAGCACTGCGGGCACCTGGCCATCACCAAGGTTGAGTTCTGGGAACACGCCCGGACACACATGAAGCCAGAGAAGACACTCCAATGCTTCCGCTGTCCGTTCGTCACCGAATTGAAGCACCACCTTGAGTACCACATCAGGAAGCACAAGAACCTGAAGCCATTCCAATGCGAGAAGTGCAGCTACACCTGCGTCAACAAGTCCATGCTGAACTCGCATCTGAAGTCACACTCTTCAGTCTACCAGTACCGATGCGCGGACTGCGACTACGCCACCAAGTACTGTCACTCGTTCAAGCTGCATCTACGGAAGTACGAGCACAAGCCCGGGGTAGTCCTGGATGAGGACGGCTCCCCAAATCCCTCCGTAGTCATAGATGTTTACGGCACACGTCGTGGACCGAAATCAAAGTCCGGTCGCAAGGACAAGTCTGGCGCCACAAAAATGCCACAGTTGAGCGCAGCCCTGCAGGGACTCGCCGCTAGCCAGCAGCAAAAGAATCAGCGCGTCATGCCAGCCTCCCCAGCCAAGAGCACTGCCTCCTCCTCGTCTGAGTTCATCTTCCAGGCGACCCAGGAAAACCTCTTCAAACAGCAAGCGCAGGCGCTTATAGCCCAAAACGAGCAGCAACAGCAGCAACAACAGCAGCAACAACAGCAGCAACAGCAGCAGCAAGTCTATCTTCAGCCACTCTCCGCATTACTCCAGCAACAGAGGAACTTCAGTCTGCTGCCATACCTGAACTTGAACCTGCAAATGATGGCCGCCCAGCAGCAGGCCATTCTGGGACAACTTCCGCCAGCCATCCGCGAGACTGTCCTCTATCACTTCCGCATGCAGAACCAGGAAGAGAACGGCGAAGAGGAGAAAGAGGAAAAAGAAGAAGAGGTTGCTGCGGAGGACGGTGTGGAGGAGGAAGGATCTGCCATGGACCTAACCACCGCCACCCCCGTGCGAAAAGTCGAAGCGGTCAACAACGGCATCATGAACCTTAAAGTCAAGGAGAGCGAGCAGCAGAAAACAACCCCAATCATCAGCACGCTGAACAAGAACCGCCGCAAGGGTCGCGTCCTCAAGCTCGACCAGCCGAGTACCTCCCGTCCAAGCCCAGCCGTAAGTCCTCCAGCCCCCGAGACACCATCCCTCTCATCCTTCACCGACTCCGCCAAAATTTTCGACTGCAAGCAGCTCAAGAAAAACACAACAACGCCGCCTACCCCCACAAATGAAGCCTCACCACCGCCAAACTACTCAAACTATCCATTTCCCCCCACCGTCGCGATCCCCGGTCCCATCCCCGAAGTCCTGTACGAGTGCAAATATTGTGATATATTCTTCCGCTCTGCCGTCATCTACACAATCCACATGGGCTACCACAGCTGCGACGACGTCTTCACCTGCAACATGTGTGGCGAAAAATGCGAAAACGCCGTCGGCCTCTTCGTTCACATGGCCCGCAATCCGCACTTTTAAATCAACCCCCAAAGCTCACCTTCCCCCAAAGGCAACAACTGTAAATATCGCATTGACGTTTTCAAATTTCAATTTGAATTTATCTTACGATCCAAAATACACACATGTAAGGGACACCTTGGAGAAATAATAATTTAAGTCTACAATTGTATATCAACCGTTATTTAAATATTTAGAGATACAGTTTTAGCGATTAGAAGTATTTTTTTATAAGGATGAGAGCAGCACGAGGAAGTTGTACTTTCCGATATTTATTAAATTTCCTTTTTTCAAAGCGTCTAGTCATCAGGGAAATTGTATTTATTTTTCATACACTCTTTTTGTTTTGTTTGCATAATTAAGGCGAAATACCAAAACAAACAAACAAGTTATACTATCCTAAATTAATTCAAAAAAGAAAAACTTAAACAAAAAAATGTTTGACAATACAAAGGTACAAAAGAGCAAAATAAAATTATTTTAGATCAAAAACAAAACAATGTCTTATTGCATGTAAATAACAGAATCTAAAGAAAAACAGAAAAAAATTTAAAAAGAAAACTTTGAAAAAATATCAAAACAAACGGTATTTAGAAAACCCAAGAAAAATATGTTATAACAGAGTATACTCATGTGAATTAAGTATTTAAAAATTGTTTTAGATTAAGCGATGATATGTCCTAAGATCAGAATATATACAGAAATTTGTTTTTAGCAATTTTAAGCGATCGCACGGATGGTCACAATAAATTTTTTTAAATAATACTCGTCTGACTTTTTATGTTTCTTTGTGTTTATCTCCAATGAGTGGCGTTGATGGGGTCTGAGCAAGTCAAATGCCTTCTTTTTCACCTTCTTCAGCAACAAATTTTCGGATTTTCGGATTTGATTGCAGAAACAAGAAGAGAACGACACTCTGTTGTCAGAAACATGGTTTCTATGCATTTATTGTTTGTTTGAATCTTGGAAGGCCTCTAATGAGGTAAGCCATCGTACCGAATGTGAGCGGTTTGGTTCTTATCGAAAGGGGAAGTTTGAACATTAAGATGTTTTGTTTTTGCTAGGCCACAAGGGGCGACCGGCGTAGGTTGCTTCTTCTGACCTAGCAAAAGCAAAATATAATGAAAAAAAAATATAATAATAAATAATTGTTAGCGCTACAGTCCAAAGGGGGACGATGGCCTAGCTTGCTCATCAACTACTCGTGTTGTGCGAGCTACTGTTCTCTCACGAGTAGAAGGGACCTACAGTTGTTTGCCGACTCCGAACGGCGAAGGTTGAGAAGCTTTCTTAGACAGTTATTACTCTTTGAGTGTTGTCAGCAGCTCGAAAGAGGTGGTGCCGTGAAAAATTCGAAAAATTGGTGTTGAGCCGGGAATCGAACCTAAACCCTTCGGCGTGTGAGCGTTGCCCTCTACCCACTACGCCACGGCGACCACCTTGTATTATACAAACTGTGAGTATTTCCTACACTACGTATTTAAGAAAAAGTAGAGAAGAAGAAACTAAATTTCTGAAATTTGTGGTTAAATCCGATCATTCATTTTCGACGTCTTGTTAAAACTTAAACCAATGTGAATTTTCAAATCTTTTAATTAATAATATGGTGCGACTGTCCACAGGAGGATCAGGGCCTAGCTTGCTCAGCAACAACGAGTGGAAGGGACCTACAGTTTATTGCCGACTCCAAGCGACGAAGTTTAAGAACCTTTTCCTTAGACAGTTTACTTTACTTTACTCTTTGAGTGTTGTCAGCCGCTCGAAAGAGGTGGTGCCGTGAAAAATTCGAGTTGTTGAGCCGAGAATCGAACCTAGACCTTCAGCGTGTGAACGTCGCACTCTACCCACTACTCCACGGCGGCCAAATCTATTAATGATATTATTTATCTTGTCAATATCACCACGAACAAAAGAAAACAAAAATGCCCAAGAAAGTGGTTTACTATTGCTATATATATACTCATATGTATACTTCTTATTGCGTGGTACGAGTATGTCCGTTCGACTCATACGACGCATGCAGCAATCTTAATTTTCCAACATTCCCTTTCCGGACCAGCTCTTTTGACTTGCTGAAAAAAACTCAAAGAATTATTTTTGTTATTAAAAGCGTAATCGTGATTAACGATAAATTTTGCCGACTACTAATCAGAAAAGAAGTGGTCGCCGTGGCGTAGTGGGTAGAGTGCGACGCTCACACGCCGAAGGGTCTAGGTTCGACTCCCACTTCAACACCAATTTTTCTAATATTTCACGGCACCACCTCTTTCGAGCTGCTGACAACACTCAAAGACTGTCTAAGAAAGCTTCTCAAATTTCGCCGTTCGGAGTCGGCAAAAAACTGTAGGTCCCTTCTACTCGTGAGAGAACAGTAGCGCGCACAACACGAGTAGTTGATAGTTGATGAGCAAGCTAGGCCCTGGTCCCCCTTTGGACTGTAGCGCCAACAATTATTATAATTATTATAATCAGAAAAGAATAGCGCATGCAACATGAAAAGTTGTGGGATGTAGTGTCATCCAATGAAAGTCCAATGTACACAGCTGGCACACAAATAAGCAGAACTCATCAAACAAGGTTATAATTAAGTAGAATAAATGCAATAGGTATACAACTTAAATCACTTGCATATGACATGACACGCCGCCTTATAATTTACTTTAAATTACCAATCTTGCTTGAATCGAGAGCCTGAGACGACGGACCCAAAACTGGTATATCCTGTTCTTCAAACTATTCATTAACAAACCTTGTGTTACGATAAGATGCATTATCCAGCCGCAAAACAGCTAGGCTTTATAATAAAGCCATAATCGAAAACAAAAGTTTTGAACATGTAGTTAAAATTTGTATTTATTTTTATTTTTTTAACATAATACTGCCTGGAAGCGCTGTGCATTTGCTCCCCATTGTAAAACTACTTTGGCCATTTCCCACAAGCCTCTTCAATCTTACTTCTTCTTCATTTCCCGACTAGCCTATTCAATCTTACTACGTCTCTGTGCGTGTTCATAAATCCTCAGCGGACACCCACCGCAATCATTGCCCCGAACATCAGCTAATTGAATCAAATTTTGCATTCGAGAGCCAATCTCTCCACAATGACACACAGCCCACGTCTAAAAAGCAAAAACATCTGTCTTTGGACCTAGTGTGGCCACTCACCGGTTGTCCGGCAGGGCAGCAGCACCCTCTCCCAGTGACTTGTGCGGTGTCCTGTCATCACACAAAGCACAGGCCTCATTATCCACTGTGCAATGGATAAATACATATCCTAGACACCGTTGCTGCGTGCTGTCCGCTCGTCCTGTCTCCCTCTTGCACTCGTCCCATGTATTCGTGTGTAGGGGTCAAAAATTTTTTTTGCTGAGCTGTTTATACTGCCGTTGGTGCTGCTCATCCAGAGGGAAAAAAATTCAAAATCGAAGGATTCATGGATTGGAATTCTTTTTTTGGATTTGTCCGATTATGAAGCATGACATGGACCGTTTTTCAGATGTACGTATGAACAGTTGTTGCGGGGTTTATTTTTTTTCTCTCATTCTCATGCCAAAAGGTGTGGAGGTCCTTCGGGCTCTGAGTGGAAGAGCTGCAGCGAGCTCCTGGTTCAATGGGATTGTGGATTGTTTTGTCCATTTGACCGGACACTGAGTGGCGAGCTGCGCTATGAAAAGGTGATTTATATGAAATAATTGGCATGTGCCTGATGGAGAAGGGCCGACATGCATCAATTGGGTTTTTTCTCTTATCTCACAGATTGTGGATTGTTTTTTGGGAGATTTTTGTTTTTTTATTTTTTTTTTCATTCTTTTCGGTGCATTTCTTTAGAATACTGAAGGGAGAGTTTTCAAGATGAAAGGTGGCAGTTTGTTGGTCACTTTGGTGTTTTTTGAAGAGTGAGGGAAATACTTTGGTCACCACCAAAAGCTTCTTTTATTTTACGGAGACAAACTTGAGCTGGACGGTTGTTGAGAAAATATTGATTCTATCGAATTACAATTTAATTGCCAAACAGTGGTTGCGCGCTGTTTTGAGAGGATGTTTGCATTTCCCAAGGGAACTAATATGAATTTGATACACGATTGGTTCACTCTGTAGCTGTTTGCTTTGGTCTTGAAATAACAAGACCAATGAATTTCGGCGAGGGTGACTTCGGTTGGATGGACACAGCCTTATGAATACATATTTAATGAAAATTAAGATGAAATGACATAACAAAGGCCTGCTCTTGAAATGGTTCAATTAAGTCTGCGGTCGAATTAATTGCCTTTCAACTAAGTAGACGGGAAGAACTTCCATTATGTGTTTATTTTAATGAAAGGATTTTCTCAGATTTCCAAGCATAACTGCTCGAAAAAATTAAAAAGCTGCTCAAAGCAAAGCCAATCATTTTCTATTGTTTGAAACGAGAGGTGGAAAATACACTTTTGATACCTTATATGATCAGAATTCTTCTTAAATTAGTTCAGTTCAGAACTTTCATCATATACAGTTGTGTTCACAAAAATAGCAGTTGTTATACGACTTAGATAATTAGCAAACATATTTCTAAGAAGACACTTTTTCCAAATGTGTATCCGGTTTTATTGCATTTTCCGGTAACTAAGACACCATACCAGAAATAAAAAATAAAGGCTTACGTTCTCCTTTTTTCACTCATTTATTGAAATCTGTTGATTGAAACCTGTTTATAAAAATAGCAGTGTTTTTTGGTTTTACCATGAAGTGTCTCAGAAATTGTTGTTTATCAGGTATGAAGTGAGCGTCAAGATACAAATGTCTCGACAGGGAACATTTGTTGTGAATGAGCCCTTATTTTTTTTTCTTTTGTTTGTTTGCCATGACATCTGTGAAAAATGTTTAGTATATATCAAGTCATTGAACGGACAACAACATATTTTTTCATCGTGTTAAAAATGTCGAATTTTGTACCAGAAAGTGATGATTTGCGGAAAGCATTAATTTTTTGATTTCTTTGAAGGAAAGTGCTGCAGAGTCGCATCGAATGCTTGTCGAGGCATATGGTGATCATGCTCTATCAGAAGCAACATGCAATAGATGGTTTCAACGGTTCAGAAATAATGATTTTGATGTGAGAAATGAAGAACGTGGAAGACCACCAAAAAAGTCTGAAGACGCCGAATTGCAAACGATATTGGATGGAGATGACACTTTGAGTCATAAGCAAATGGCAGCAATGTTAAATGTTGCACAACAAACAATTTCTGACCGTTTAAAAGCTATGGGAAAGATCCAAAAGTGTGGAAAATGGGTGCCACATGAATTGAATGAAAGACAGATGGAAAACCGAAAAAAACTCTTGTAAAATTTTGCTTCAAAGACACGAAAGAAAATCGGTTTTGCATCGGATTGTTACTGGCGATAAAAAATGGATTTATATTAAGAATCCTAAACGGAAAAAATCATGGGTTAATCTGGGACTACCATCAACATCGATTGCAAAACCAGATCGATTCGGCAAGAAGACAATGCTGTGTGTTTGGTGGGACCAGAATGGTGTGCTGTACCACGAGTTCCTTAAACCTGGTGAAACCGTTAATACTGATCGCTACCGACAACAAATGATCAATTTGAACCACGCATTGATCGAGAAACGACCAGAATGGGCCAGAAGACACGGCAAGCTAATTTTGCTCCATGACAATGCACCTGCACACAAAGCAAAACCGGTTCAGGATACAATTAAAACACTTGGCTGGAAGCAGCTGCCCCACCCGCCGTATACACCAGATTTGGCTCCTTCCGACTACCATTTGTTTTCATCGATGGGACACACATTGGCTGAGCAGAACTTTGATTCCTACGAGGAGGTCGAAAATTGGGTGTCAGATTGGTTTGCTTTAAAAGACGAACAATTTTATTTGCGTGGTATTTACAAATTGCCAGAAAGGTGGTCAAAATATGTAGAAAACAATGGCCAAAACTTTGAATAAAATGTTTTTACTTTCCCATTAATAATTAGTGTTTTATTTTCATATTTATTCCAGCAGCACGATCTTTCGCCAACTGCCTCCAGTTGTGCACTCAATTGGTTGAGGTCCTTCTCCACTTGTGTGCGTCACCTTAGTCTAGGTCGTCCTCTGTTGCTCGGATTCAAAAACTTTTCGGGCCGGAGCAGTGGTGTCCATACGCTCTACATGCCCTAGCCATCTTAAGCGTTGTATCCGTAGACGCTTGACCAGACGCATGTCGCTGTACAGCCCATAGAGTTCGTCATTAAATCTTCTCCTCCAGATGCCATCAACGCATCGATTGCGTCGACCAATTCGCAGGACTATTTAAAGCAGGTGGAAATGACTTGGTTGGGCACATACATCAGCTCAACTGTTAAATAAAGTCGGAAGAAAGCAAGCCCGATAAGTGGAATCTTACTGTCGTTACTTCGGTCCGCAGGTCCACAACGAGGGATCAGCCTTCTCAAAATCACCGACAACACACTCTGTGCCGTAATGTGGAAAGATCTGAAGCCGTTTGTCCAAGACCTGCAAGGCTCTTATCAGTTTAGTTTTGCCAGGGAAGTTTACGGTAGATTTTCAATTTATACGAGATTCAGAAAAAGACTCAAAAATCCTGCCGAAGACTGTTACCGATTCGCCGATTTCAAGGAAGCATATGACAGTGCGCACATGACTACCATATAAGATGTCATGGTTTGTTTAAGTTTTCCTTTCAAAGCCGTCGGATTGTGCAGCACGACGATGAAATGACGATGGAAATTCCTGGACAAATAACAGTTCTGCTTAAAAGAGAACAACTTTCGGCAATACAAAGAGAAAATCTTTAAACAGGTTCATGGCATGCCGATGGGTAACCCACTCTCGCCTACTATCACCGATTTGGTATTGGACTACCATTTAGATGTCTGTTTTGAAAAGGTACAAAAGCCAAAAGCAATAAACAAATATGTGGATGACATATTTGCTGTGATCGATCGCAACAGTATAGACAGTTTACTACTTGCTCTCAACAATTTTAACCCTTTGATGCCCAGAGTTGCCATATGGCAACATTACTTTCAGCAACCTGTTCTTAGCGTTAAGTAAACAAATATTGACATTTATATGTTCTTTCTCCTCTCCCAACCATTCTCTTTGTAAAAAAGTTCCGTTGCCCCATTTGGATTAAAAGCTTAACATATTTTTTGCTGCAAGTCATAAGTTGGCATTTAGAATAAATTGCCTTTGTGAAAGTCAATCTAAAAAAACTGTTTAAATAAATACTAAAATGTATAGTGACAAAAGAATTGTTTGTTATTTTGAAAAAGTGCTATTTGTTAATTAAAAAAAAAGTGCACTATTTTGTGATTTTTGGTCTTCTGAATATTTTGAAAATACCTGTTGCTATTTGGCAACAACGGACGGTGCATATACATGTACTTCCTTTTTGCTTACCCTATTTAGAACACAAAATGGCAAATCAAAAAGTTATCACTGATAAAGACATAGCCTATATTTTGGCTACACGATTGGGAGAATTCGGATGATGATATGCTGGAAAAAGATGACGAAGATATTTTGGATGAAAATGTTGAACTTTCAAATCTACCTCAAGCGGTATCAGATGCGTTCGAAGGACTTGTTTTAGAGGATGCTGAAAAGGAAAGCAATAAACAATCAGATGTCTCAACAAGTATATTAACACAAAAGGCTAATGATCCGACTTTGAAATTTGTTTGGTGAAAAAAAGATTTTTCAAGCGTAAATTCTGAATGAAAACATGAAGTTTCTCCTGCTGAAAGCGTCCTTCAGAATATTTCTTCAATTTTTTTGATGATGTGATCATAAGGAAAATAGTAGAGGAAACCAATAAATACGCCTTACAGCAGCACGGAAAAGTGATTAAAGTTAAAGCGGAGGAAATTCGTCAATTTATTGGTATACTTTTATATATGGGTGTAATTCGAATGCCCGATTATAGGTGTTTTTGGAGCGATGATTTGCGGTACAATGCGATTGCAAATGTGATGAGCAGAAACCGTTTTGAGAAAATTAAACAATACTTCCACATAAATGACAATCTACAAGCCAAACCAAAAGATAATTCCGAATACGACAAATTGCATAAAATTCGACCCCTAAACACCTAAAAACTAAATTAATGAAATACCTAATGACGATGAGCATCAATCAGTAGATGAGCAAATTATTCCATTCAAAGTCATTCAGCATTAAAACAGTATCTTTCGAAAAAACCAAATAAATGGGAATACAAAGTCTTTACAAGAGCCGAGTCTTCGGGTATAATTTATGATTTTACTCTCTACACATGTGGTCGCCGTGGCGTAGTGGGTAGAGTGCGACGCTCACACGCTGAAGGGTCTAGGCTCGACTCCCAGTTCAACACCAATTTTTCTAATATTTCACGGCACCACCTCTTTCGAGCTGCTGACAACACTCAAAGAGTAATAACTGTCTAAGAAAGCTTCTCAAATTTCGCTGTTCGGAGTCGGCAAAAAACTGTAGGTCCCTTCTACTCGTGAGAGAACAGTAGCGCGCACAACACGAGTAGTTGATGAGCAAGCTAGGCCCTGGTCCTCCTTTGGACTGTAGCGCCAATAATTATTTTTTTTTTTTTTATTCATTACAATTACATATAGTTCATACATTATAGAAAAGAAAAAAAAAACAACAAATTCCTTGAAAAATGAAAGAAACCACAACAAAAACAAATGCAACTCAATTTTTTTTCGTGTCAAGAAACTCTTTTCACAAACCATTTCTGCAGATGTCCTTCGTTTCTTAGATACGTGTAGACGTGAAATGACCAACGGTACTTTACTGTTATATGATTTGAGTTGCTATTCCTTGCGGTTTTGCAATTCATTTAGAGATAAATTGTCATTGTGCATGCATATTTAGCTTGAAATTTCATTAGAATAATGCCAGATAAACGTTAGTTTGAAGTGATTCAGCTGATTTATTACAATTAGAAACTGGGAAAAAATGTACAGAAACTGTCGAAAATGTACTCAGTAACATGTAGAATAATTTAAATACAGTGGATCAAAGTGAAACTCGTACACCCTTCTGTGAATATGTATAAGAATGAAAAGCTCAAGTTTCACATAAGACAGTAGTCAAATTTTTTGTTATTTGTGAGGAACAATATTCTCCTTTCTAACTGATAACACAAAATAAAATTCAATGAAACTAATAAATAAAAAAAAAATAGAACTCACAGTATAACTAACAATTCAAAGTCAAAATAAAACTCGTACAATATTTCTTTCCCATATTTTTTATCCAAATCTATAACAGTTCTTTACGATAATTTGTCCTGTCATTCTTTAGACTTCCTATAGCCTTCATTTCATTTCAATACGTGGCAAAGTAAGGTTTGACTTTACAATGAGTAGACAACGTAGTCAAGCATCCTTGGAAGTCAGAAATTTGATTATTCTGCACCATAAAAATGGAAAAAAAACTTTGCGGGAAATCGCATATATAGTCGATCGGAGTCACTCTACAGTACAATACGTTATAAAACGTTTTAAAGAACGTAATAATACTTTAAATAAAACTAGAAGAAGCACTCGAAAGATTTTTACCGACGCTGATGAGCGCTGGATATTACGTAAGGTCAAAGAGAATCCAGCAATTAGTGCTCCTAAAATAGCGCAAGAGGCAGAAAACTATCTCGGAAAAAAGTGTTGTGCAGAAAACTATCCGAATCATTTTAGGGAAGAATAACTAACACGGACAAACTGCTAGAAAAAAGCCCTTTATTTCCAAACAAAATAAAGGCAAAAGACAAGATTTCGCCATTGCAAACATTCACAAGGACTTTGATTATTGGAAAAAAGTTATATTTGCAGACGAAAGCAAATTTAACCTATTTGGATCCGATGGAAAAATTACAGTTTGGAGAAAGCCAAATGAAGAACTTAACGAGAAGAATTTACGAGCAACCGTAAAACACGGTGGAGTTTCAGTTATGGTGTGGGGCTCTCCACTGTATATATATTTATAGTTTATAAAAAAAATCATTATTTAAATTAACAAAATGTATAATATGGTATGGCCTATGGCCGTCTACCGGAAGGACTTTATAATAACTTTAACTTTAATTGATGTTGACAAATAGGTATATTAGATTTAAAAGCCACCTTCGACTATTCGGGATCTATAACTCAGTGCTAATTTCGAGTATTTATATAATTTTTCCCAACCGAGACTTCCATTCAAAATACATAGGCTTCGTTTAAATCGAGGATGGGTTTACCGAAAAATATCACACGAAACTCTTTTGGAATCGGGCATCTAGCAATGAAATGGAAAACGTCTTCTCTTTCCTTGAGATTGCATATATCACACAGTATAGGTAGCTCAGGGCGGTGCGGAATGTAGTTGAGGTTTATAATTTCACCCCTTAGTTTAAATATAATGCTTATCATTGAGAGTGGTAATTTATTTAGGAGATAAGAATTATCTTGCAAGTTATAGTTGAGCTGGCTATAAATCGACCTATGCTGGGAAGATTGGTCTTCTATAACATAACCTCTATGAGCCAGAAAGCTTGCAGCTTCCAATATGCTACGAAATCAATTTCTTAGAACGACAAGTCTAATGTCTGTTTGAATTTGGAACCTTTCCCCACAAGCGGTCGCTATTTCCCCCCATCTTTTCACGAGGCTGCTTCTTAAGGTGATCATTATTTTGAGTACAAGATGGGGCAATCTTCCTTCATCCATTTCTAAGACTTTCAATATGTAGTTGAAGTGTATGTTTAATGTATTTATGTGTAACGGTAACATAGTAGTTTCCAGATAAACCATATAATCCGGTGTACTGGCCGGCAGCCGAAAAATTCGTTTGAGGAAGTACCTTGAAAGCTGTTCCGTGGCATCGAACTTCCAACACCCCCACACTTGGGCACTTGTATTTATATAACGGTAACATAGTAGTTTCCAGATAAACCATATATAGGAAGTACCTTGAAAACTGTTCCGTGGCATCGAACTTCCAACACCCCCACACTTGGGCACCATACACCAAGCAGTAGTACGAAATATATGGATCTTTGCGCTATGCTCCACAAACCTGTTTTCCATGAAACGGCCCCAGACTAGCTCTTTTCGCCTCAGCCAATTTTGCCACAAAATGCTTTCTAAGGTTAGAACAGATCACGATGCCGAGGTACTTATACACTCGAACAATTTCCAAATTTTTGCCTTTATAATTCCACTTTTCCTTCCTCGCACATCTACCACCTCCTTCCCTGAAGATCATCATTTTTGATTTTTCAAGATTCACCGTAAGATTCCAACGGTCACAGTAGCGTTCTAGTCGGTTGATCATCAGTTGCATTCCCTCTACTGTATCCGCTAGAAGAACGATGTCATCGGCAAAGATGAGACCTGGTATCCGCAAACCACCGAACTCGATTTCTCCACCAACTTCCTCCAAAATGTCATTTATAAACAAAATGAAAAGTAAGGTACTCAGCACGCGTCCTTGCCTTACTCCCATTTGCGTTTCAAAATCGCTCGACATATATTTGCCATCCCAAACATAGGCAACATTGCTCTCATACATTGCTTTTAGTAGATTCACAACTTTAGTTGAAACTCCCAAGATATACAATTTGTAGAATAATGCATTACGATCAATCGAGTCGAAAGCAGCTCGAAAATCTACAAAAAAAATGCATATAGTTTCTTCTTTTTGCATATAAAGCTATCGGCAATGTGGAATAAGGTGAATATCTGGTCAACAGTAGATGTGGGATTTGGTTTTACACAGTTACAGTAGATGTGGTGACCACCTGCCATATCGGCTTATATCACGGGGAACCAAACTGGGATCATGCTTGAGGGGCAATCACCTCACCTTGGTTTGATGCGAAGCCTTTCTAAAACCTCTTCCGCTCTCTGGGACGCAGCGCCCGATTGAGAATGCAACTCCACGCTGAGAAGGAATAGCCCCCTAACCGTCTTGCCTAGTTGTGTTTAAATAATGAACTAGACAAGTCAACACAGTACACTATCCTCGACTCTACCCGCGATGTTAGGTGGTAAACCACAGCCACCACGAAACTCCCACAAGGGGCCTACCACACGGTCAGGCTGGAACTGAAGTTCCAGGGGCCTCTGACCTCCCGTGCCACCAGAATATAGCCTCTGGTCAAGCTGTCACTACCAGTCAGGTTCCCTCAAAGCCTGGGTCTGTTAGCTGCCATCTGTAGATGGTCTTTTCTCCATTAGTGATTCCGTTGACACTATAAATAGTGATACGGATGTGATTTTGAATCATCTGATTCATAAATCCAGTCACATAATCTGGAGGGTCAACAGTAGAGTGTTTTTTTCTAAAACCAGCTTGATACACGCTGAGTATGTTTTCATTGTTTACCCATTCTGTAAGTCGTTTAAAAATCAATGAGCTGAATAACTTTACTGAAGAATTCAAAAAAGAGATGCCCCGGTAATTCGTAGGGTTGTCGTATGCACCTTTTTTGTGCAGGGGATAGATAATTGATTTTATTAAAACAGCTTGGTATATCTGCATTTTCGAATATCTTATTAAATTCTTTGGTTAATAACAGCAGGAACTCTGAGGTACAGTTAATATAGAACTCTGAAGAAATCCTGTCATCTCCGGTTTTTGTACCCTCTAATGCTATCCGCACTTCCTCAACTGAAAACGGCGAATCGAGGAGCTCGTCTGTAAAGAGTGGTGCTGCATATTGGGGGAGGGGTGAAAATACTGCCGCATTTAGCAGCCTTTTAGAGTACTCCTGTAGCTCCAGATGCCTGCAGTGAATAACCAATCCTACTTGGCTTTCCGTTAATTGCTTTGGCCGCTTTCCAGAATTCTGCAGAGGACATCGAAGAGTTTAAGCGGTCTGTACACTGTTCTTCATAAAGATTGCGTTTGGCAAGGCAGATCTGCTTAAAATCTTTGCTGGCTGCTGCAAACGTGATTTTAGGGACAGGCGTGTTGTATTTTCTCAAAAGTTTTAGAAAAGTAAATGTTTTTTTTCGTGCTTTAAAGCATTCCCAGTCAAACCATATCTGCTTGAATTGCTTATTCCGTTTGTTGATTACTGGGATGGCCGCTTTCATTATCTCAGTTAGTATGGACATGTTAAGGTCGTCGTGCTGCATGCGCTGTTTCCTAATTTCCTCATTTAAT
The DNA here is from genome assembly GCA_955652365.1 of Eristalinus aeneus. NCBI lineage: Eukaryota > Metazoa > Arthropoda > Insecta > Diptera > Syrphidae > Eristalinus > Eristalinus aeneus. The sequence continues at coordinate 28,650,268 of OY019130.1, read as the reverse complement.
TTATTTTGGTAAGCCCTTAAAAAATGCGAGCTTTTATTCCAATGTAGCTTTGGTAATGGTTCTAGTGGTCTTGAACTGAAATAGCCTTATTTCCTCTGTTGTTTCAAATTTGCACGAAATTTCTAATGGCATATGATCAGATAAAATGTGCTAACCTACTTTAAAATTCGACAACAGGGCGTTCCATCTTCCAGCTACAAATCCATAGTCAATGACGGAACACGCTATTCGTCGGATAAATGTAAATATACTCTTAGAATCACCTTCACAGCTTCCATTCAAAAATCTAGCATCCAACGAGTCCGCAAAATCCAATATTTTCGCTCCTTTACCATCGCAAACATCATTCATTGACTGACGAGTTGAATTGAATATAACACCAGCAGATCCACTTGAAAGTGGCCGCTGTGGCGTAGTGGGTAGAGTGCGACGCTCACACGCCGAAGGGTCTAGGTTCGACTCCCAGTTCAACACCAATTTTTCTAATATTTCACGGCACCACCTCTTTCGAGCTGCTGACAACACTCAAAGAGTAATAACTGTCTAAGAAAGCTTCTCAAATTTCGCTGTTCGGAGTCGGCAAAAAACTGTAGGTCCCTTCTACTCGTGAGAGAACAGTAGCGCGCACAACACGAGTAGTTGATGAGCAAGCTAGGCCCTGGTCCTCCTTTGGACTGTAGCGCTAACAATTATTATTATTATTATTATTATTATTATTATTACTCTCTACACAGGTAAAGGAACTTGTCCTGAATACGGTTTAGGAATATTCATCCGATATTGTTTTGTATCTGTGTTCCACCATGCCAAAAAACGAAAATTTTAAAGTTTATTTCTATAACTGGTTCACCTCTATCAAACTTGCAATCGCTTTACGCGATATTGGAATATGGTGCATAGGAACTGTTCGAAATAATAGAATCGGTAAACAAAACATGCAAGATGAGAAAGCTTTAAAAGCAGCAGGTCGGGGAAGTGTTGATTACAGAGTTGAGAACAACCACAATGTTGCTTTGGTAAGGTGGTATGACAATCGAGCTGCTCAACTTCTCTCCACTTACTGCTGTGTGGATCCAATGGACTCGTGCCGTAGATGGGATGGAGTTGCAAAAAAATACATACATACACATTGAAAGGCCGAACATTGTTAAAGACTACAATCGTTTTATGGGAGGTGTGTACTTAGAGGATATGTTAATTGAATTGTATCGGATCAATCACAAGTATAAAAAATATTATTTACTTTCGGATTATTCATTGGTGCATTAATACAGCTCTTGTCAATTCGTGGCTTCTATATCGCAGAGATTTCCAAACTGCACTAAATCCAAATTAGAAACATATGCGTTTAATGAACTTCCAATTAATTGTTGCTAAAACTTTGACCACAAGAAGTCTACCAGTTTTGAAAAAAAGTAGAAAGGGAGGATGACCCTAATTTTTGAGTAATTTGCAATCTAAATAATCGTCCCCTACTGCTGAAAAGCTATCACCATCACCGTCGACTTCATCACATGTTTCAACACCAACAACGTCAAAAGTAAGGCGGCCGAATCCACCAGATGATACACGATACGACAACTATAGTAATTTTTCAGTTTATTCGGAACAAAAGGGGAGATGTCGTCTATGCAAAACGGGGTACAGCCGTATGCGGTGTAGTAAATGCAATGTTCTGTTTTGCCTCAATCAACAAAAAAACTGTTTTATGTCCTAGTACACATGATTTATTTATAATATTCAAATTTATTGTTTTCAATAAAAAAATAAATAAATATTTGTATATATACCCTAAACTGTCTATTGTTGCCATATGGCAACATGTCCTTGCGCCCACACCTACCATCCTAAACCCAGTTTTATTCACTTTTTCTACATAGTAACCAATTCCTTTTTCAACGTTAAGAGCATTTTTTTAGTCAACTCATACTTAATTCGGACATCAAAGGGTTAATGATAAAGTAAAGTTCACAGTAGAATATGAGAAGCTGAACGCAATAGTGTTTCTTGACGTTAAAGTTCATCGGGGACAGGACCATCTTTATTTTCGACTGGCATGAAAAAGAAACAGCTTCAGGGAGACTAGTCAACTATCCAAGCACATTATAATCAATACAGCCTCTAATTCGGTTAAAAAAGTGTTCAAGCTAAGTGACAGTAAGTTCCAAAAAAGAAATTAACGAATTGTCACAGATATCCTTATAGACAATGGTTATCCGAAGCAAATTATTAGGAATTTAATAACACAAAACAAACACAACATACACTCCGAAACATAGGCAATCACCACAGTAGATTACATTCCAACATTGTCGACAAATTTTAAGAACGTAATTGCTGGTCGCTGTAACAATATAAAAATAGCGTTCAAGTCTTCGATTACACAAGCATCGGTTTTCACCAGACTCAAACCAGACACAGACAAAGGAAGCAAAACTGACGTTGTCTACAAAATCAGCTGTAAGGGCAAAGACAACGAATCCTGCAATTTATGTTAGGTACATAGGTACCACCAAACAGTTTCTTCGTCAAAGACTAGCTGGTCATAAATCAGACATCAACAACAAGAATTCAGTGAAAACAGCATTAGCTAATCACTGCGTCCAGACAAACCATCTACCCGACCTTGATGACGTCAAAATCCTGCAAACGGAAAAACATACTAGCAAAAGGTACACTCTGGAAGCCCTACACATAATCAAGACCAACAACAATATGAATAGGAATCAGGACATACAGATCATATCTGCCGTATATTCAGCGCTTGTAACGGCTTAGACAGATTGTATTTAAATCAAAATTCAAATTTCACATCATTCCAGACTGATCTTCACAAACAGAAGTGCTCAATATTTTGTTTAGTTGTGAATTTTGTTTTTTGTGATAATTTTAAACAACATTTAGACTCTAACATCCACATCCACTTGTAATAACAACACAATTAATGTAAGCCATTAACATATCAGCCATAGTCACAGTCGAACAACAGCCCTGTGGGAAGATATCCAGCTTTTGGTGCTGTCATTGTTAATGGAAACACTCAATAGGAGCGTCCCACATAAACTTTTGCAAAGACACATGGAGGCTGGTGTCTGTATGTAAAATATTTTGTTTTATTGTTTCAATAAAAAAGATCTCCTGATGAAGGCAGCAATCCCTGCCGAAACGTTGGGATAATAACAGTGAAATAACCCGGTTTCATTGAAAAACAACAGTAACCAAAAAAGCCGACAAAGGCAACACAGTTTCCCCTGCATAGTAATAATTGATTTGGTCAATTTTAACAAGCGACGATGGAGAACTCTCGCTGCTCCATCGAGGTCGGTAATGAAGCCACGGAAACTTTCAAAAACCAAAAAGGTTTTAAAAAAAGGCGATGCGTTCTCATGTGACTTGTTTCACATCATTCTTGAAAACATTGTGCGTAATTCTCAAGTCAATACCAGAGGCATATTGTTCCCAAAAGTCAGCTCAATAGCTGGTTTACGTGGACGACATTGGCAAAATTGAAGCAACACAGTGAACCACGAATGAGGCCTTTGCTGATATTGAAGTCTTCTTCTTCTTCGGATCTCGCTACAGTCCGGGGTGGATCTGGGCCTCAACCAACATGCCTCTCCAGCTAGCACGATCTCTTGCCAGCTGCCTACAATTGCGCACTCCAAGTTGGTTGAGGTCCTTTTCCACTTGTGTGCGTCATCTCAGTCTAGGACGTCCTCTGTTGCGTTGTCCCTGTGGTTCGGATTCGAAAACTCTCCGGGCCAGAGCAGTGCTGTCCATGCGCTCTACATGGCCTAGCCACCTTAAGCGTTGTATCCGTAGACGCTTGACTAGGCTCATGCCGCCGTACAGCCCATACAGTTCGTGGTTGAATCTTCTCCTCCAGATGTCATCAACGCAAACAGGACCAAAAATCGCACGCAGAACTTTTCTCTCGAAGAGACCAATGGCTTCCTCATCCGCTTTTAGTAGCGTCCAGGTTTCTGCGCCGTAAAGCAGGACTGGGATGATCAAGGTGTTGTACAAAGTCACTTTGGTCGTTCGGGAGAGGGCTTTATTACTCAATTGCCTCTTGAGCCCAAGGAAACAGCGATTGGCAAGAGTGATTCTGCGCTTGATTTCGGTACTGATGTTGTTGTCCCTATTCACCGCGGAGCCGAGATAGACGAAGTCCTTCACTACCTCGAAGTGTCTGCTGCCCATAGTGACGATCTGTCCGAGACGTCGATGTTCTGCGTCCTTCTTCGATGACAGCATATACTTCGTTTTGCCCTTGTTTACCACCAGTCCCACTTTAGCCGCTTCCGCTTCAATACTAGCAAACGCCTCATTGACGGCTCGCTGAGTTCGGCCGATCACGTCAGTGTCATCCGCATAAGCTAGCAATTGAACGGACTTGTGGAAGATCGTGCCTCTGGTGTTGACGTGTGAGTTCCGCACGATCCCCTCAAGGATGATGTTAAAGAAGTCGCATGACAGCGCGTCGCCTTGTCTAAATCCTTTTTTGACATCGAAGGTCTCGGTGAGTTCGCTACCGACCTTGACGGAGCAGCGAGAGTTCTCCATCGTCATCCTACACAATCTGACGAGTTTGGTAGGGATGCCAAAACTAGACATAGCACTGTATAGCTCGTCTCTATGCACGCTGTCATACGCGGCCTTGAAATCGACAAATAGATGGTGGGTGTCGATTTGTACTTCTTGGGGCTTCTCCAGGATCTGCCGCAGTGTGAAGATCTGGTCGATTGTGGACTTCCCTGGCCTGAAACCACACTGATAAGGACCTATCAGGTTGTTGACGAACGGTTTCAGGCGCTCACACAGTACGGCAGAGAAAATCTTATATGCTATATTAAGGAGACTGATCCCTCGGTAGTTGGCGCAGTCGAAGGGGTCTCCTTTCTTGTGGACCGGACAAACGATGCTGAGATTCCAATCGTCGGGCATGCTTTCCTCCGACCATATCTCACAGATGAGCTGGTGCATGCACCCAACCAGCTCATCCCCAGCCGCTTTGAACAGCTCTGCGGATAGTCCGTCCGCGCCAGCAGCTTTGTTCGATTTCAGTCTCGATATTGCTATCTTGACCTCGTCGAAGTCGGAGGGACGGAATTCTTGTCCATCGTCGTCCAAATTGAGTGGGACATTCTGCCTAACAGCGGAATTTGCGTCGTCATCCCCGTTTAGGATATGATATTGAAGTGGAGGCAGTTAAAATGGGTCTGGTGGTTAATGAGGACAAAACGATGTACATGCTGTCGTCAAAGAACACACAATATCGACATGGCATATTGGTGATCATGGCGCACACAAGTGGAGGAAGACATCTTCCAACTCGTAGGGCATATCTGAATGCAGCTGCCGAAAGGTCGTGCCAGTCCATGTACGCCCTGTATTGTAGAGCCATACAAACAGGAAAAAAATAAAAAATGCCGCTCACAGGATTGTTCTTGCTTTGTAATCTTCACTCGACGAAACCAATTTCTCGGAGGATGCAAACTTGCTTCAAATTTGACGAGTATACGCTGCCCACCTTTGCTTATCATGGGCTCCCAAAATGGTCTTAATTCTGTTTACGCCTCTGTAAGACAGTCTAAATATGGATTTCCTCGATTAATTCCCGTCCAAAAGGCGTATCCATCATTTTTCAAATTAAATTCCCCCCATTTTCTTACCCTTCAAAAATATCTAAAAATACATAAAAATTATTGGTTCGTGGAAGATTTTCCCAAAACGTACGTCAGACATTAACGAAGACCTTTCCCAATGGCACACGTTCTCCCAAAATAGGATAACTCCCGACCCCAAGCCATAATCCGTCCAGTGTTTAACGCTTTGCCCACAAAAATGAACACTTTTCGAAGCAACCTGGTGCAGCACTCATTTCCATTTCGTCACCCTAACCACAGACAATACACACTCGTCGGTCTCCCTAGATTCGTGTAAATAAGCAACACGTTCCCTGTGAACCCGTCCGCGACCGTGTGATTCTTCCCCACAATCGACTCCCTAGAGGTGTCGAAAGTATATATTCCGGGAACACCCAGCATCTTCTTCTTATGTACTTCATCCGGGATCGAGAGTTCCCTCCAAATTCATCAGATGTTCATTGCAGCACGCGACCCACCGCACTTCAACAATCTTTAAGGAGGCGTCAAGGAAACCGTGCGACGCCGGATCGCTGAATGCCTCCACACGGCTGCACGATTTTGAATAATTTTCCAAAACCGAATGAAATTGAATACTTTTTCCTTTGACGGGGGAGAGCGTTTCTTTTTTTTTCTCAATTCGGAGGCGGAACCATTGAGGCACTCGTGGCTGCAGCAGTCGCCGTACTTCATCGTGGCTCCTGCCACTGCTGCCGCTTGATGATTGCCCAATAGCTCCTAATGATGAGGGTTGCTGCTGTCGCACCGTGTGGGACCGTAAAAATGGTGGAAATTGAAAATATTTGTTCAGGCATTTGTTTTGAGCCGCCAGCATGTCCATTGTGCTGCGGCACACTTCTCGGGCTGTCGCCGTCTCCGACTCTCGCACTCTGGACAAATAATTATGATTCCTCTGCTTTGGGAATATGATGATGGAGCTGTGGCTCTGACGTGGATGTCGATAAATCATATTTTTGTTGGACGGGTGACACTTGGCGGCAAGCGCATATGCAGCAGATCCTTGTCAAGAAAGAGAGAGAGAGAGAGTCGGATAATGATGCGATATTCGAATGCAATCGGGATTGTTGCGCTTAAAGATCACAAATTGATGGGTTTGGGGGCAAACAATGCGGTTGTCAGGCACTGTGCAGGATCAAGAAAGCGCCAAATGAAACACAAATTGAAGAAATGAGAAGGAATTGAAGGTTTACCGTCGACAGGCGTTAAATCCGTTTCGTTTCCTTTGTTGTTTTGAGCTCAAATGAGGAAATTGTCCAGCACAGTGTATTCTTGAAAACTAAACTAGTTTATTCAGCACCTCTATCTTTATAAGAAGAAAGTTCTGGGTGTGTTTCTTTTTGTCCCGTTTGAGTTAATGACATCTAGAAAAAGAGTTTTACGAATTTAGATTTACCCATTTAGAAAAATGCGAAATGAAGAAACATTTAGTATAGGATTCGAATCGCTGGTAGGTAGGTAGGTAGGTTAAGGTGGCTAATGAATGCACTTAGTCCCATACAGGACCCTTGTGCTTCCACACCATGTGGGAAGAACCTAAAACCAGCTGGAGCCGATAATAAAGTTTAAAATGTCGGCCGGAGGGGTTTTATTGAGGTCATGTAGGCCGCTGAGGAAATAGCTTCCAAAGTGCTTGTGTCTGAGGCGCGAGAGGGCCGGGCATGTGCATAACAGGTGTAGGAGAGTTTCTGGTTCTTCCTCATCCCTGCAGCTTCCGCAAAAATCGTTTGAGGGAGCCGCTAGCCTGCTATCATGCTCACCGATTAGACAGTGCCTGGTTATGGCTCCCATGACCTGGCTTATGTCTGATCTTTTGAGCGATAGTAGCAGTCTGGAGCGTTTGGGTTCAAGAGAGGGCCACACCTCCTTGGAGACGCGACAAAGGTTATGATTAGACCATATTTGATTAGTCTGATCGCGTTCAAGTGCAGTTCTGACTTGCATGTGGCGAGGGGGATGCCGAGGTGTTCGTGTTCCAGAAGTAGTGGTTGCGTTGTGGCAAGCCTGGCCAATTCGTCTGCTTGGCAGTTGCCCGGAATGTCTCTGTGACCTGGCACCCAGCACAGGCATATATTGAACTGCTCACCCATCTCATCTAACTGTGTGCGGCAGTTCATGACCGTCTTAGAGTTTGTTGAGACAGATTCCAGGGCTCTAACTGCTGCCTGACTATCCGTAAGAATAAGGATATCAGCTAAGGATATTCTATTCCTCTTCAGCCAAGACCGTGCTTCACGAATGGCCATTAATTCAGCTTGGAATACGCTACAGTGATTGGGAAGTCTGAATTTTAGACAAAGGTTCAGATCCTCAGAGTAGACTCCACAACCAACGCCTTCGTTTGTTCACAACCAACGCCTTCGTTTGAATCGCTTGTAAGTGTGGACACACTTTTCCTTTTCACCATGGTTTCCACATTTTATTGACCCGTTACTGTAATCCTTTTAATCAACTTCGCGACAAAAAATGTTACTGCAGAAGTTTTTAAGTTTTTTTTTGACAATGTGTGTACACATTTGCCTTAAATAAACATGTCGTCTATGGAAGAACGTTCGGATATAACCAAGTTGTTATTAAAAATACATCGCCTTGCACGATAGATTCTTATGACAAAAAAATAATTTGTTCCATTGAACATTGAAATTTGAGGAAACTTTCAAATAAAGAAACAGCTGTTTGCAGCTAACATGAGTGGAATGGTATCTATCGGCAAGTCAATGGAATATATATGTTTCAAAAATATTTGTTTTTCGCGGGAAGATTATAAGATGAAACGGAAGGCCTGAGAGACATGTTATAATTGGGTCTCGCATGAGATCGTGAACTCAGTAGAATGTGGGTTGATAATTGTTGAGTTCCTCTTACTCAGCGGCTTGATAAGAATGGCTTTAATTGTTCTTCCTTCTCTTCTAGTCGTGAGAGAAGAGTGACGTGCACAACACGAGCAGTTGATGAGCAAGCTAGGCCCTGGTCTACCTTTGGACTGTAGCGCCACCCAATTATGTATTATTATAGAGAAAGTTCTAAAACTAGCTATTCCTTCAGTGCGACGTTGATTGATAAGATATATTGCCACCGGTTTCTTAGCCCTCATTCTATTATAGTTCTACTGTAAAACACAAGTGTTCATAGAATAAAACAAAATAAAAGAATATGAAAAACTTATAAAAGTCCGTCATAATCTGTGTCCACATGAGGGATGAAGCATTAATTGGGCGTGCTTTCATAAACCGGAAATTTTAGATGTGAAGGTCTTTTGTAAAAAGCTTTAATTTAATTAAAAAGAACAAAAGAAAAGATTTGGTTTTACGTGATCACCTGCCTTTACGGCTTATATTACGGGGTCCTTTTTCCCAAGAGTCGTAAGTAACGCAAGACTAAACGCCTTAGTTACCCGGGTACCAAACGGAGATCATACTTGAGGGGCAATCACACCGCCTTGGTTTGATGCGAAGCTTTTCTAATTTTTTCTGTTTTGGTTCTTAAGAGCTATCTTACTTTGAAATGAAATAAGACAAATAGGATCTTTTTAAATTGACACGAAATGAACTGGCAGTCTACCATAATTAAAATTTAATTTTTAGCATATTTCCAGCACGCCTGTGTTAGATGTGTTCATACCATGGAGTCGAATTCTTAATATTTCTTCCAAAATTTGTTGCCATTAATCGGTAACTACGCAGATAGTTTTGTCTCCCAAGTTGTCAACCCTTTTGGGATTATCAGCACGGACTATCTACACCATTAACTGCTACATTTAGGCCAGCATAGTTTTTAAGAAAGAGCGGACCAATTGTTCGACCAACACACAAATCAATCCAAGCAGTCAGTTTTTGTTAATATAACGATGCCTCGACATACACTTGAGGATTATCATCGCTCCAAATAGGCCGTTCTAATGATCTAGATGTCCATATTTCCAAATGTGTTAATTAAAACGTTCATTCAACCAAACGTGGGCTTCATCAAAATGACCGTAGAGCACATTGCTTTTTTCGAACAGCAACATCATTTTCAAAATCAATTTACAAAATCGTCAGAGTTGTCATGTTGAACTGAAAGCCAAACTAAAAAGAACACTTGACAACTGAAAGAAGGGACACCTTTAAAATAGACTTGCCAACTAATTGTTGCCCACGTCAAGTTCTATGCCTCATAAAAACAAAATTTTTTGTACTCGATGGCGATACAGACCAGAATTGGACTAGAGCTCTACTTCTTCAGCACTCTTCTTTTACTCGTATAATGAAAGTTATTATTCTCTATTTGGGTAGAAGCTACCTAAAGTTTTGTGCGGACTCCGACCGGCGAAGTTTGAGAAGCACAATCAATTCGGCACACCAGATTCTTATGTTTCCTTCACAAAACGAAATGCAGCATAAAAATCTTTGCATTGCATCATAAAGGCACTGGTGCTTGCATGATCCACACATTTTGTTAATTACCAACTTAACCTGCAAGAATGATAGAAATACAGATTACGCATTGCGCATGTCTGTCACCTTCTGTCAATTTTGATGACGTAGGCGGAGACAACGGATGTTTACTTTGAAAAAAATTAAAAGAAACACATTTTGTAATCTATAAACAATTAAATAAAGATTAATTTTTGAAAATGAGGTTTGCTGTGTTTGGCTTCTATGCAAACAACAATAAGGGAAAACCGAATATACGGTTTTATTCGGTTCCAAAGCACAACATCCTGCGGAAACAGTGGATTCAGTTCTGCAGGAGAAAGGATAATTTCAATCTAAACACAGCCCGGATATGTTCTGCACATTTCACTGCGGATAGTTTTGAAAAACTTGCAATTTGAAATGGGTAAGGTGATTTGTTTATTTACTTACATATTAAGTCACAATTTTATTACAGGCCTTTGCAAAAATAATGGATATAAGTTGAAGGCGGAAGCGAACCCATGCCTTCGGATGGTTCTAGATGTCCAAGACCCAATTCTTGATGAAATGAAAATGTTGATGAAGAAGATGAGGGTTATTGGAAAAGGCAAACTTCTGCCTTTTCAGACAGGTTTGAGTCTAAACCGTAAAGTATGTTGCTGATATGTTAATAATTATAATTTTCAGGAATCATTCAGTCAAACAGAGCGCTAAAAATGTTATTCGTTGAACTGAAAGAAAATTTAAAAATGGATTACATACTTACGTATCGTTTGAATCAGGACGTATTAGAAAATTTATTTGGTGTTATCCGAAGGAAAGGAGGTCTTCATGACCACCCTGATCGTCAGGAGTTTAAGTATAGACTGCGATCTTACATCCTGGGCTACAATGAAGGCGTTCTTTCAAATAGTGCAAATGTTGCTTCGGATGACACGCCTGTCTTAGTTTCCGAACGTACTCTTACAAGTAATGTTTTATCTACATACATATCTGAAATATATAAATATGTTAATATTCTTTCTACTTTAAAGTACGATACTTAAGAGTATAACTATAAATCCTCCGAGCACTGATGTCTACAGCCAGGTGGACAATGAATTGGAATCATTAGCTCACGATAGGCTTGAAAACTTGGCTGCGTATATTTGCCATAAGTTGGGGGATGAAATTCCCGACATACGTGTTCTTCAAAATAAGGACACGACTTTTACGTGGGTTAACCATCTAAACGAAAGAGGCCTGGATAAACCCACATCTGCACTAATGGTTCACATGAAGCAACTCGAAGAGATTTTCGAACGTGTGAATTGAGATGACCTCTTGATTTCCCCCCAATATCTTAAGACACATTTGGAATTGGCCAAAAATGTGAGCTGTGGGGAGAAAATAAAAAACTTTATTTTAGAGCACGCATGTATTTTAGGATAAGGAAACTAAACAAAGAAATTACCAAGTTTCAATTCAGAAAAAAAAGAAAATATAATAAAATTGTCCACTAATACAAAATTTAAATATAGTCTTTTATTTCAATAACTTGGTTGTTACATTACTCTTTTGGAAATAATAAATAAAAAAAATAAAAATTAGTAAAATTGATTTATTAATGGCAATTTTAAAACTTTACACAATTATGATTATTGCTTGACGAAACTGTGAAATTTTTTTCCACTCTACATGCAAAATGCTTGACTTAATACCTCGGAAAGTAATTGGATAGTCAAATTGACTCAATTGGATATACACTTAAAACTTATTTTATGTTAAAAAGTTCTTAAAACGTGAATAATATTAGAAAAAAATCAACTAATTACTTTTTCTGCTGCAATTTGTATGAAGATATTAAACAATAACAAAGAGCTGTCAAATCAGAAGTCTCGCGTGACGTAAGCTGCGCAGAACGAAAGAAAATTGAACCCTCTATTGCGCAATCTCTTTTTCTATCATTCTTGCTTAATCTGTTTGTTTTTGCTATGCCGTTTGGCGTAATGTTTGGATTTCACAGAAGCGTCCGCCTTTTTCTGTCTAGAAACTTGAAAACCTTGGAAATGTTGTGCCATAGAGGAGCCTGAACAGATGTCCTCGGAACAACCATTTTGCCGCTTTCAGAAGCATTTACGTTTCATATGTGTAGCCATCGAATTTGTCAATTGATACTTTTAACATCTCCAGCATACAACGGCATTCAATTGATCTCTTCAAACCTAACTGACTGTCAAGAAAGGGAAATAATGATAAGGACTAACTAGTCCCACCAAAAATCAATCACCAACAGTTCAAGTTCGAAAGTAATTGAAGAAGCCAATTAAAGGCAATTAACCCTCTAAGGCTAAGACCAGGACGACACCCTGCACTGTCTGTCCATCCACCAATATGTGCGAACACGAAAACACTGGATCCCTACCATATGTTACATTCGAAACAACAAACAATGCACAACAAGAATCGCCTTTCGGACGACTGTCGAAAGATCTGTCAAAAGCAATTTAATCGTTCAGAATTTATAGCGTCATCCACTTAACAATTTACTCCGGTTCCCCCGACTCCTCCGTTTTTCCAATGCATCATCTCAAATGGCCGCAAATTTTCACAACAAATCATAAGCGCCATGCCACATGACGTCGCCCGTCGTCGAGAAACCAAAAAATTTACGCGGGCTATCAAAAAGAAACGAAGCGACCTGCAGCATCTCTCAAAACGACCATGACGATCGAATCGAAACCCACAGTTTTTCAAATTTCCTCGAATTTTTAAAAATCGAGGGTGACCACGGGCGATTCCCACTCCACCGGCCATCGCCATGAAAACATCAAAAACTGCTCTCGGGCCCTGATCTCTGAACGCACCCCGCACTCTCACTAAAATGGTTGCGATGTATCAATTTTTTTCCGTTTCCCCGGGAATCACCATATGAGGGGTGATGTCGGGGGTGAATAGAGGAAGAAGGGGTTTTTTTTGTTCGTTGATTAATCCGAACACAAAATCCACCCACGACATGAGAGTGCACCCTTGCCAGGGGCCACCCCCTGTTTCGTGCGAATGTACGGGGAAAAAACCAACTGCCTCGGGTAAAGAATAACGACAAGGATGACGTTAACTGAAGCTGCTGGAGTGGTGTGCGCTGTTATCCCGGGTGGCGGACATTAGAGTCGTGGTGGGATTCAATTAAAATCGAGTAAAGTTGCCTTCACATGCAGCGGTAAATCGGCTCCGAATGGCGTTCACCATTTTGTTTCGAAATTTTTTGTGCTCTGCGTGTTTTCTTTTCGCAACCCCCTTCATTGGCACAGGGACGGGGACCCTTTTTTCGGTGCGCAGCTCACACAGACCTTGTCTGCATGTGGATATAAATGTGTTTTTTTTTCTCGTCTCTTTTTGACTATTTTCGGGGAGAAGAATGTTGCAGTTGTCGGCTGGTCCAGTATTATTTACTTGAATAAATGCGCATATCCTTTGATGAATATTTGTGTGTCCTTCTGCTGTGGGAAACAGATGCGTTAAGTGAGAGTATTTGAATTCTATGCAAAAAAAGAAAGAAATTCACAAAAGTGTACTCATGAAAAATGAAAGGAGTAATCGAGGGATGCAAAAGGGTCGATCGGGACTGCATGCATTTGGGGTAATGTGACGGGACATATGCATTTGTGTGTTTTCACTTTTCCTCGGAGACCTCGAATGATGATGTGAACGGGGTATTAACACCTGCTTTTGTTTTTTTTTTTTTTGCAAGGGCTGTTGAGAAAGTGACTCAGCTCAAGAAGGCGATCGAGAGAGCCAGGTGAAAAGGTTTGCATTGTACGGCTGTGGGAGTGTGAAGAGGGGGATAAGGATTGTGATGAATGAATGTGTCAACTGCTTTTGTGGCGGATTTTTCAGCGGAAGGAAGTAGGTTTTAAGTGCGGCTGAAAATGTAAAAATATGTATTTTTGGGGAGAAGTTTTAGAAAATCTCACAACAAAATACTCTTTGTGAGATGACTCTGCAAGTGTTCCTAGCATCGCAAAGGAAGTTGTGTTATGAAAAATTGCAAAATGAGTTAACGCACTTACAGCGACAAGATAATAGAATGCGGCTTCGAGGGAGTGACTTTCTGGGGGCCTTGTTTGATTTGTTAAACAATGACTGTATTAACCTCCGTTGAGTCGCTGGAATTTCAGCTGTTTGGCGATGTTCATTATGGCTGATCAAGCCGCACGTCAAAATAATAGTAAGGAGATAGTATATAAGTATATAATAATAGTAAAGAGTCCCACAATGTGCCTAAAAATCATTTAGCGAAGACAAATCCTCTCTGGTGAGTCATATGATTTTTCACCATAAGTTTGTCCTTGACCAAGAGAGTCGAAAAGAACAAATAAACGATGCAATCCATAAGACTTATTAATAAATGAGGGTCAATATTAATTATTTTCAATGCAGTCCAAAAGGTGTCAAGTTCTTTGTTTGATAGATTTTGACCTGTCTGACGTGATTGAATGAACAAACCGACCCGTCAATGAGGTGTTTACTGGCATTAAAGCGGAAGCGTGTAAAATGGGTCTAGTGGTTAATGAGGCCAAAATGAAGTTTGTGCTGTCGGCAAGGTAATACAGTCAAGCACATTCAAGAATTCGACCCGAACATCAACAACGAAATCAAACGCAGAATCAGTCTCGCCAATCACTGTTTCTTTGGGCTCAAGATTCAAGGAGTTTTTGAAAGACTTAGCTAGCTCTATGCAACAGCTTGATCGTCCCAGTCCTGCTCAACGGAGATTTAAACGCAGTGGATGAGGCAGCCCTTGGTCTTTCTGCAAGCGACTTTTGGTCCTGTTTGTTGTGATGGCATCTGGAGAAGGAGATTTAACGCAGCTGTACGGTAATGGCATGGAAATAGTCAAGCGTCTTCGGTAACAAAGCTTAAGACTACTAGGCCAAGATTAACAACTCTTAGACCTTCTTCTTTGAGGCCTTTTTTTGAGTCCATCACAGAGCACATATATGCAACTCTACCTTCTCTTATTATTAACTGTCAATATCATAGCAGATGTTTGTTGCTCGACTTTGGGTCATCTACTTTTCAAACTTCTACTTTTTAAACTTTGATCGTGACAAGCTAAAACAATTTCGTTCCAAAATGTACGTTTTTATTCAACTGGCAAAGTGTTCATTGCAATTATAATTGGTTCTATGTCTTTTATCCAGCAGTACGTAATTCTGGTGAATTCATATTGAAGTTAGTAACGTAGCGAATAAGCATGGCTAATGTTACCTTGCACTTGAAACTTCAAGTTCGTAAGCAAATTGTTTTCATCTTTCGTCATAGCCAGAAAGTTCTTCTCTGCAACCAAGTCATTGTCGTTTTTGTTCATTGCCTTGATTTGGGAAAAATAATTCATGTGAGGTGTCAATGTCCTTAGACATGTCTGGTCCTGGTAAGAAATGTGTCTATTGCTGAAGTGATATACGTATCCACATCATCTTCTTGTGGCGCTACAATCTGGGGTGGACCTGAGCCTCACCCAAAATGTTTCTCCAGCCAACGCGATCTTTCGCTAACTGCCTCCAATTATGAACTCCAAGTTGATTGAGATCCTTCTTCAGTTGTGTACGCCACCTTATACGTATCTTCAATACACCTTTTGTGAAGAGAGAAAAATGTTAAAAAAAAAAAACTCATTACTTCTTGTGTGTTCCTCCTCCAAGCGTCTCTCAGATATTTTAAAGTGGCGCCTTTGATAGTATTATCAAGAAATTTGTGAAGAAAGTTGTCAATTGAAAAGTTACTCATGACACGAGAGTTGCCTTTTATATTTCGGGATTAGAGAACACAAACAATTATTAATCATCGAAAATAGCTTACTTTTTTTTCAAAATATTCCCCATTAAGATCTATACGCTTTTGCATGCGTTGGAACCAATTGTCGAAGCACTTTTGCCACTCTGATTGAGTTATCTCCAAAACTTGAATTCTGAATGCATCAGCCGCTTCTTCAGGTATCGAAAAACGTTGCCCTCTTATTTTATTTTTTACGTACGGGAATAAAAAGAAGTCATTCGGTGCCAAGTCAGGACTATACGGCGGATGACTCATTAAATCGATGTTTTGAGTGCTCAAAAATGAAGTTGTTTGAGCCGATGGGTGAGAGCTCGCATTGTCGTGGTGAAGAGTGATCCATCTTCGGCGGTTGGTTTTCCTGATTTTTTGGAAAACAACTGGCAAACAAACGGTTGTGTACCACTCAGAATTGACTGTTCTGCGTTCTTCTAGTGGTACGGTTGCGACATGTCCAGTTTTTCCAAAAAACAGGCGACCATTTGCTTGGAAGTGCTTCTTGCGCGAGCAACTTTTGTTGGATTTGGCTCAATTTGAAACACCCATACAGTCGACTGCTGTTTACTTTCCGGCTCATACGCGATTCATTACCTGTCACGATGTCATTGACGTGTTTCGAAGCACCGCGATCGTATTTTTGGAGCATTTCTTTCGACCAATCGACACACGAGCCTTTTTTTTGAGCGATTGAGAAATAGTGTGGGATCCAACGCGAACAAATTTTTTTGACGGTCAAATGTTCATGGAATATTAAATGTATGCTGGTTCCACTAATACCTAAGGTTGTCTCAATCTCATGATAGGCCACATGACGATCTTGCAATATCAGTTGACGCATAGCATTAATGGTTTCCGGAACAACAACTGATTTTGGACGACCTTCACGGAATTCCTCTTGGAGTGAACTATGACCTCAGTTGAATTCACCATACCATCGATATACACTGGTCCTTGATGGAGCTTCACCGCCAAAAATTGAATTAAGTTCATCGATGCACTGTTGTTGAGTTAATCCACGTCGAAAGTTGTAAAAAATAGTCGCACAAAAATTTTCTCGATTTAATTCCATTTTTTTTAAGTTACTGTAAACAACACAAATAGCGCTCGTATTGAAAAACGTTCTGAGTACGTATAATCTCAAAAATGTCAAACTTTATGATAAAGCTGGCAGTTGCCAGATTGCAACACTAGGGTTGCCCGAAAATAAAAGGCAACCTTCGTATAAGGTCTGCGCATCATCGTAATGCATGGTCAGCAGAAAATATTGGTGCAGTGAGGTGCAAACGTTACTTACTTCCTCGCGTTCACATCAATTTAATGTGTTGTACATCTCACTTAACACGTTCCCTGCTGCGTGTACCGAAAACAGTACACACTTAGCTTCATTTCTACGCCAACGTGTTTTTTCAAATTAATTTTTTTTTTCTCTAAATTTTAATTCTCGTTATGATTGTTTTATGTTATTTAGTGAAGTTTAGAGGAATTTTTGCATCGTGTACTGATAACGGTACACGCGGCGTGGTGATTAGTCATGATAACAAAGCAAAGCAATAAGAATTTATACAAAATTATTAAAGCGCTTACCGTGTACTGTTTTCGGTACACGCGGCGTAGAAATGACACCTAGTGAAAAACAGCTTGGCAGGGAGAGTGTTAACATCTCCATCCTAATCAAGCTTATCTCAGCAGTGTAATCTTGTTGTTGAGAAACTCTGATATTTTGAAAAATTTGTCTTTCAGTGGCACACACTTCTCACTCAATCTTCACGGAAACAAGAGAAATTAATTTATATGACGTTCAAGAAATCCACAATATCAAAGAGTTGCCATTACATCGAAACAATGAAGTTTTTGTTTCCTGATGGCAAGGGAACATATTTCATTATGTGAGGAGTGTCTTAGTTGCGTAATTTTACGTTTAATTGACATCCACTGGCTACCAACATCATGTGATTTGACATCATTTGATATTTTCCTATGGGCCTACGGAAAACAAGATTTTTGTTATGTAAATTATCTTTAGAACCTCCATGAATCAAAAACCTGAATTACTAAGTTAAAGGCACACATAATACTGAAAGGTAAGATACGCCGAAGGTTCTAGGTTCGATTCCCAGCTCAATACGAACTTTTCGAATTTTCCACGGCACCACCTCTTTCGAGCTGCTGACAACACTCACAGAGTAATAACTGTCCAAGAAAAAGCTTCTCAAATTTCGCCGTTCGGAGTCGGCAAAAAATTGTAGGTCCTTCCTACTCGTGAGAGAACTGTAGCGCGCACAACACGAGTAGTTGATTAGCAAGCTAGGGTATATTACTTCTGTGGGCTGTCTAGTTAAACTATTTGACCAATTAAAAATGGTTGAAAAAAAATTGAATTGTCGTGTATTGCGTGAAAAATGGGAAGAAACGACCGAAGGACATGAGAAGTTAATTTTTCAACATAATCGCTCGGACCTAAGTGCTTGTAGCACTAAAAATCTATCTGAAGCGCTGAAATGGGTGACCTTATCCTCTCCACCGTATTCTCCAGATTGTACTCCTTCTATCTATTGGTTTTTTCGACGGGTGCAAAACTTATTTTATACAATTGAACACAACATTTCCTTGTACTTCATACTTGTACATCATACTTCGTATGATACGAATTTAGCCAAGGAGTCTGTTTGAAATACACGGAATGGCAAAGTCCAATTTTTAGAAAGAATCCAAGAATAGTTGTGTTTTTCTAAGCATTACTTCAAAAACCGAAAAATGAATAACCCGTTGCATTAATGCTTTCCAAATATTTTATTTTGCTTAACAAGTTAAACTAGTAACAAAACTAACTGAGTAGTTTATTTTTGGAATATTTTTTGTTTAGAAAACATGCCTAACAACTGGAATAACGCTTCGTGCAACCACCCTGTAATGTGATAAATTAAATCGCATCAATAAGATTACGTGCGCAATCCGTGACCTATTTCACTCATTTATCAACAGTTACGAATCGGTTAAATTTGTCCTTTTGCCTGTGAAAACACAGTTGTCTACGTACTCCGGTCGCGGCGGAGTTAGCGTCCGATGAAAATAAGCAAAGCGGTATCAGCAGGGTCCTAATATCCTTTTCCTACAACGCTTAAGGCGCTTTTATGTATGAAATCGGTAGGATTATTTCCAAATTTTTTGCAGATGGACGTAATGGGTGATTTTCAAAAGCTATAGCAAAGTTTAAAAAAACACATATTATTCAGAAAAATGCATGAAATCTTTATTTGAATCGATAATACGACCCATATAATTTAATGTTTGAAGATTATTTCATGAAAATGCTTACCTTGACTGCGCCTAAAATGGTCCATCCGCTTAGTCAAATTTTGGCATACTCTTTCCAACATTTCGGCCGGTATCTCACGCATAAATGCTTCAATGTTGTCTTCCAATGCGTCAATTGAAGCAGGCTTGTCTGTATAGACATGAGCTTTAACATAATAATAACAATAATTAATAATCGTATGGCGCGACAGTCCACATGAGACCAGGGCCTATCTTGCTCATCAACTACTCGTGTTTAGTTTAGTTTAAAATGCATTTTTTTTTTCAACTAATGATAACTTAACGCTAGGAACAAAATGCTTAACCTAGGTACATCTAATATGAAATCTTATATCTACTTACTGGCCCTATGCGGGCGCTCTAAGCTAAACTAATTATTTATTTATTTGCCTTTCGGCATCAGTACTTTTTTTTTTCTTTTTAATTTATTAATACTAATGTTCATTTATTTAAAACTAAGAAAATATTTGAAAAAACTTAATTGTCTACAATTTTTTTATAAAAACTTAATATTACTTAATATAACCTATTCTAACTTAAAGATACTTACGACTGACATTTTTTTTACATTTTTTACATTTTTTGATTCTTTTTTTGGGTTTTTGTGTTTTTTGTTGTTTTTGTTGTTTTTATTTTTTACACTATTTTAGTTTAATCTTAATTAATAACTTATCCTAACTTATACTAGATGTGAGTTGGCCGTGGGGGCCAATCTTAACCTAATTAGGCTGACGACAGCTGGGGCTCTTGGTGTGGCTCTAACCACCAATAGAACCCTCGGTCCTTATCCGTTTCCATCCTATCGCAGATGGAGACGGATGTGCTGAACCGGAGAGCATCTCGACTAACATTTGCAACGTTGGCATCGTACATCAGTCGTCGTGTTGTGCGCGCTACTGTTCTCTCACGAGTAGAAGGGACCTACAGTTTTTTGCCGACTCCGAACGGCGAAGTTTGAGAAGCTTGCTTAGACACTTATCACTTTTTGAGTGTTGTCAGCAGCTCGAAAGAGGTGGTGGCGTGAAATATTAGAAAAATTGGTGTTGAACTGGGAGTCGAACCTAGACCCTTCGGCGTGTGAGCGTCGCACTCTACCCACTACGCCACGGCGTCCACGTCAAGTTGGCTGCTGTAAAACAACCCCCTTGCCATAGCGAAGCCTTTTTTAGCTTTCGTCAAAGCTGCATCTACATGGATACCACCATACAGATACTGGTCCAACATAATGCCAAGATATCTCACTACACTCTTTACGGCTAGTAGCTGACCCTGTGGGTGCAATATTTCGAACTTGCGCCAATTCTTCTTCGTATCCCTTAAGGCCCTGTATAATGGAGTCCGGAAGAGGATAGTTTCACACTCGTCGCAAAATCGCTGGATTTCTTCGAAGTCACGCTGCAGGAGCACGTTCATGACCTCTATGTTTGGTGCCGTCCGGTATGCAACCCAATCGTCGGCGAACGCGATTAAGTTGCGCATGGAGCCAATCAGTTCGCTGGTGAAAATAGCGAAAAGGATTAGTGAGTTTACTGCACCCTGCTGGAGCCCATTTTTTATTTGGAAAACATTTGTGGAAACTTTGTTGCCACTCTTGACAACAAAACTCCTACCTGTTACCATATTGAAGATCGTGTAAAGCAGCGGTTTGCTTATACCCATCCTCGTCAACTTAAAAAAGAGGCCTTCTAGCCATACGGTGTCGAATGCCTTTTCCAAGTCAACGAGACAGGCCCCGGTGCACTGGGTTTTGTGGTTGTTCCACTGAATGTCCGAAACCAATTTTGACGCGGCATGTACGGTATCATGCCTCGCCCTAAATCCAAACTGGTTATTCGGTATGATTTTGTTGTCCTCAGTCCACTGGATCAGGACTCAACTACTCGTGTTGTGTGCGCTATTGTTCTCTCACGAGTAAAAGGAACCTACAGTTTTTTGCCGACTCCGAATGGCGAAATTCTAGAAGCTTATTCTTGGACAGTTATTACTCTTTGAGTGTTGTCAGCAGCTCGAAAGATGTGATGCCGTGAAAAATTCGAAAAATTCGTGTTTAGCTGGAAGTCGAACCTAGGCCCTTCGGCGTGTGAGCGTCGCACTCTACCCATTACGCCACGGCGAGCTTTGACATAGACCCCCAAAATAGTCTAAATGCGTTAAATCGCACGATCTAGGCGGCCAATTGGCCGGTCCCGAACGTAAAATAAAATGTTCACAGAACTCGCCTCTCAATTAGTCCATCGTGAGCGTGCTGTGTGGCATGTGGCACCGTCTTCTTCAAACCACATGTCATGCAAGTCAAGCTCTTGCGTTAGTTAGATATCATCTCACGGTCACGCTTACCATTCACAGTTACGTTACGATTCGCATCATCTTTGAAGAAGAATGGTCCAATGATGCCACCAGTCCTAAACCGCACCAAACTGTGACTTTTTCTGGCTGGATTGGTAGCTCTTGTAATGCTTCTGGCTGATATTCACTCCAAAATCGACGATTCTGCTTATTTACGTACCCATTGAGCCAAAAATGAGCTTCATCCATTTTTAACCATAAAATGGAAGAAACGCGCGATGAACTTTGTTAACAGAGGTTGCATTTTGATAATAAAATTCAATAATTTGCAAGCGTTGTTAATTTGTAAGACTATTGATGCTTAAATTATACCACATATATATATATGTATATGGTAGACCAAACTGAAGATGTTTGACAGTGAAACAAAACACGAAACATGCGTCAGCTGTTCCCAAAAAAGATAATAGCTAAAAAGTCACCCTTTATTTAAATTATTTTCCGAATCGAGTCAACGTAAAATATGAATTGCCTGCATTTGGCTCAATACTTAACCAAAAAAAGAGAAATTTCGGAGCAAACTACATTTTTCTTGCCGTCGCCCATTGCGAATATCTTAAAACTCTTTAAAATTAAAACATTTCTTTGTCTGAAGAAACTGTTTTCAAAAGTCGTTGTATGTTACTTTTAAAACCCGATTCCTATTAAGAAAACTTATTCCTCATATAATGTACAGATGTCTATATTCAAAACCAAAACCAGCTTCAAGAGACCACAACGGAACGCATGCACATCCTGTAACCAAATCCCAGTCCGACCTCCGATCAAAATATAGCACCCAGCCATAGATCGCCTCAAATGCGGACTCAGTTTCCCCACGAAACCCTCCCAGTGACACAAGACAATTTTTTCGGTCTCCAGGAATCTAGAGAAGGGACAAAAATCCATCACCTGTCCCCGATTGTTTTTTACACTCACCTTACAACCATCGATCCATCAGCACCGATCGAGAACAAGTAAAACACCGATTCCGTGTCCATTGTTCCCAGCCCTGCCCACCTGAACCATGAAATCGAATCCACTCGATCATGAGCCCATGAAAAAAACACACACACGAGACCCTTGCACACAAAAAACAAAATTCGAAAAAAAACCAAAACCAAAACCCACGGGAGGGCACAGCCCTCGATCAGGGGTGCGGTCCCTGTTTTTTATTTTTTTGCTTCCACCACAGATTAGCCATTTTTTATGGTCCCCTCCTAATTTGATGGGATGTGGTGATGGGATGAGCGGCAAAAAATGCATATTCATCCCTCGGCGTAATCGCTTTTTTTTGCCGCAAAAAACAACCCGTGGGGGAACTCTGCCGATTCCCCTTGTCAAATTGGAATTGCATAAAGGCGCGATCACGCGCAATTGACTTTTGATGGCGTGTTTTTTGCACTTCTGTAGAGGTCGACCCGAGGGTTGCCTTTTTTATGTTTAATTTAAAAAATTACACGGAAAAAACGAGCACACCTCGGGGATGGGTCCGGGGTTATGTTACGACATCATCAACAAGTTCGCCCCGAGCGATCACTCGCGCGATCAAGTGGGGGTAAGTGATATGACGAGGGGTTGCGTGAGCCGGGTTGTTTTTTTTAATGATGAGGGTCGTAATCAAGACATTTTTTATAAGTAGATTAGGACGTACGGTAATTAGGGGCGATCCACGATTACGATCCCCCTCGCGGTTGCGTCAAACACACGGGAGTGATCCCGGCCTAATTGACTTGTTGATTCCGCTTTGTGCCGCCTTAAATGGCTCATTTTTTACAGGAGTGTACTTCTGTTTTTTCTTTCACGTTGACAAGGGTTGATGGGATTGGATTACATATGTGTGTTCAAAGGGGTTTCTATTCTTAGACATGGTCGACCCTCGACGTGTTGCGTTTGATGAATGCGTTGAAGGGGTTTGAATTACATAACGCATCAGTGAAAGGGTGTGCTTGCATGGGCTCGTGTCGCTTGTGTTCCTTGTGTTGCTGGGGATGTGTGCGTCCAATCAAAGGATCGCTGTTTGTTTTCTTTTTTATAAATGGGAAAGAGGTGATTTTTAGAAATTGAATGCTTCCATTTGCTGGCGTTAAGTGATTGTTGGAAGCGAGTGGCTGCTACTGAAGGGGCGGTTTTATGTGCTCGTCGAAACCCTAATAAAATTGTAATTTAGAACATAAAAGTGTTGAGTTTTGAAGTGGCTGGTGTTGATGGTGTTGATGGGACGGATTTTTGTTTCCCTTACAAGGGGAGATGCTGTTGGGTTTACATTTGAAGTGGTTTTTGGGTTATTTTTGAGAACGTAGTGGATCTTGAAAGTGAATACGAATCGTTTTTGGTTTTAATTGGTGAAAATCAAAATTGCGTTGCATGCAATTTCGCTAAGCTGCTTTCAGTGTGATGCAGGAGGAGCCCAAAGGCAAAATTTTAGAAGGAAAATAACCAAATAACAAATTCCACTTGGTGGATTGAAGTTATTGCTGGACTAGTATTAAACACACCGGGGAAGTTTTCCATCTGCTCAATAAAATTAATTTGAAGCAACACACTGTCAAACAATCCTGAAGTCCATTTCAACAGATCAATCAACTTATATTTTTTTTTAGCTAGGAACGATGCAAGATATATTTAAGCTCAACTTTAAGGTTATGACCCAAAAATATTTGTTTATGTACAGCTCCGTGGAAAATAAAAGCGCCAAGTTGAGCTTGAACGTCAGACACTCCTCCAGTGTTCTCGATGTCCGAAACTTCCGAGGTGCAAACATCGACTCGCATCATCACCTTGTTGTAGCCAAGGTAAGAATCCGGATATCGAGAGAGCAACGGAGTCGAGAAAGGCCGAAACGGTTTGACGTCGAAAAACTGCAATCGCAGCTGATTGCTGGGAACTTTACGGACCGAGTCTCCCTGAAACTCGCTCAGAGTTCGACGCTTCCTGCACTAAGCATAGAATAAGAATGGAAACGTTGTCAAGAAGCCATCAAAGATGCTGCCCCTGATGTGCTGGGTTTCACGTCACCACCCAGAAGGAACCCATGGTTTGACGACGAGTGCAGGCAAGCGCACGCAGCTAAACAAGACGCCTATAAGGCGACGCTGCATCGGACAACGAGGGCTGTTCGTGAACTCTACGAACGGAGAAGAAGGGAAGAGCACCGGCTTCTCAGAAGGAAGACGAAGGAACATGAGAAGCGCGCGGTCGAGGAAATGGAAATGTGTTTTGGCAGGAATGAAGTCCGAAAGTTTTACCGAAAGGTAAAACAGCTATCCGGAGGATACAAGGTTCGGACCAAGGCCTGCCGGGACCAAAACGGACAACTAGTAGTAGAGTCGCAGTCTGTGCTGAGAATCTGGAAGGATCATTTCTGCAGATTCCTTAACGACGATGACGGCCCAAGTTAAGGTAGTAAATGATTTATCGTCTGAACATACCATTGGATACGGATTACCACAAGGTACGGTATAATATATATGTTAATATATATGTTGCAGATTTTCCAGATCTCAGTGACGGAGTTGAAATCGCTATGTTTGCTGACGATACACTATATGACTATATTTGCATCAGGAACATACTACCTACACGTACACAACGTCTTACAAACAGCTCTATCCAAATTGGATAAATACTTCTATAAGTGGAAGATTAAAATAAATCCCACAAAAACTCAAGCTATTTGGTTTACTCGCAGGCGCAAGAACTGCTTCCTTCCCAATAACGTTCATCTTCAAATGGGCAATTTTAATTTGGACTGGTCGGAACATTGTAGATATCTTGGGATTTTAATAGACAAGAAGTTAAACTTTCAAAAACATATCTCCTCCACTATTGATAAGGTTAATAAATTTATAAAAATTCTTTATCCCTTAATAAATAGGAAATCAAAACTTAGTTCAAACAACAAAATTTTGTTGTTTAAATCAGTTTTTCAATCCATACTACTGTACGGGGCTCCTGTTTGGTACGACTGTGCTTTAACAAACAAACGCAAACTACAAACATGTCAAAACAAAATTATTAAACTTATGCTTAATTTACCGCGTTATTATTCAACCCGAAGGTTGCACGAAAATACCAACATCAACTTTTTAGATACTCTTATTGATAAGCTAACCCAAAAATTTTATTACAATTGTCTCAATTTCAACAATGAACTTATTAGTCGTTTGTCAGATTAATTAAATGCAAAATGCATAAGAGTTCGCTAGGGATATTGCAATATTAGTTTGTAAGAGTTAAATAAGGGTTTTACTTGTAGCTTTCCCTTGTACTGTTATTCATACTTAATCTCATGCTGTTTTCATTAACAATTTTATGAATTCTTAGTTGTAAAGGAAAAATGTCCTATATCTCTAAACAAATCATCTACTACATGTATACATTATTGATTACGCTACTGAATAAAATAAAATAATAATAATAATAATAATAGGCAGAATGTTTCACTCAATTTGGGCGATGATAGACAAGCATTCCGTCCCCCCGACTTAGACGAGGTGAAGATAGCAATATCCAAGCTAAAGTCGAACAAAGCTGCTGGAGCGGACGGACTGTCCGCAGAACTATTTAAAGCAGCTGGAGATGACCTGGTTGGGCGCATGCACCAGCTCATCTGTAAGACATGGTCGGAGGAAAGCATGCCCGATGAGTGGAATCTCAGCTTCAATTGCCCGGTTCACAAGAAAGGAGACCCCTTTGACTGCACCAACTACCGAGGGATTAGTCTCCTAAACATCGCATACAAGATCCTCTCTGTATGAGCATCTGAAACCGTTTGTCCATGACCTGACACGTCCGTAAAATGAAAATAAATATGACTTGCATATAATATATTATAAGGAATTTAAAGCTAAAATACAGCTTTCTTAAATAGTTAAGTCGATTAGTATCTTATGCGAAAATTGTTGTTCACATTTTAGAGAGTGTAAGCAGACACCAAACATGTTGTATAGAGTCCACTGTAGTTTAGTCTTAAAATCAAACGTGGCCGACTGTTAACTATTGTCGGTATTTCGACAAAGTATTGGCCATTGTTTTCTACACATTTTGACCACCTTCTTGGCAATTTGTGAATAGCACGCCAATAAAATTGTTCGTCTTTTAAAGCAAACCAATCAGACACCCAATTTTCGACCTCCTCGTAGGAGTCAAAGTGCTGCTCAGCCAATGCGTGTCCCATCGATGAAAACAAATGGTAGTCGGAAGGAGCCAAGTCTGGTGAATACGGCGGTTGGGGTAGCTGCTCCCAGCCAAGTGGTTTGATTGTATCCTGAACCGGTTTTGCTTTGTGTGCAGGTGCATTGTCATGGAACAAAATTACCTTGCCGTGTCTTCTGGCCCATTCTGGCCGTTTCTCGATCAATGCATGGTTCAAATTGATCATTTGTTGTCGGTAGCGATCAGTATTAATGGTTTCAGCTCGTGGCAGCAGCTCGTGGTACAGCACACCTTTCTGGTCCCACCAAGCACACAGCATTGTCTTCTTGCCGAATCGATCAGGTTTTGCAGTCGATGTTGATGGTTGTCCCAGATTAACCCAT
This sequence comes from Eristalinus aeneus, assembly GCA_955652365.1. Taxonomy (NCBI): domain Eukaryota; kingdom Metazoa; phylum Arthropoda; class Insecta; order Diptera; family Syrphidae; genus Eristalinus; species Eristalinus aeneus. The sequence goes on along the minus strand of OY019130.1, from coordinate 28,623,211 downwards.
GATTTTTTCCGTTTACGATTCTTAAAATAACTCGATTTTTCAATGCCAGTAACAATCCGATGCAAAACCGATTTTTTTTCTTCTCTTTGAAGCAAAATTTCATAAGTGTTTTTTCGGTTTTCCATCTGTTTTTCATTCAATGCATGTGGCACCATTTTCCACACTTTTGGATCTTTCCCATAGCTTTTAAACGGTCAGAAATTGTTTGTTGTGCAACATTTAACATTGCTGCCATTTGCTTATGACTCAAAGTGTCATCTCCATCCAATATCGTTTGCAATTCGGCGTCTTCAAACTTTTTTGGTGGTCTTCCACGTTCTTCATTTCTCACATCAAAATCATTATTTCTGAACCGTTGAAACCATCTATTGCATGTTGCTTCTGATAGAGCATGATCACCATATGCCTCGACAAGCATTCGATGCGACTCTGCAGCACTTTTCTTCAAATGAAAACAACAAATTAATGCTTTCGGCAAATCATCACTTTTTGGTACAAAATTCGACATTTTTAACACAATGAAAAAATATGATATTGTCTGTTCAATGACTGGATGTATACTTAATATTTTTCGCAGATGTCATAGTAAGCCAACAAAAAAAAAATAAGGGTAAATGATGATTCAATCAATGTCCCAAAAAAAATCCTTAAAATTTTTGGAGATTTACATATACGTTTAAAATGTATTGTAAAGGAAATAAACAAATATTTATTTGAAAAAAAAAAATATATTGTGTAAATGAAAACAACAAAAACAATAGAAACAGACAACTAAAAAAAGCACTGAGTGTGGTATCCCTTTGCTTTTAACATCCTTTTGCTCTCCGAGCCCAGGACTAACGAAAGAGGTAAACATAATCAAACTATTTCGTGGACACTTCTTTGTTTGCATAATGCGCATCTGTAAACTTTCTGTGCCTTAAAAAAAAAATAATTCCATTTGAGTTCTTCAGAATCCACCCTGGCCTCAATTCCAGAAGCAACTAATGACATTATACCGTAAAATTAACCTTAATTCCCCCGCCTTTCATCTTCAGATTGCCAGCAATGACAGCCAATAGAGTCGTTAAAAAATTCAAAAAATCCCATTCAGCATAATCCAATTTGAAACCAATTTCATGCTGCAAACCCAATTCAAGGATCCAGCGCGAATAATTTTCCATCAAAACATTTTTCAGACGCGTACATGCGACATCCTCAGACGCGTCTTAATCACGTCACTCCGGATGATTGTGATGTTGCCACTTCAGCTCAAACCTCTTGGCTCACGACAGGACGGACGCCACGGCACAATGCTCAATCGAGCGAAAATGAAGAACAAAGACTTTAATCCTGTCACAAGTAGTCACAGCGTATAATGGCTGATTTTTATCTCTCAAACACAAGAAATCAACGACAATGAAGCGAAAATCACCGCCCAGATGAAAATGTCACGCTTATCACTTTTCACTCTGTCATATCGCCTGGTGCTCCGTCAAATTGGTATGTATCGGCCGGCAGTCTGTGAATGTGTGCACCTTTGTTTGTTGGCAAAAAAAAAAATCGAAATATGCTAAAGTTGAGGGCGACCGGATGGGCGCTGGGTACAACAATGGACCATACCCACACGCACACAGAAACCATCCAGGAGCAAACGAGGGCGATCGGGAGGACGGTAAATGTGCGCACAAATAGGAAACCGATGAAATTGTATTTATAGATGCAGGAGGACAGGATATGAGCGCGTGAATGTCATTCAAACGTACTTGTACGGCAGCCGTTCAAAGAATAGAATGGAATCAAGTAAATAGAAATGTGTGTTGTCCTCACATGCAGGCGTTTATGAATCGATGTCCCGTGCCACTGAGTGAGGAGTCGCCGCCAACTTTTTTCGCAGAACACGCCAATAGGGCGAAAGGTGAAGGCTTCATACCGAATTTATATATCTCTTCTATTTGTGAATGGTTCGCATTTGGTGTATGTACTGCGGAGGATATTTTTTGGTTTTTCGACTAAATGCTACTGTAACGGATATGAGACAGTGGACTGTTGTTTACCGAACGCACCTTGGGGCTAGAAAGCAACAATTAACACTCGTGTCTTGGTTTTTTTGTTCTTCTTAAGGTTCCAAAAATATGCTGAAAGGTAGCGTATGACTTTGAAAAGGAACCCTTTTATGACTCATTCTCCACCATCAGATGATTATTCCCAGTAGTGTCCCAACGTCATACTTCGATCAGACACACATCTGATTCTATTTCGGTAAGAAAAAGCTGCCAGTAGATAGAAGCCAACTTCTCAAGGGTCAACAAAACATATTCTGGCACACACGCACGTCAAATTGATCATATTTTTAAACCAGCATGTCAAAAGACCGAATTCCCATGACAAAACCAACATCCTGGCCAAAAGTTAAACCGCGCTCCTGCCACAGATGAATATCACTCACATCCCCCTCGACCAATAGAAGCGTGTGCGGCACGCGCCTCCTCATTCTTACGCAACTTCATCTTTTCTTCAAGGATCACTTAAGATCGATAGAGGCAAGATTGCATGCAGTGAAAAGGTGAAAGAGCAAGGCAACAAAAATCCTAATCCTTAGCATTTCACCCCAAACTCTTCAACGTTTTTTTCTTCTTCTTCTTCTTCTCATTATCCCTACGCGATGATCTAACACATCGTGAACTGCAGTTACCCTGTGCGCGACCTTTGCTCGCGCTGACAATTCCTTTGGGTCCTATTTTCTTTGGATTTACATCCTTGGATACACACTACAGCTACCTACAACGAATAAGGAAGCAGTCTGGGGTCTGCCAGAGTAGTCATGCACACTTCAGCGCACTTAATAAGATTGCAGGATGCACACGGATTTGGATGCCAATGCGGAAGGGCGACGAAGGGACTCGAGCTCATCGAATTACCATACGTAGCCTGTTGACCCAAAAATAGGATTCGATGATGTGTTGTGTGCCCCTCGGAGTGCAGTTGGGTCAGGGACTTCTGGTATTTTGTTGAGAAATATGTCAAATGGCGCGTTGTCGCTTGGGGATGGGGAAGGATGTTTTTTTTTTTTGAACGTCTGGATATGCGGAAGAGTTTATAGGTCTGGGTATATTTTTCCTGAATGCACAGGCCGGGTGTGGAGTTTTTTCATTGTCACGTTGTAATTAGGGATTTATGACCGTGCACTGCTGGTGGAAGGAATTTTTAAATTTGAGCACCTTGTAGCATTGAAGAGTGTTTGTTGTCTATAGTGGAGCTGAACTATTCAATTGAACATTTAAAGTGGGACCTGTTTAACTCACTCGTTTTCCAAAAAAGCTTTGTTCGCAATGTCTGTGCAAGAACTTTGTGGGATGTGTATGGTGTCAAAAACCCTAATGTTAATTGGTCCGCCTCCATACGGTGAAAGTGGACGAGAAGCTCAGGCCAACATTACGAATATTAACTCGCCATCAATCTGAGCAGGTGGCCGCTGTGGCGTAGTGGGTAGAGTGCGACACTTACACCCCGAAGGTCGAGGTTCGATTAACGACTGAACACCTCGAATTCTACACCGCAACACCTCTTTCAAGCTGCTGACAACACTCAAAGAGGAGTAACTGCAGAAGAAAGCTTCTCAAACTGCGCCGTTCGGAGACGGTAAAAAACTGTGGGTCCCTTTTACTCGTGAGAGAATAGTAGCGCGCACGACACGAGTAGTTGATAAGCAGGCTAGGGCCTGTTCCCCCTGTGGACCGTCGCGCCATACAATTAAAAATTAAATAATCCGTCTAAACATTTGAAGGGTATTTGAAGGGTTTGCGTTGACTTATTATTTAAAATTACAGCCGCCCACTTCGTTTATGCTAAGAAGTTCGAGCGCAAGAGCAGCTTCAATTGAAAAATCACATTTTCTGATGAAAAGAGGTTACTCCTCGGTGGTTGCGTTAAAAAACAAAATGTCCGCATTTGGGGCTAGAAAAATCAACTCCTTCGCATAACGTGACAGTTTGTTGCGGATTGAAAACTTGTGATTGGAAACAGTTTTTTGGTTAACTCTTGACGTTGCCTATCGATAGCAAGCAAGTGTTTTACACTTATTTTATGGGCAAGGATTTTTTTTTTCATAATTGGCTCCCGATAAAGGGATTGTTTATACCCTTAATTGACTCGAATCAAATCATAGCACGGGCCGAAGGTATAAAGGAAGAGCGGGTAAGGAGGTACCGATGCACATTGGCTTTAAATGCCTGTGGATTGTAATGAAGGAAAGGTTTTTTTTCTGTTTTTTTATATCCATCACAGAGCAACACAAACACTACGTTCTCTATGGCAAGTGTTAGCTGTCAGTATCGCTTTACACAGCATATGTATGCTGCGCTTATAAGGATCATCTTCCGATTTTTCATCTCACAGAATACACGAAATCTTTGGGCTCAAGAGGCAATTGAGTAATAAAGGCCTCTCTCGAAGGACTAAGCTCGCTTTATATAACAGTTTGATTATCCCCGTCCTACTATATGGCGCGGAATCTTGGACGTTAGCAAAGGCGGATGAGGAAGCCCTTAGTCTTTTCGAGAGAAAAGTTTTGCGTGCGATTTTTGGTCCTGTTTGCGTTGATGAAATCTGGAGGAGAAGATTTAATGACGAACTCTATAGACTGTACAGCGACATGCGCCTGGTCAAGCGTCTACGGATACAACGCTTAAGATGGCTAGGCCATGTAGAGCGTATGGACACCACTGCTCCGGCCCGAAAAGTCTTTGAATCCGAGCCATTGGGACAACAGAGGACGACCTAGACTGAAGTGGCGCACACAAGTGGAGAAGGAACTCAACCAACTTGGAGTGCGCAACTGGAGACAGTTGGCCAAAGATCGTGCTGGCTGGAGAGGCATGTTGGTTGAGGCCCAGGTCCACCCCGGACTGTAGCGCCACAAGAAGAAGAAGAAGAAAAATACACCAAATAAACAATATTAATTAAGAAATTAAGAAACAAGAAACAAAGTATACACGGCCTTGTGAAACTCTGATCGTGGCAAGGTAAAATAAATTTCGTTGCAAAGGTCTTTAAGGGTTTTAATGCACCTAATAGTAGGTTCTATGCAACCTTAATTGGTTCTATGCCTTTTATCAAGCAGTAACTTTTTCACCCGAAGAGATCTTTGGGGAGTATATACAATGGGGTGCACAAATGAGTACATATTTGCACTCTTTGCACTTAAAATGGCATAACAATATAAAATCAAAGTTCAAATTGAAAATGAAAGAAAAGTTTTATTTCTTATCCAATTTTAAACAAAAGAACTTATAATTCAACACAGACAACATTCTAGGAAAAAAACAATAAAAACAAAAACCATTCCAATGTACTCAATTTTGCACTTTTGTCCATAGGCCCTTATTTCGTAAAACACTTTCGATACGTTTTGGCATACTTTCCACCAATTTCTCTATGATTTCTTTTGGAATATTCTGCCATTCCCACAATACCACCATGTGTCGCAAAAATAAAATTACGTGAGGTAAGAACTTTTTTCCGTGGTCGCCGTGGCTTAGTGGGTAGAGTGCGACGCTCACACGCCGAAGGGTCTAGGTTCGACTCCCAGCGCAACACCCATTTTTCGAATTTTTCACGGCACCACCTCTTTCGGGCTGCTGACAACACTCAAAGAGTAATAACTGTCTAAAAGGCTTCTCAAACTTCGCCGTTCGGAGTCGGCAAAAAACTGTAGGTCCCTTCTACTCGTGAGAGAACAGTAGCGCGCACAACAAGAGTAGTTGATGAGCAAGCTAGGCCTGATCCCCCTTTGGACTGTAGCGCCATCAATTATTATTATTATAAAGAACTTTTTTCCAGAATACTTGGATCAATATTATAAACGATTATACTATTTAAACTATTATTTCACAGCATATTAAAATAATGAAGAAATTATCAAGAGACATTGAAGATTCCACTGTGACCATGACGACGAATTGCTCCTTGACGCGAGAGATAGCTAAGCAGCTTAATATAAGCCAATCGGTCGTAGTCAGAGTCCAAAAAAGGCGAGGAACGTCGTCTGCAGGGCAAATCAGAGGCAAATCAGAGGAAAATTAACAGAAGCAGATGCACGTCTTATGATTCTACAAATGAAAAGAGACCAATTTTTAACACCAAAAGATGCTTCTATAGCAATAAATAAGCCCGTCAGTCGATAAACTGCAAGTAGGGCTCTTCATGACATTGGTTACATCTCTGCTGTCAAGAAGCCAAAACCAGCTCTCTCAAAAAAATAAAAAAAATTTTGAAGCAAGACGGAGATTCGCCAAAGAACACCGAAATTGGACAGCAGATGACTGGAAGTGTGTAGTGTGGTAAAACGAGCTCAAATTTAATCGTTTTCAGTCAGACGAAAAATAATATTGCTGGCGCCGTCCTGGAGAGACCATCGTAAGACACCATGTTAAGGAAACAGTGAAGAATGGGGGGGGAAATGTCATGCTATGAAGCTGTTTCACGTGGTGGCACTTTAGACCACTGCACAATTTTGGTGGAATCATGAAAAAGGAAGACTATTTGAATAACTTATAAACTCATTATCCTGATTTTTTAAATTTAGGTCCTTATCCGGAGGAAGAAATCACATTTCAACAAGATGGCAACCCAAAGCACACGCCCAAAATCGTGAAGAAATGGCTTCCTGAGCAAAATTTTAAGTTGATCAAGAGACCAGCGCAAAGTGCCGACCTCAATCCGATTGAGAATTTGTTGTCAATCGTGAAAAGACGGTTGGGACAGTATCCATCAAACCCAAACAACTTGGAAGAGCTTTGGCAGCGAGTATTGCGGGCATGGCAGAATATTCTAAAAGAAATCTTTGAGAAATTGGTGGAAAGTATGCCAAAACGTATCGAAAGTGTTTTACGACATAAGGGCCTATGGACAAAAGTGCAAAATTGTGTACATTGGAATTGTTTTTGTTTTTATTTTTTTTTTCTTAGAATGTGTTATTTTCTGTGTTGAATTATAAGTTGTTTTGTTTAAAATTGGATAAGAAATAAGACTTTTCTTTCATTTTCAATTTGAATTTTGATTTTTTATTGGTATACTATTATAAGTGCAAAGAGTACAAACATGTACTCACTTCTGCACCCCACTGTATATTTATAAGGAAAAGTAGATCTGGCAAATTAATATGGTCATTTATAACACCACGAATAAACGTGGCTGACGTTGCCTTACGCCTGAAACTTAAGGTTTGCAAGCCAATTGTCTTACATCTTTCGTCATGGCTAGGTAGTTCTTTGTAGGAATATAATTTACGGAATGCATATCTCGTGAAATTTTTTTGAACTCTCTTGAGTCTGAGTTCTTGTGCCTCATATGGCGAATCCCAAATGATGGATGTATATTCCAAGTATGGTCTAACTAACAAGCAATAGATAGACTTTAGACTAGATGTGTCCCGAGAATCCTTGCTATTCCTTTTAAGAAATCCTAATATAGCGTTAGACTTCGCGATATAATGAAGTGTGAAATCCAAATCAAATAATAATCCGAGGTCTTTAATTTCTTCTAGTCGATTTAGTATATGGTTGTCAATGAAATAATCATATACTATTGGAGATGTTGTTCTAAATGCTCACTGTAAATTGTTCACTTAGAAATATTAAGATATAGCGCATTATGTTCACACCACTTCGCTAAATTATGTATATACGGCTGAAATTTAATGCAGTCGGTTATAATATTAATCGATAAAAATAATTTGAAGTCGTCGGTGAATGTTAGAATTTCGCAGAAATTAAATATTTCATGAACATCGTTTATGAATAAAAGGATGGAACCAAATGACTACCTTGCGGCACACCAGATGTTACATTTATTATACGTGATTTAAAACTATCGATTTTTATCAATTGCTTTCTCCCTGTTACTTAACAGGGAAAACGACTCAGGCATTGTTAAGTGAAGTCTTTGGGAATTCACTAAGCTTGCTCAAAAGTAGCGTATGATGCACCTTATCAAAGGCTTTCGTGAGGTCAGTGTAAAGTGCATCAACTTGCGATTGATTTTCTAAATTTGCAAATGTAATAAATTTGAAAATAATGATAAATTCAGTAGAACATGACCTTCCCCGCATGAAGCCATGTCGCCTATTCGTAATGTTTTCTCTGATATAATATTGTAATATTTTTTTACAATGCTTTGAAACAATTTAAGTATTGATGAAAGCTTTGATAATAATAATAATTGTTGGCGCTACAGTCCAATGGGGGACCAGGGCCTAGCTTGCTCATCAACTGCTCGTGTTGTGCGCGCTACTGTTCTCTCACGAGTAGAAGGGGCCAACGGTTTCTTGCCGACTTTCTTAGCTAACTGAAGCTTTCTTAGACAGTTATTACTCTTTGAGTGTTGTCAGCAGCTCGAATGCAAGCTTTGATAGAGGCCTATAATTTTCTACATTTTGCTTTAAACCGCTTTTGTAAATTGGTATTATAAAGAAATACTTCCATTCATTTAAGAATTCACCATTTAAAAGCGATTGATCGGATTTAGTTCAAATATGCGCCGTTTTGTTCGATAATCTGTTTCCATCTAAACGGGAACTTCATAATACCCCCCTCGTAGAAGCCCCACTCCTTATTTGCAATGAACTCGGGCAGCCACTTTTTACAAGCCGCTTTTGAGTTCAACTTCACACCACCAAGGCCGGTCGCCATGGACAAGAAGAGGTGGTAATCACTTGGCGCTATGTCCGGGCTATATGGTGGATGCGATGAAACCTCCCATCCTAGCTCCCGCAGCTTCTGACGAGTCATCAACGAAGTGTGTGGTCTGGCGTTGTCCTGGTGGAACACTACACCCTTCCTATTGGCCAATTCTGGACACTTTTGGTCGATTGCCTGCTTCAAGCGGTCCAGTTGCTCGCAGTAGATGGCAGAATTAAGCGTCTGGCCATATGGGAGTAGCTCATAGTGGATGATTCCCTTCCAATCCCACCAAACACACAGCAAGCCCTTCCTGGGCTTTATAGTGGAAGATTCCCTTCCAATCCCACCAAACACACAGCAAAACCTTCCTGGCCGTCAATTCCGGCTTGGCCACTATTTGGGACGATTAACCTGCCTTCAACCACCACCGTTTTCGCTTGATATTGTCGTACGTAATCCATTTTTCGTCACCAGTCACCATCCGCTTGAAAAATGGGTCGAGTTTGTTCCGTTTCAGAAGCATATCGCAAGCGTTGATTCGCTCCAGAAGGTTTTTTTTTTGCGTCAAATCATGCGGCAAACATCAAGCTTTTGTTTTGTATCCGACTGCAGATGGTTTAAAATGGTTTGGTGACTAACTCCCATCTCCTGGGCGATGTCAGGAGGTGCCGCATGCCGGTCTAACTCGATGATTTCCATGATTCGATCAGTATTCGTGGTCACAGGTCTTCCGCCGGCTGGGTTATTCATGGTATCGTTTTCACTGGCTCTGAATTGTCGAAACCATTCCTCCGCGGTTCGAGGTGATAGAGTACCTTCCCTCAAAACACCATTCATCTCACGGAAAGTTTCTCTAGCGGATTTGCCTCTAACGAAGGAAAACTTTAAAATAGCGCAAATATCGGCGTTAGTGAACTCCATGCTTACACGTCTACAACTGTTGAAAGCAACATCCAAACTAATGATGCATAACGTCGTTTTGTAGGTTATGCCAAGGCCTTTCAAATGATGTATAGTATAGGCGGAAAATTCAAAAGACAAAAAGGCGGATATTTGACAACCTCATATTCATTTGGTTTCTTGTGACCTTTTTCTGTTCTCAAGATGGAAGAGACCCACGAAAGGACATCGTATTGCGGCGAGTGTGGAAATGCAAATCGAGGGAGCGGAAGGGCAAAAAGTGCATAGGATTGAAAGAAACGCTAGAACAAGTGTATTATATCTGAGGAGGACTACTTCCAAAACATTATGCAAAGTTTGCACAAGTTTCAAAAACTTGTGCTTTGAGATGTTCTTACTCGTCGCATAGTGTGCTATCATTGAGTCCGAGAAGAACGTTGGGGATTGCGCGAAGGTTCGCTACACCAACAGAAGAAAGCAAAAAAATGTAAGAATGTCAGAAACGAAAACAATTTTTGGAACAAGCTTTCCTTAGCTTACCGAAAGTCGTTTTCTCTTCATTTCGACCCTCAAGTTATTTTTCAAAATACGTGTACTTGCAAATATAGCAATATTCCTTCAAGCTGCAAAACATTCTCTCCTCCTACACAAATCGGCGCCACTGCTCCCGGCTCACGCGCAACAACCGTCCGTTACGACATCATAAATCAATCAGCTCTGGATGCAACTTTTTTTCCACACTCAATAAATTTCAGCAATCCTCGGAGAGAAATAAAAATCAAACATTCCAAAATCACCCGCAATCAACGGTCGGTTAGAGGACCTCAGGCTGGGCACCGAACAATGACCAGGAGCAAGTCAAAGGAACATCTTGACCATAAAGTAACTAAACGATCATCTGCTCCCACAATCATAACGTATTTCGCGCGCGCGCACACACGCACGCACACACACCCTCACAAGTATCTCGCATTGGAAATCTTTTCAAGACATTAATCTTTAATGACCGGAGAAGGATCACTGCCCCTCACGATCGTCGCATTCGTCGTCTCCATTAGAGCGCATTGTGTAACCTACACCCCTATTTGACCCACAAAAACATTATTCACAATTTTCATTCATCGGGACGAAAAGAAAACCAGTAGGACACCGAGAAGGGACACTTCCCCTTCTTACGAGTGCCAGCAGAAGGCAGAGAGTAAACCGAAGAAAAGGTCAAACGGCTGCACGTCTGCGCTGCCCTCAGCCATCATCCAACGTCTCAGGAGCCCAATTCAGCTGAGAGTCACTCTCAACACAGAGCATCCTCCTTGATCCTCCACAGATACATTTATGTTCATTTGATTGCTGGAAAATGGCATTTCGGAAACGACAAGGATTGCGCTCCCTTGCTGGTGAGTAAGCTGACCCCTAAGTCGCCCGAGACCCATGTCCGGTGTATTTATGTGGCATCCTGGCATCAAAGGACCCACTTACACACACAAAATCCGGATTTGTGCACATAGGTGTCGCATGGACACTCGGCACGCATTGTCTCTGCACTGAGGACACATTTTCCGGCAATCAAGGAACCGAACGGAGAGCGCGCCAGCTTCCTTTCGGTATACCTGTGCCGTAAAAAACACGACACTTTTTGCCGAGACACTGATCCCTTTTGCAAACACAGCACACTGCACGTCTATTGTCTCGCGCATAATTGATCTCAATCAAAAGATGTTCTATCTGCTGTGCACTCTGTGCTATCTATTCCTGGTCAATTGCGTCGGAGATGCATCGAAGGCGCTCAGGGATGCGACGTCGCTTGCTGGGATCTTCCCCAGCACAGGGAAAGGATGTTTTTTGCTTGTTTGCTTGGAATTCCTCATAAATATGGATGTCAGGGAACACCTTGCACTCGGGGCCGACGGTGTACGACGGAGGTTTCTATTTTTGGCTGCGCAGATGACACGAAGGACCCGGTCGGGACCTCCAAGCGGTGCGTGCGACCCATGTGACTTATGTAACATCTGCAATTAAAAATTCGTTTTAAATATTTGTTCAGACATCAAATTAACACGCGATGATGCAAATGAGGAACACGCAGTAAAGATGCCTCATGACGGCGTGGCGCTGGAAGCACACCAGAGACGGAAGAAGTTTGATTTGTGTGCGACGTCACTATGGTGTGAGGGTAACATTTTGATGGAACAGATGTGCGGGTGATCACTCGTTGTAGGAGACATTTTTGGGGATCGACTGCCAATTCTGTCTCGAGAGGATTGACCTTGCAAATAATCTCAATGGCGCTATGTAATTATCTACGGGATTACAGAACCATGTCATCACAGTTGCTTCTTCCTTTTTGTGTTAAACCCCACGTAAGTGGTGCTTTTTATCGATCTGTGGGTCACTTTGCTCACAGTTTTGATAAAGAAGCTAAATGTCAAACGGTAGATGATCCGATGGTTCCTAAAAACGAGCATTCGTTAAAACTGCCACTTAAGAGAAGGAAAGCTTCTTCGTAACCTTTTGACTTTAAATCACGAAAAGAATGGCAGGCTGCCCAAGAACGACTTAAGGACTACCTTAAACATTTGGGCCGCCTGCGCGTGAGTAACGTAACAAAATGTGTAAGATATGTCATTAAGAAATATCAAATTCACCTTTTCGCTACGGCAAACATAAACAACAACAATTTTTGAAACTCATACAAAGAGATAATGGGCCAATGCTCACTTATTGTTTTACGCACAGCAATTAGTTTGACAGAAAACCAACAACCTACCCACAAAAATTCCTTGTGTTAAAATGCGGTGGGGAAATATTTTACTCTCTCGAGAGTGGGTTCATTTGACGTAAGACCCATTTTTTCGGAATACGGGAACGAAGATTATGTTGTTTTGCACTATTTTGTGTTGTCTGTTTTGGGTAAGGGAACACACCTATAAACTCGTCTTCTTCTTCTTGTGGCGCTACAGTCCTGGTTGGACCTGGGTCTCAACCAATATGCCTCTCCAGCTAGCACGATCTCTTGCCAGCTGCCTCCAATTGCGCACTCCAAGTTGGTTGAGGTCTTTTTCCACTTGTGTGCGCCATCTCAGTCGTTGCGTTGTCCCTGTGGTTCGGATTCGACGCCCGGAGAGTCCTAAGTTTTTTTTTTGACATCGAAGGTCTCGGTGAGTTCGCTATCGACCTTGACGGAGCAGCGAGAGTTCTCCATCGTAATCCTACACAATTTGGCGAGTTTGATAGGGATGCCAAAACTAGACTTGGCACTGTATAGCTCGTCTTTATGCAAGCTGTCATACCCGGCCTTGAAATCGATGAATAGATTTGCACTTCTTGGGACTGTAGCAGTCGCCGTGGTATTTGTCGCAGTTTCTCACTCTTCTCTTGCCCGGCCCAACCCACCGCATTTCCTGAATCGCGGTAATGTCTGCTTTATAGCAGTCTAGGGTCTCCGCAAGTTCATCGGCTGCACGTGGTCTGTTTAGGGACCTTACATTCCACGTGCATATCCGTAAAACATTATACTTTTCACGTTTGTGAGGGTCGTCAACAGTGTATCCATCCGTATCCGAGGCATTCGATTGTTTCGTAACTGGTGTTTTGATATGGCCGGGCAGTTACCCCGACGCACACCCCCAACCTGGAGGACCAGGCCCTTTTTTATACCTCTTGGGTGGAGGTCGCACTTATAGGTTTAGCAAGTTTTAGTTCGGATGAACAACAACCAGTACCCGGTGGCTTCCAACGTGGAGGTAGAATGTAGGTAGATGTGTGAGAAACAGTTACAACAGCTGGGCATCGCCAGGTTGATACCAATCAGTGCCTACTCTGTTCCCACATCATCCAGCCATCACCTATAAACTCACTTCCCATGGTTTAGCCACTGTATTCTCGTTTGCCTATGTTTTTCCCTACTCCTAAGTATGCTATTTGTTTAACCGTCTTTTTGTAAATTCTTATTTGTAAATACTGTTTGCTTACTCAATCAATGCTAAGTATCAATAGTATTACCCTTTTCCTTCCACATAAGTGTACCTACAGATTATCTATTGCACTTATCTAAGCATTTCACATTTTACACACGAGCGTTGCCTTTTATATTTCGAGATTAGAGAACAAAAACAAATATTAATCATCGCCAATAGCTTTATTGTTTTTAAAAATATTCCCCATTAAGATCTATACACCTTTGCATGCGTTGGAACCATTTGTCAAAGCACTTTTGCCACTCTGATTGAGTTATCTCCAAAGCATGCATTCTGAACGCTGCAACCGCTTCTTCAGGTATCGAAAAACGTTGACCTCTCATTTTATTTTTTACGTACGGGAATAAAAAGAAGTCATTCGGTGCCAAGTCAGGACTATAAAGCGGATGGCTAATCAAATCGATGTTTTAAGTGCTCAAAAATGCAGTTGTTTGAGCCGATGGCGTGGTGAAGAGTGATCCGTCTTTCTTGGAAGACAACTGGCAAACAAATGGTTATGTACCACTCAGAGTTGACTGTTCTGCGTTGTTCTAGTGGTACGATTGCGACATGCGCAGTTTTTCCTACAAAATAGGCGACCATTTGCTTGAAAGTGCTTCGTGCGCGAGCTACTTTTGTTGGATTTAGCTCAATTCGAAACACCCATACAGTCGACTGCTGTTTACTTTCGGTCTCATACGCGTAAATCCACGATTCATCACCTGTGACGATGTCATAGACGTGTTTCGAAGCACCGCGAGCGTATTTTTGGAGCATTTCTTTCAACCAATCGACGGTCAAATGTTCATTCAATATTGAATGTATGCTGGTCCCACTAATGCCTAAGGTTGTCTCAATCTCACGATAGGTCACATGAAGATCTTGCAATATCAGTTCTCGCACAGCATCAATGATTTCTGGAACAACAACTGATTTTAGACGACTTTCATGAAATTCGTCTTGAACTGAATTACTTGAACTGCCAAAAATTAAATTAAGTTCATCGATGCACTGTTGTTGAGATAATCCACGTCGAAAGTTGTAAAAATAATCGCAGGAAAATTTTCAAGATTTAATTCCATTTTTTGGGCGAGATGAATCTTTTAGGTAACTGTAAACAACACAAGTTATGTCAAAAAAAAAACCGTATAACCTCAAAAATGACAAACTTTACGATAGAGTTGGCAGTTGCCAGATTGCAACGGTAGGGTTGCCCAATCCCGACATATAAGAGGCAACCTTTTTAGTACGCTAATATTACGTTAATACCTTGCTACTTGGAAACAGTTTAAGATTTTGAAAAATAGGTTTATAAAACATTAAAGGCAAATAGACATAACGAGAAAAGTGCAAACAAAAACCTCGTAACCATAGAGAGAAAAACAAGAAAACAAATTAGATGTGTGTCCTTGAACACTTACAAAGTATCAATAAGTAAATAAAATTAAATAAATAAATGTGTAAGTATACAAAATATAAATAAATAATTATAATAAGTAAATAAAAATAAACATGAATATATAGATATAATATATAAATAACAAAATAAATAATAATAAATAAATAAATTATAAATAAATGAGTAAATAGTAAAAAGATATTTTTTGATAAATAAATAAATACATAAATAAACAAATAAACAACAACAACAACAACAACAACAAAATAAATAAATTATTTACAAACGAATAATAAATAACACTTCAACTAATTAATATATTAACAACTTTTAAGCAAGATTGTTTATAAGACAATTTTTGGCAAGAGCACAACGGATATTAAAGTTGTGTATAAGCTTCTCTGTGGCCGCCGTGGCGTAGTGGGTAGAGTGCTACGCTCACACTTCGAAGGGTCTAGGTTCGATTCCTGGTCGAACAACTCGAATTTTTTTGCGGCACCACCCCTTAAGAGCTGCTGTCCACTGTCCAAGAAAGCTTCTCAAACTTCGCCGTTTGGAGTAGGCAACAAACTGAACCGTCTACTAGTGAGAGATCAGTAGCGCGCGCAACACGAGTAGTTGATGAGCAAGCTAGGCTCTGGTCCCCCTGTGGACTGTCGCACCAACAATTATTATTATTATAAGCTTCTCAATTCCATACGTTCGTTAATCAGGTCAACACCTGCTCTTCTATGCAGTTCGTGCGTAGAAAAATGCCATGGTAAGTTGAAGATCATTTTTAATATTTTATTCTGAGGAATTTGAAGTTTTTTTTAATTGACATTTGGCTATACCACACCAAATCGGGCAGCCGTAAGTTAATATTGGCTGGAAGATAACTTTGAATATAATAATTTTGTTTTCAATGGATCATTGCGATTTCCTGCTTAATAATGTGTATAATAAAGTGGTTTCAATCTTTATTTATTTTAAGGTCTGCGTTACATGACAACTAAAGGTAAGTGTCTAAGGTATTTTGCAGACAAATTCGAAGTTATCTGGGTACCAAAACTGAAAACCAGATTCTGAGGAAGAAAACAAGATTTTCTTTTACTGGTGAAAAGGACAGCTTCAGTTTTCTCAGAATTAACTTTTATTTTCCACCTGTTGAAATAACTGTCTATTATCTCCCTTGCATTTAACAGTATCCTCTCAACGTTAAGAGCATACTCATGTGAGGTCTATATCACAGTATCGTCAGTAAACAGTGCCACCTGGCAATTAGGTAAATATGGAAAATCAGATTTGTATATGTTATTTACAATTGGACTGAGAACTGAGCCTTGAGGAACACCCATAGAGACGTTATTGGGTCTTGATGAAAATGTATTAAAGTGAACTCGAAAACAACGATTATTTAAAAAAAAACTTTGAACAATTTTGAATAGGTATGGGGGATAGTTAAGATTTAGCATTTTGTAAATAAGACCATTATGCCAAACTGTATCGAAGGCCTTCTCCACATCATGTCAAATCATACCAGTAGATTTGCCTATTAATCGATTAGATCTGATATGATTACATATTCTAAGACATTGATGAGTAAATTGTAAATTCTAGTAATAGTTTTTTCAAACACAATCAAAATATCGCAGTTTTGTTTATAGAAAAAGCCTCTCATCCAAAAGTAAGTTTAGTCGCTAACTAAAATATACGAAACGTATTTCAAAGGGAGTCTTATTTTTTAAAATTAATCACTTGACAGGCCGTTAGTACCTATATATATATATGAACATATATATATATATATATATATATAGATATTTATATATATGAAAAGAGCGTTTTTTGAAAATAAAACACTAATTATTAATGGGAAAGTAAAAACATTTTATTCAAAGTATTGACCATTGTTTTCTACACATTTTGACCACCTTTCTGGCAATTTGTGAATACCACACCAATAGAATTGTTCGTCTTTTAAAGCAAACCAATCAGACACCCAATTTTCGACCTCCTCGTAGGAATCAAAGTGCTGCTCAGCCAATGCGTGTCCAACCGATGAAAACAAGTGGTAGTCGGAAGGTGCCACGTCTGGTGAATACGGCGGGTGATTTGATTGTATTCTGAACCGGCTTTGCTTTGTGTGCAGGTGCATTGTCATGGAGCAAAATTACCTTGCCATGTCTTCTGGCCCATTCTGGTCGTTTCTCGATCAATGCATGGTTCAAACTGATCACTTGGCGTCGGTAGCGATCAGTATTAACGGTTTGACCAGGTTTTAGGAGCTCGTGGTACAGCACACTTTTCTGGTCCCACCAAAGACGCAGCATTGTCTTCTTGCCGAATCGATCTGGTTTTGCAGTCGATATTGATGGTTGTCCCAGATTAACACATGATTTTTTCCGTTTAGGATTCTTAAAATAACTCCATTTTTCATCGCTAGTAACAATCCGATGCAAAACCGATTTTCTTTTGTGTCTTTGAAGCAAAATTTCACAAGTGTTTTTTTCGGTTTTCCATCTGTTTTTTATTCAATTCATGTGGCACCCATTTTCCACACTTTCGGATCTTTCCCATAGCTTTTAAACGGTCAGAAATTGCTGCCATTAGCTTTTGACTCAAAGTGTCATCTCCATCCAATATCGTATGCAATTCGGCGTGTTCAAACTTTTTTGGTGGTCTTCCACGTTCTTCATTTCTCACATCAAAATCATTATTTCTGAACCGTTGAAACCATCTTTTGCATGTTTCTTCTAATAGAGCATGATCACCATATGCCTCGACAAGCATTCGATGCGACTCTGCAGCACTTTTCTTCAAATGAAAACAAAAAATGAATGCTTTCCGCAAATCATCACTTTCTGGTACAAAATTCGACATTTTTAACACGATGAAAATATTTGATGTTGTCTGTTCAATGACTTGATGTATACTAAATATTTTTCACAGATGTTATAGCAAACAAACAAAAACAAAAATAAGGGCTCGTTCACAACAAATGTTCTCTATCGAGATATTTGTATCTTGACGCTCACTTCATACGGGTGTACCTGGTAAGAAAGAGGTTACATATTGACAGCGAAACAGTTCCGAGACCATGTTACTTGAGAAGCAGTTAGTGTTGTGCGTGTTGTTTCACAAGTTTAAGGGACCTAAAAAAGATCAAAAATTGTACAAGATGTATTGTACAAGAGAAGTAGATTCGCACCAGTTACTGAGGCACTAAACTGTATTTGAACGTGAAATTCCATATTCTTATCGCAATACATCGTCTGGTACGATGGTTCAGTTCATGTCAATTTGTTCTTTGTTGTTGTTCGGTTTTCGGGGTTTTCTTTGTTTTTGACATCCTGAAATCCTTACGGTTTTGGTTTATTGATTCTTTGCTTCAACATGTTTTCAAGGGATTGCTATCACTTAAGGAACTGGCTTAGGAAAAATATAGTGATTATTCATTAAATTTCTATTGATTTCTATTTTACACCAGCTTTTTTATGGATTAATTTTTTTTTTGAAATTAAATAAGTAAATTTAATACACTGTTATATTGTAGAGAAAATTTTGATTTGTCAAAAATGAAACGGAAGATTGCCATCTTCTCGATTTAAAATTTAATTTTTTAAACGTGAACTTTTCCACAAACTTGATCCATTTGTTTAAATTGTTTACATTATCGAGAGTCTACTGCTATAAAATCTGCAATAAAAGCTATCTTTATGTATAGCTCCATAATGAAAGAGGTTACTGGCTCTGTTGTCTTATTTTCGACAGCAAAATGATCCATAGCGCTCCACCCCTTGGATCATTACAGTCTTTTCAGGCTAAAGTAAAAGTTATTCATGAAGTTGGTCGCTATGCATGGACAAATTATTGTGGCACATATGTACGTTCCCAAGCAGACTTTGAGGCACCTTGCCGACTTTATCTCAACAAGACGCTGGGTTTCTGGGCAATTAAAGGGCAACAAGTAGGCAATGGGCAAGTCAGAAAGCTGTAAGACTCAAACTACCTCAAAAGGTCATTGATTTGGTAGTTGGAATAAACTGGACGCATGCTGCATTACAAGGAAAAAAAAACATCACCACAAATCACTCTTGCTATGTACGTGATGTACGTCAGGTGTCACTGGAATGGTCTCACCAGCGAAACAAATCTGCTTAAGCATGGTGCCTAGCGGACACCTTAACTCAACCTCACCTAACCTATCAAAAAACTAATCACATGAACTCTACATTTAAGACGTTTAAGGCAAAGACAAGTTACATATATTCTGTATATTCATATTATATATATTCCCTTATCTCTTATTCTTGAGTCTTGGGGAATTATTAAACTATTCACGAACAAGACAAGTGACAAGAATGTACTTACTTGCAGATATTTCTAAATGATTTGATTGTTCTTCACCTCACGCTTATGTCTGACATTGCCACAAGTTTAGTCAATTATTTGCTTCAGACATAACATATAATTTGTTGCTTTTCCGTCCTGTCAATTTGAGACATTCTGCGCACAAAATGAGATTAATCGTAAGTTTGGTCATAATCCTTTTCAGCTGGTTACTTATTGTTTTAATTGGTCTGTCAGGCAAGCGACCAATGAAGGACTTACGTACAAGCTTTCTTATTTTATCATTTAGGATAACGATTACACATATCACGCCTCATACCTAGTATCTGCCACCACTAAGTTCTGTGCCAGAAGCTTTCTTTTGTCCTCAGTTTTGAAAATCCTCTAACATGGAGCGATGCTGTTCATTGACTTCCAAGACATGTCATTATTGTCATACTGGTTGGAGGGTGCAAGTTTCTATTTTCTTTTAAAATTCCATGGAAGCGCTGACAGGATCGCAATAAATTGAAAACTTTTTTTTATTCAAAAATTCCAACGTCGCCGGTCCACCGATTTATACAAGACAAAGAACGAAAGTTCAGGACACTTCTCCATCGGCCGTCGAATATTGAGTGGAGTTCGCACTCACCTCGAGAACAACAAACATAGGTGACTAAAGATGTCGCAACTGGACCCTAGCCGTATACGTCGAGTAAACAAAGGTCGTAAGAAAATATTTTTACTCCTCGTCATTTCCTATAATGCTGTTTCATGAAATTTGAAAAGTTTTGTATTTGTCCCCAAGTTTTTCAACGCGTAAACTTGGACGTTGCGAATTTTATTGGCTATGCGTCTTCGGAAACAACGCTTAAGATTGTACGCCGTGTAGAGCGTATGCACACCTCTGTTGAAGCGAAAAAGGTCTTCGATTCTGAGTTGTGTAACGATTTGGGGAACGGCTAAGATTGAGATGACACTCATAAGTAGAAAGCACCTCAACCACCTGCACGCAATTCAGGCAGCTGGCGAGATATCGTGTTGGTTTGAAACCCATGACGTTTGCGACGCACCTCCACGCGGGAATGCCACAATATGAAAAAGCTTTTCCTTTCCTCATAATCCTCGACTTTTTCAAATCAAACGATGACTCCTTACTAACAAGGAAACTTCATGTTTATTAGAACTTAAAATGTTAACAGTCAAAATAAAATTAAAATTACCACGCTCGGGGTTGTAATTTGTAACAAGAGAGTTAGAGGTAATCCGCAAATTTACGTCTAAAGTTCGTCCCTTACGCCAGCGTTTTCCTTGAACAGCATTCCAAGGAGTCTTTCAATCAACTTAGCCACTTCGAGTCGATACTCCTCATTACTGTGCAAGTACCGATTCTTTACCGTCAGCAGCGTGTGCCGCAGCTGAGCGCTTTCCGACCAAATCCTTTGGCAGGTTGAGGCGGTCGTTTCCAATGCCATCACAATGTACTCCATGACGTCCGCCTGCTCAATGAGATCATACAGTCTAAGGAGCAACGCTCCGTCAACTGTCTGACAGTATTCATTTGCATTCAGCCACTCGTCGAAGTTCAAGTCGTAGTACTGTGATGCGTCTTGCTGTGCAGCGTTGGCCACAGCAAGACTCTTCTCAGTAATCAGGTCCGAAATGAGCGTCATTGCCTTAGCCTTGATCTTTATCTCACAATCCTTGCTGATAACTGTGACCAGTGCGCGCATTCCCGACCGCAACAGAATGTTTTTCTGTGCGTGGGGAAACTTTCTTAGAAGACTGCCGAATGCGTACAGCGCCGTGGACAACTCGTCGGTGCTAGCCGACGAGGTTAAAATCTGACTCAGATGGCTACCAAAGTTCTTCTCATACACTGCGATCTGCGCTTTTGGATTATTTTGTGACAAGGCACCTAGCACACGCATTGACTGAACCTTTAACACCGTGTTTGTGTTGTTTACAATTATCGGCAAGAGTACTGATTCTAAGCCGCCCTCGTCAATGAACCAGATGGCATTGTCAATTTGGTGCACGAGATAGTTGAAGTTTTCCAGAATTCTTGTTATTTCCGCTTGTTTGCTCTCCTCTTTAGTCACATTCTTGTACTCCCGAATCAATTCTGAGATTACCTCTGCATCTGTTTTGAGATTAACGTTCACGTCCTTCAGGGATCGTTTGATTTCGTCATAGGACTTGTATTCCTTTTTGATTTTCTCAAACTTTTCCGGATCGAAATCTAAGCCGAGGGTGTCTTTCGGAAGATTTTTCAAAGCATCTGAGAGTGTTTTACTGATTTTGAGATTTTTTTTTGTAACTTCAGCATCTTCTGGTACGACGGATAAATCAGATGTTGTCTTGTCGTTATCCTTCTCCAAGATTTTTGCCTCCTTCTTTCCACTGGTCATGTCAATCCGTACATGTAGTCCCGGCGGTATGGATTGACCTAAGAGAAGAGTATGCTTGTGATTGCTATTATTGGAAACTAATTTATTTAAATCAATTCACCTGGTTTGACTTCCTGCCATTCTTTGGTCGGTACAAATGTGTCATTTTCAGAAAAACACACGCACATTAGGGAGAGGAATATCATTCCAATTGAAAACCATTTCATTTTTGTTGACGCTTCGTATGGCTAATATTTGGATTCACACAGATTTGTTTGGAAGTCAAAGAGTTTGTGTTGATAAACGGTGTGGGGTTTGTATTTTGGTTAAGATTACGTGTATTTCCTTGTCGGCTTCTTTGACAACCGCAAAATTTACTATAAACAAAAAATTTACAATTCCCCAACACGAATTCGAAATTTTGAGGGTACAGTAAGAACCGAAAATGCCGTTAGTTATTTGTGTTGTCTGCCATTGAGGATAAAAGTAAAAGCTTATTATATATAACTTACTTAAGAAGATTTTAAAGGGGCAAATGATAATAAAATTTTTGTTGCGATCTTAAAGTGCTTTTATATATCCACTCAAAATTCAATAAAATTCAATCATCAACCAGATACACGCACCAACCCCAAACCATCAAACATCGCCGCTCTAAAATATTCGAACACACAATTCCCCACAATCAGCTGATATAGTGCAATAACAAATTTGACACTTTACTGTGTTTTCCTTTTCCCTTAAGAAAGGCATATCGCGCAGTTTATTCCTTAATTCGAGAAAGATTCTTGCTGAGTGTGAACCAAATATTAAAAATTTCCGTCTAGTGCGCAGTAAATCGAAAAATAATTATTTTGCAATAATGTCTCTAACCAGAGCATCAAGAATCTTGCAAAGTCAAACTAAGAGAGTGCAATCTGTACCCGCTGCATTCTATCACGAAAATGTAAGTTTTCCTTTTTCTCAGCAAACCTCCTTTTTATTCATTCACAAACAACGCCATAATCATTTGTTGTGAAATACCTTGATCCTTGATGACTTTTTTCATTTTCCCCGTTTTCTGCATTTTCAGGTAGTGGAGCACTACGAGAATCCCCGAAACGTCGGCTCGATGGATAAGAAAGATAAGAACGTCGGAACCGGTCTTGTCGGAGCTCCGGCATGCGGTGACGTTATGAAACTGCAAATTAAGGTCGATGAGAATGGAAAAATTATCGACGCCAAGTTCAAAACATTTGGCTGTGGATCAGCAATTGCTTCGAGTTCATTGGCAACCGAGTGGGTGAAGGGCAAGACCGTCGACGAGGCCGGCAAGTTGAAGAATACCGACATTGCAAAGGAATTGCGACTGCCTCCCGTCAAATTGCACTGCTCGATGCTGGCCGAGGACGCCATCAAGGCCGCCTTGGCTGACTACAAAGTTAAGCAGCGTGTCAGCGGTACAAATTAAAGGGCTATGTGAGGGTGCAACATTAGTGTATGAGTAGTAGAACTGCAAAGGTTCTGTGTACGAGCGAAGAGAAACGAAGATGAAGATTTGAAATATTTTTCTATTGCATAGAAGAATACGCGTAGTTTATAGATTGTTTTTGAGATTCATTCGAACGGCCTATCGCCTTTTTGTCATCACCGAGAGGGTAATACATTGGGCGATCTCAAGTGTTGAGAGAGATTAGGTATTTAGTTGAAGGAAGAACATTTAAATTGCAAATAAAACGCAAGAGTACAGAAGATCTTTTTTCTTTATTTGGTCATGTCAAAGTTGAATTGTTAGAGACGGACGTTGACTTTGTCACCACATTCGCCGTTGGACTTCTTCTCGAACTATGAAATGTAAAAGAAATTGTGAAATCATTTAGCATCATGGAGTTGTTCGAATTTTTACGGTCGTTGGAGTGTTCGCAGTTTTAGTTGTTCATCATGCATGAGTCAGGAGACGTTCCTTGTTGCTTGGCCGTGGCGCACCCTCGTAGATTTGTGGATACACACGCGCGCATGCGTTCTGTGCAGAGCCCTTTGCCGGTGATGCAATGACCACTGCGGCGATGAGGACAACTGAAATGATACGGAACATGACGTCAGTTGATCGATTTTGCATTTGTTGCATTTCGAGATAAAACGAAATTACTTTACTTCAAATAGACCACGCCTTTTTTTAACAGTGCTTGGCATTTAAAAATCATTTAACTGCTCGATGAATATATTTATACTGGAACGGTTACAATTGGTGAATGCTTTTACTAGGACGTAGAGCTTTAAAATGTCGTTGATGGTATTTGGAGGAGAAGATTCAACACCGAATTTTATGGGCTGTACATCGGCTTGTGCCTGGTCAAGCTTCTTCGGATATAACGCTTACAATGGTGAGGCCATGTGGAGCGTATGAACCAGACCGAAAACTCTTGGAACAAGGCAACAGAAGACAGTCTAAGCTGAGATGGTGCACTCAAGGAAAAAGGATTTGAACCAACTTGGAGTGCGCAACTGGGGACAACTGCCGAGAGATCGTTCTGGCTAAAGTGGCATGTTGGTAGAGGTCCAAGTCGAAGCCGGACTGCAGCGACACACGAAGAAAAAGAGGAAGGGGTGGATTTGTAATTACTTTTGCTTTATCACAGTTGAACTGTATGGAGCAAATGACCACATAAAGCTTCATTTATTTGTTTCTGCTGAATACGACATTTTGTGAATGAAGGAGCTGTGACTTTGATTGACGGCTACCTACGGCACTTCGAAGAAACAAAATACATTCAAGCAATTGGCGATAGGTCTGAAATAAATTGAACTATGCAAAATCAATTCAAGATAAATAATAATTGGATGGCGCAACAGTTCAAAGTGGGATCAGGGCTTAGCTTGCTCATCAACTACTCGTGTCGTACGCGCTACTTTTCTCTCACGAGTAGAAGGGATCTACAGTTTTTTGCGGACTCCGAACGGAGAAGTTTGAGAAGCTTTTTTCTTGGACAGTTAATACTCTTTGAGTGTTGTCAGCAGCTCGAAAGAAATGATACCGTGAAAAATTTGAGGTGTTCTGCCGGGAATCGAACCTGTGCCTTCGGCGTGTGTGTGTTGCACTCTAGTTCCACCACTGTCACTACGCCACGGCGGCTACAGAGGCAAGAGTTACAATAAAAAGAAACAATATTGGAGTTCACAAGAACCATCAAAGTTTCGTTTAACAGCCACGAGAAATGATGAGTGAGCAATTGTTCTTTTCAGTAACGCTTTGCATTAATTACTTATTGCAGACAAGGGTTTTCTTCCCAGAATTTTGTAAGCAATTCAAGGGTGTTAGAAAGGTGAAATAAAACGAGGAAAGAGTGTGTCGTAGTTCAGACTTATGCGTAGGAAGCCACACAAATATTGACAGTGCATAGATTAAAATAAACGGTTTTTTTCAGTCGTTTTAACTTTCCTTCAAACGAAATTTGTTTGCAGTACGGCTATAGTTGCTGCAGTACAGTCATAGAATTAGATTCTAGCTATGGCTTGTCAGTGTTGGCTCTGAGTTATTTTATCGTTGCCGGCTTGTTAATACAGACCAATGACTGAATGCAGCCTCAAAGAAAGTATTAGTTAAGCGTTGTATCACATGAGAGAGACGGTAATGCGACAAGTCTATTTCTTAAAATAGCTACTCATTAGTTTTCAGTTGTTACTAATGCCGTGTGACTTGTGGAATCGTTCTGTTGAAGCTACATATATTTGGCCAAGGCTATACTTTGCGAGTGACGTCAAAATTGGCTCCTTAATGTTTCAATGACACCTCTGGCGTCTAATCCACATCAAACAATGATTTTTGCGGAATAAGCATTATGAAGCTGCCTGTCCAAAAGCGCATATTTCACTCTTTACTTTTGCCTATCTAGTCCCAAATTAGCATCATCGCTAAAGATGTTTTTTGATAAAAATTAGGAACAATTTCAAGCCTTTTGCTTGCAAATCAGTGCTTGTTCACTCGATTAAAGATCTTTTCGCAAAATTTGCTAATTTTACGGCACAGAGATGCCCAAATGTGTAAAACGTTGTGTGGATGATTGAACCGGGTCCTCCTGAACAGGACGCTGGCGTTCGCAGCACCTTTGTTTCACTAGTATTGGAACATCGTGCAGGGAAAATGTGTATTCAAATTTTTTTAGCAGACGTTATTGGTGTGATTTTGGATGGCGTTTAAAAGTGTCATTAGTACCTATCCCCCGATTCACACGGTACTTGTTTTACACGTTTTCGCATTTACACGGTTTTCCAAATAAGTTTTTTTTTGTTTTTATCGCACACTACTAAATGCTCGCAGAGTTAATGGCTGATAAAGAACTAAGTGATTGAAAAAAATCACAACTGTTAAATAGCAAAATTATGCATTTTCTGCAAGATTTTCGATTTACACGGTTTTGTAATTTTCGATTTACCCGTTTTTCTCAGGAACGTATCTACCATGTAAATCAAGGGATAGATGTATTTCAAAGTTGGGCTGACTGAACGCAAGTTTTGGTGAACAATTTAAATAATTTGTAAACGTTTTCCAAGTGTGAACTGAGGGAACAGATACGGTGCATACTAAATATAAATTAATTTCAAACAACTTAAAGGTGTCAATTACCGGCTCCCCTCGGGGTTGTAAGTTGTAACAAAACAGTTAGAGAAAAGCCGCAAGCATACGTCTGAAGTTCGTCTCTTGTGCCAGCGTTCTCCTTGAACAGCACTTCAAGGAGTCTTTCAATCAACTTAGCCACTCCCAGTCTATACTCGGTACTCATTGCTGTGCAAATGCCGATTCTTTAACGTCAGCAACGTGTTCCGCAGCTGAGCGCTTTCCGACCAAATCCTTTGGCAGGTTGAGGCGGTCGTTTCCAATGCTAACACAATGTATTCCATGACGTCCGCCTGCTCAATGAAATCATACAGCCTAACGAGCAACGCTCCGTCAACTGTCTGACAGTATTCATTTGCATTCAGCCACTCATCGAAGTTCAAGTCGCAGTACTGTGATGCGTCTTGCTGTGCAGCATTGGCCACAGCAAGACTCTTCTCAGTAATCAGGTCCGAAATGAGCGTCATTGCTTTAGCCTTAATCTATCTCACAATCCTTGCTGCGGGTATTTAGGATCTTATAGAAAAAAATATTAATATGAATAAAAGAATTCAAATAACAATTTATTAACATTTTTCTTAACTTTAATTAGTACGGGAAGTAAAAAATTGAACACTATATTTAATAAAAAGTAATATTGCCGCCTTTTCTGAATACAATCGGTTAGTAACTTAAACCCGCGTTACTCAATAATTATTAGCTGGAAAAACTGCCTGGTGGAGTTGATAATCTTCGTGCTTTCGAAGATAATATCTGAAATTGTACTCGATGAAGATTCCACCATCTAAGGGGATTTTCATTAGCTTCTTCTTCTTCTTCTTCTTGTGGCGCTACAGTCCGGGGTGGACCTGGGTCTCAACCAACATGCCTCTCCAGCCAGCACGATCTTTCGCCAGCTGTCTCCAGTTGCGCACTCCAAGTTGGTTGAGTTCCTTCTCCACTTGTGTGCGCCACTTCAGTCTAGGTCGTCCTCTGTTGCGTTGTCCCAATGGCACGGATTCGAAAACTCTTCGGGTCGGAGCAGTGGTGTCCATACGCTCTACATGGCCTAGCCATCTTAAGCGTTGTATCCGTAGACGCTTGACCAGGCGCATGTCGCTGTACAGTCTATAGAGTTCGTCATTAAATCTTCTCCTCCAGATACCATCAACGCAAACAGGACTAAAAATCGCACGCAAAACTTTTCTCTCGAAAAGACTAAGGGCTTCCTCATCCGCCTTTGCTAACGTCCAAGATTCTGCGCCATATAGTAGGACGGGGGTAATCAAACTGTTATATAAAGCGAGCTTAGTCCTTCGAGAGAGGGCTTTATTACTCAATTGCCTCTTGAGCCCAAAGAAACAGCGATTGGCAAGAGTGATTCTGCGTGTGATTTCGGTACTGATGTTGTTGTCCCTGTTTACCGCGGAGCCGAAGTAGACGAAGTCCTTAACTACCTCGAAGTTTCTGCTGCCTAGTGTTACGCTCCGGCCGAGACGTCAATGTTATGTGTCCTTCCTTGATGTCAGCATGTACTTAGTTTTGCCCTCATTTACCGCCAGACCCATTTTAGCTGCTTCCGCTTCAATGCCAGCAAACGCCTAATTGACGGCTCGCTGTGTTCATCCAATCACATCAATATCATTAGCGTAAGCTAGCAATTGAACTGACTTCTGGAAGATCGTGCCTCTGGTGTTGACTTCTGAGTTACGCACGATCTTCTCGAGGATGATGTTAAAGAAGTCACATGACAGTGCGTCGCCTTGTCTTAAGTTCATTAGCACTTACTCTTTTTTTCGTGCGATAAAAAATTAATTATTTTTTGAGCACAGTTTCAATGCTCTCATCGTCTAGAATACCTTTACTCTCATCCTCACTTGACAAATCTAACATCATAGCAAGGTCGTTCTTTACACAAGACTGTCTGACGAAACCTTATGTATCTGGTTTTATTCATCTGCTGTCGAATCCGTCATTCGTATTCTTTTAGTATTAAGAGAACCGACAACATTATTCTCCATATTTCTTCTTCTTCTTCTTGTAGCGCTACCGTCCGGGGTCGAACTGACCAGCATGATCTTTCGCCAGCTGCTTCCAGTTTCGCACTCCAAGTTGATTGATGTCCTTCTCCACTTGTGTGCGCCAGCTTAGCCTACGCCGTCCTCTGTCGCGTTGTCCCAATAACTCAAGCAACGTTAAAATGTCCTCTTTAATTTTTTTCTCAGTAATCACTGTGAAAAATTTGTATTTATAGCGATAATCTAAGTAATAATAATAATTGTTGGCGCTACAGTCCAAAGAGGGACCAAGGCCTAGCGTGCTCATCAACTACTCATGTTGTGCGCGCTATTGTTCTCTCACGAGTAGAAGGGACCTACAGTTTTTTGGCGACTCCGAACGGCGAGATTTGAGAAGCTTTCTAAGACAGGTATTACTCTTTGAGTGTTGTCAGCAGCTCGAAAGAGGTGGTGCCGTGAAAAATTCGAAAAATTGATATTGAACTGGGAATCGAAACCTAAACCCTTCGGCGTGTAAGCGTCGCACTTTACCCATTCCGCCACGGCGACCACTAAGGATCTAAGTTGGTGGAGATAAATTATAAATTGTAGAAATTGTTCTCGCCCAAGCTAAAAAATTTTTCTCATATTTCACGTTTTATGGTTGTAATGGAATGCCGAATCGAATAAAACTCGTGTGATCCTGTAAAGCAGTCGTCAGCTTTTCGTTCGTTTAAATTATTGGACTAACAGAAGAGATTAGAGCGTGAGAACTGCTCAGTTTCCGCGTGGCTTCCTCAAAAGGTCTCAGTAATTTAATCTATCTTTAAATTATTCTCCCTTCTTCTAGTAAAATGAGGTTAATTTCATTATCATTGATGTAAAGACATCCTTTACCTTTAAAAAAGCGCTCGAACATATTGTAGTATACCGATGGAATTAATTATTTATATGGACAACCATTCACTTTGAAATCCTTTTAATATATTTTATACAAAGTCAGAATAAAATATTTTCTAGAAAATAGCTACTTAGATGATTATATTTATACAAGTAAATAAAGTATAAAGTATTGTAGAATGATAGACACTGCACATGTAAAAGGTCCTGTTCCAACGCGCTGCACAGTCTTGAAACACGTTGCATTGAGGTTGATTCAACCATTCTTGAACTGTCCGCAGCTGTTTTCAAGCTATAATAGAATGGACAAAATGAGTTGAAATGTTCTTACATTTATGTTTGATTGTTTTTATATCTTCATGGGAGTTTAAACAACTGCGGATAGCAAGTTGTATTTAAAAAGAGTACAATTGTAGGAGAGTCAGTGGAGGTGGGCGCAAAAAATGAAACACGTAGAGACGGTTTAACATTTACAGTATGTCAAGAATGACTTTTCACATTGAAAATAAATGAAAAGGTTCAACTTTATTACCTAATAAATCACACAATTTTATTTCAAATTATTATTTTTTTTTTTTTTTTTTTTTTTGATTAATTACAATTAAATATAGTTTATACATTATACAAAAGAAAAAACAAAACCAAATTCCTTGAAAAATGAAAGAAATCACAGCAAATACAACTCAATTTTTTTCGTGTCAAGAAACTCTTTACAAACCATTTCTGCAGATGTCCTTCGTTTCTTAGATACGTGTAGACGTGAAATGACCAACGGTACTTTACTGTTATATGATTTGAGTTGTTATTCCTTGCGATTTTGCAATTCATTTAGAGATAAATTATCATTGTGCATGCATATTTAGCTTGAAATTTCATTGGAAAAAATGCCAGATAAACGTTTGTTTGAAGTGATTCAGCTGATTTATTACAATTACAAATTGGGAATAAATGTACAGAAACTGTCGAAAATGTTCTCAGTAACATGTAGAACAATTTAAATACACTGGATCAAAGTGAAACTCGTACACCCTTCTGTGAATATGTATAAGAATGAAAAGCTCAAGTTTTACATAAGACAGTAGTAAAATTTTTTGTTATTTGTGAGGAACAATATTCTGCTTTCTAACTGATAACACAAAATAAAATTCAATGAAACTAATAAATAAAAAAAAAAAAATAGAACTCACAGTATAACTAACAATTCAAAGTCAAAATAAAACTCGTACAATATTTCTTTCCCATATTTTTTATCCAAATCTATAACGATTTTTTACGATAATTTGTCCTGTCATCCTTTAGACTTCCTATAGCCTTCATTTCGTTACAATACGTGGCAAAGTAAGGTTTGATTTTACAATGGGTAGAAAGTAAACATCCTTGGAAGTCAGAAATTTTATTATTCTGCACCATAAAAATGGAAAAACTTTGCGGGAAATCGCAGATATAGTCGATCGGAGTCACTCTACAGTACAATACGTTATAAAACGTTTTAAAGAACGTAATAATACTTTAAATAAAACTAGAAGAAGCACTCGAAAGATTTTTACCGACGCTGATGAGCGCTGGATATTACGTAAGGTCAAAGAGAATCCAGCAATTAGTGCTCCTAAAATAGCGCAAGAGGCAGAAAATTATCTCGGAAAAAAGTGTTGTGCAGAAACTATCCGAATCATTTTAAGGAAGAATAACTAGAAAAAAGCCCTTTATTTCCAAACAAAATAAAGGCAAAAGGCAAGATTTCGCCATTGCAAACTTTCACAAGGACTTCGATTATTGGAAAAAAGTTATATTTGCAGACGAAAGCAAATTTAACCTATTTGGATCCGATGGAAAAATTACAGTTTGGAGAAAGTCAAATTAAGAACTTAAAGAGAACAATTTACGAGCAACCGTAAAACACGGTGGAGTTTCAGTTATGGTGTGGGGCTCTCCACTGTATATATATTTATAATTTATAAAAAAAATCATATACATTAATACAATTATTTAAATTAACAAAATGTATAATATGGTATGGCCTATGGCCGTCTACCGGAAGGACTTTATAATAACTTTAACTTTAATTGATGTTGACAAATAGGTATATTAGATTTAAAAGCCACCTTCGACTATTCGGGATCTATAACTCAGTGCTAATTTCGAATATTTATATAAGTTTTCCCAGCCGAAACTTCCATTCAAAAAACATAGCGCTTCGTTTAGATGGATGGGTTTACCGAAAAATATCACACGAAACTCTTTTGGAATCGGGCATCTAGCAATGAAATGGAAAACGTCTTCTCTTTCCTTGAGATTGCATATATCACAAAGTATAGGTAGCTCAGGGCGGTGCGGAATGTAGTTGAGGTTTATAATTTCACCCCTTAGTTTAAATATAATGCTTATCACTGAGAGTGGTAATTTATTTAGAAGATAAGAATTATCTTGCAAGTTATAGTTGAGCTGGCTATAAATCGACCTATACTGGGAAGATTGGGCTTCTATAACATAACCTCTATGAGCCAGAAAGCTTGCAGCTTCCAATATGCTACGAAATCAATTTCTTAGAACGACAGGTCTAATGTCTGTTTGAATTTGGAACCTTTCCCCACAAGCGGTCGCTATTTCCTCCCATCTTTTCACGAGGCTGCTTCTTAAGGTGATCATTATTTTGAGTACAAGATGGGGCAATCTTCCTTCATCCATTTCTAAGACTTTCAATATGTAGTTGAAGTGTATGTTTAATGTATTTATGTGTAACGGTAACATAATAGTTTCCAGATAAACCATATAGTTTGGTGTACTTGCCGGCAGCCGAAAAATTCGTTTGAGGAAGTACCTTGAAAGCTGTTCCGTGGCATTGAACTTCCAACACCCCCACACTTGGGCACTTGTATTTATATAACGGTAACATATAAGTTTCCAGATAAACCATATAGTTCGGTGTACTGGCCGGCAGCCGAAAAATTCGTTTGAGGAAGTACCTTGAAAACTGTTCCGTGGCATCGAACTTCCAACACCCCCACACTTGGGCACCATACACCAAGCAGTAGTACGAAATATATGGATCTTTGCGCTATGCTCCACAAACCTGTTTTCCATGAAACGGCCCCAGACTAGCTCTTTTCGCCTCAGCCAATTTTGCCACAAAATGCTTTCTAAGGTTAGAACAGATCACGATGCCGAGGTACTTATACACTCGAACAATTTCCAAATTTTGGCCTTTATAATTCCACTTTTCCTTCCTCGCACATCTACCACCTCCTTCCCTGAAGATCATCATTTTTGATTTTTCAAGATTCACCGTAAGATTCCAACGGTCACAGTAGCGTTCTAGTCGGTTGATCATCACTTGCATTCCCTCTACTGTATCCGCTAGAAGAACGATGTCATCGGCAAAGATGAGACCTGGTATCCGCAAACCACTCGATTTCTCCACCAACTTCCTCCAAAATGTCATTTATAAACAAAATGAAAAGTAAGGTACTCAGCACGCATCCTTGCCTTACTCCCATTTGCGTTTCAAAATCGCTCGACATATATTTGCCATCCCAAACATAGGCAACATTGCTCTCATACATTGCTTTCAGTAGATTCACAACTTTAGTTGAAACTCCCAAGATATACAATTTGTAGAATAATGCATTACGATCAACCGAGTCGAAAGCAGCTCGAAAATCTACAAAATAATGCATATAGTTTCTTCTTTTTGCATATAAAGCTATCGGCAATGTGGAATAAGGTGAATATCTGGTCAACAGTAGATGTGGGATTTGTGGGATTTGGTTTTACGTGATCACCTGCCTTAACGGCTTATATCACGGGGAACCTTTTTCCCAAGAGTCGTAAGTAACGCAAGACTAAACGCCTTAGTTACCCAAGTACCAAACTGAATTCATGTTTGAGGGGCAATCACCCCACCTTGGTTTGATGCGAAGCCTTTCTAAAACCTCTTCCGCTCTTTGGGTCGCAGCGCCCGGTTGAGAATGCAACTCCACACTGAGAAGGGATAGTCCCCTAACCGTCTTGCCTAGTTGTGCTTAAATAATGAACTAGACAAATCAGCACAGTACACTATCCTCGACTCTACCCGCGATGTTAGGTGATAAACCACAGCCACCACCATACTCTCACAAGGGAGCCTACCGCACGGTCAGGCTGGAACCGAAGTTCCAGGGGCCCCTGACCTCCCGTGGAACCAGAATATAGCCTCTGGTCAAGCTGTCACTACCAGTCAGGTTCCCTCAAAGCCTGGGTCTGTTAGCTGCCATCCGTAGATGGTCTTTTCTCCATTAGTGATTCCGTTGACACTATAAATAGTGATACGGATGTGATTTTGAATCATCTGATTCATAAATCCAGTCACATAATCTGGAGGGTCAACAGTAGAGTGTTTTTTTCTAAAACCAGCTTGGTACACGCTGAGTATGTTTTTATTATTTTTTTATTCACTGAAAAATTAAAAAAAGAGATGCCCCGGTAATTTGTAGGGTTATCGTATGCACCTTTTTTGTGCAGGGGATAGATAATTGATTATTTAAAACAGCTTGGTATATCTGCATTTTCGAATATCTTATTAAATTCTTTTTTTAGTAACAGCAGGAACTCTAATAATAATAATTGTTGGCGCTACAGTCCAAAGGGGGACCAGGGCCTAGCTTGCTCATCAACTACTCGTGTTGTGCGCGCTACTGTTCTCTCACGAGTAGAAGGGACCTACAGTTTTTTGCCGACTCCGAACGGCGAAATTTGAGAAGCTTTCTTAAACAGTTATTACTCTTTGAGTGTTGTCAGCAGCTCGAAAGGGGTGGTGCCGTGAAAAATTCGAAAAATTAGTGTTGAGCTGAGAATCGAACCGACATCCTTCGGCGTGTGAGCGTCGCACTCAACCCACTACGCCACGGCGACCACAGGAACTCAGCAGGAACTCTGAGGTACAGTTAATATAGAACTCTGAAGGAATCATGTCATCTCCGGTTTTTGTACCCTCTAATGCTATCCGCACTTTCTCAACTGAAAACGAGTGGTGCTGCATATTGGGGGAGGGGTGAAAATACTGCCGCATTTAGCAGCCTTTAAAGTACTCCTGTAGCTCCAGATGCCTGCAGTTAATAACCAATCCTATTTGGCCTTCCGTTAATTGCTTTGGCCGCTTTCCAGAATTCTGCAGAGGACATCGCAGAGTTTAAGCGGTCTATACACTGTTCTTCATTAAGCTTGCGTTTGGCAAGGCAGATCTGCTTAAAATCTTTGCTGACTGCTTCAAACATGATTTTATGGACAGGCGTGTTCTATTTTCTCAAAAGTTTTAGAAAAGTAAATGCTTGTTTTCTTGCTTTAAAGCATTCCCAGTCAAACCATTTCTGCTTGAATTGCTTATTCCGTTTGTTGATTACGCTTTCATTATCTCAGTTAGTATGGACATGTTAAGGTCGTCGTGCTGCATGCGCTGTTTCCTAATTTCCTTATTTAATTTATTTTGGTAAGCCCTTAAAAAATGCAAGCTTTTATTCCAATGTAGCTTTGGTAATAGTTCTAGTGGTCTTGAACTGAAATAGCTTTATTTCCTCTGTTGTTTCAAATTTGCACGAAATTTCTAATGGCATATGATCAGATAAAATGTGCTGACCTACTTTAAAATTCGACAACAGGGCATTCCATCTTCCAGCTACAAATCCATCTTCAATGACGGAACACGCTGTTCCTCGGATAAATGTAAATGCACCCTTAGAATCACCTTCGCAGCTTCCATTCAAAAATCTAGCATCCAACGAGTCCGCAAAATCCAATATTTTCGCTCCTTTACCATCGCAAACATCATCCATTGACTGACGAGTTGAATTGAATATAACACCAGCAGATCTACTTGAAAAATTGTTCTGTGAGCAGCCAATCCTAGCGCTAAAGTCACCAACCAGCAATAAATCTACAGAGCTTAAAGCAGTAATACCGTCACAAATTTTGTCAAAGTCCCTTTGCCAGTGATTGCAATTCAGGTATAATATACCCAGCACCATCATTATTAATGACCTCCAAGATATCAATTCCTTGCCTGTGAACAAAATTGAACGATAATCCATCAAGACCTTTTCGATAACCAAGCAGTTGCCCTCCGCTTCTTCTTCCAAATATATTTGTTTTCACCGCTTGTACCATTTAAGCTTATAACTACTGAAAATGCTTTCAAATTTGTTTATCTTATTTCCTACTACATGCGTTTCCATTAGCAAAAATACATCAACAGTTTTAATATAACTAAAGAAATTCATTACAAAAAATGTATTTTTTAACCCTGCTACGTTGTACTCTATTTATAAGAATAATTTATAATGTGATAAATCGTGTTGAAAATGAAGGCAGATTGGAGCTTAAACGCGGCGGCGGCCCTGTTCCAAAAATAAACAAAGGTATTGAGCGCCTAATGCTTAGAAAACTTAATAACAATCCTCAAAACCACCATGGATGCGGGAAAATATTTAAGCATTCTAAGTGTCATTTTCTAAACAGTGCAAGAAAATTTGGACTCATTAAAGACAACAAACCACTATCCAACGATCCGAAACATAAGTCCCAAATGGTGCAGTTATGGTTGCTTTACAATTGCGGCAAAGTCATTGATAAATGGTTGTTTTCAGGGTCAACGTCGATGGTAAGTTGTATCACTGCTGGAGAAGAAGTGATACGGCTCGCATGCAGAAGATGCCGGGGGGAAAATCTCTTCGTTTTACATTTTGTCTGCATTGAGAAATCGTTGTCCAGGGACTGAGCTCCTTAAGTTCCTTACGATTGGGTTAGGATGGATTTCAGTTTCGCATAACTGCTTCTTGGAATGTTGCACCAAGAACTGTTGCAGGGGGATTATGCGCGATTTTTCGTAGACCTTCTTGTTACTATGATGTTTCATCCGGTCCTTGTCAAAGGTGAGACCGGTGCAGATTCGTAGAATCTTCCTTTCGAAGACCGATAGTTTCTCCATGCTGGTCTTGGAGATGCTATGCCATACAGGAAAGCCATACGCTGTAATGTCGTAATAGCTTCATCTTCTTGGCAAGTCCGTTCTGACGTCGCATCAATGGGTAGATGCGATGGAAAGTGAAACTGGCCTTTTGAAGGGTCACTTTGGAGTGAGGATTGAACTTCAACCTCTCAATGAAGTTCACTCCAAGATACTTTGCCTTGTCTGTTGTCGTTAGTGCTGTCCCGTTGGGTAGCACTACCTTAGTGCTCCGGCATTTTCCGGCTGTTCGGGAACCTCGTCGTGTTGGTCTCCGCAGACACATGAGGACCAATTTATTGGTATTGATGCGGGTGCCCCACTTCTGATAGTAGAAGTAGAGCTTCTCCATTTGTTGGTCGATCCTCCGCGCTGCTATCTGCGGTGACGGCGATGTTGAGTATGTCAACGAGTCGTCCGCGAACAGGCAACAGGTAACAGATGGCGATAATGGCGGTTGATCTGCGGTGTAGATGTTAAACAGTATAGGTCCCAGTCGCGATCCCTGTGCAACGCCTGCCTGGATGTTCCTTGGTCTTAATTTACTTTTTTCTATTTCCAGATAGAATCTCCTGCCTTAAAGAAAACTATGGATGATTGCGATGAGGTTAGAGGGAAATCTCATTAATTTGAGTTTAAAGATGAGACCCTCTATCCAAACTGTGTCGAAGGCCTTTCCAATATCCAAGAAGCATGGTGATTGTTCAAACCAGCCACGACATCGTGATGAAACTTCATCAAAGGATGCAGAGTCGAGTGTTTTTCCCGGAATTCGAATTGGATGTCTGGGATGATGTTTGACTCCGTGCAGTGTTGCTTAATTTTCTGCACTAACAACCTTTCCAGGATTTTGCTCATATTGCTTAGCAGCGATATGGGTCTGTATCCTGTCACGTTGTTAGAGTCCTCTTTCTTGGGAATTGCAACAATCTTTGCCACTTTCCAGTAGCAGCTGTTGATGCAATTGTTGATGATGGTGGTCAGGAGTATCATCACGATGTGTGGCATCCGTTTAAGGACGAAGTTGGAAATCTTGTCCGGTCCGGCCGATTTCTTTGCCGCACTTCCATGGATGATTTCTTCGATTTCTTCTGCTGTTGCAAGCTCCTGGTTGTCGAAGTGACATAAAACTGCCTACTGCTTGTATTTATACCAAAGTGAAAGGGATGCTGCACAAAAATGCCTACTGCTTGCATTTTTAGCAAAGTAAATAGAAGTGACACTGCCTACTGCTTGTATTTAAAGCAAAGTGAGATTCGGGTCAATAACCTGGTGAGGATGGTCCGAAGGTTATTTCTTTCTCCTACAATTCGTCCAGGCCAATGACATAGTATGCAAATACAGTGGTGCATACAAATTATGGACGGAAAATTGAAAATTAAATTGACCTACACAATCTTTGTCATTCAAAAATGTAAATCGCATGGCTCGTTTCATATTAGACCCTTCATATCTCATTAAGCAATGTACATTTCCTTTTTTAATAATCCGTTCAGAAAGCACCGTGTTTTGAGAAATTATGTCGCCAGTGTAACGACCGTCGAATGTCTCGCAATTATCGATGAATTTTCAAAGTTTTATGTAATACCATGACAAGTCAGGCTTAGCA
The DNA here is from genome assembly GCA_955652365.1 of Eristalinus aeneus. NCBI lineage: Eukaryota > Metazoa > Arthropoda > Insecta > Diptera > Syrphidae > Eristalinus > Eristalinus aeneus. The sequence goes on along the minus strand of OY019130.1, from coordinate 28,585,546 downwards.
AAGAAACATTTGAGCTTGGATCTGATCAAATGTCAGATGTAAACGACATGTCATCAAATTTTCCGATTAGTGCTTTAACTTTTTGAGCGAATTTTTTATATAATTCTTACAAAATCAGTAAAAAAAAATTGAGCCCCGAAAGTCATATCTTGGTGCCAATTCTTGTATTAATCAACGAAAACCCAGTCCTTCCACAAAATAAAAAGGTAGATTTAGAAGTGCCATCATTTCTCCAATGAGGTTATCAATTTTTTCCAAATTTATATTATTGACGTCCCACCCTCCTTTAGGAGTACTTTTTCTGATGACAGTTATTTTATGTTTTTTTTATTGCTTCATGCAAAGGAGTCTCGACTTTGTCTGAAACAAAATTTAAATTAATATAATTAATTAAATTATTAAATGGCTACAAAATACGGAGTTATGTGCCAGCAACAAATAATAATTATGATGGTAAACATTTCCGCAACCACAATGAAACTCAATAATGTCAAGGGCAAAATAATTAAATAACATTTTAAATGGAGAAACTTACCTGCGTCCGATTTTATGTTCGGCGATTGTATTTCCCCTACTCATGTTTTCAAATAAGGAAAATTCTTCTGGATGCATCGACTTTAAATGATTGACGATGAGGGGTAACGGCCCTTGCGAGAGTAACCTTTGTTGCATATCTTACAATCAGCATTATCATGGTCCTCTATATTCGATTAAAAATAATTTCATATATCTTATTCTGTCGGTGGTGACATTGCTTATTAATTAATAAGATACGTTAATTCACTGGAACTTTTCAGAGTATGCTTACTGTACCACAGGAATACTGAAAATATCGATCCTCTGTAAGACAACTATTGCACAGTGCATAAAAACACATAATGAGTAATTTACAAGCAACAAATCATGCACCACAACCAACGTGTCGGATCACATCGAGAATTTTTTTGCTCTCATTGGTCGATGTTACATGCGATTGGAACGCACCGTTCGCCTATTACGTCTAATTGCTTTCCTGTTGCAACTTGCCTTACGTCTGCATCGGCATGAAAATCCGCATTAATTATTGCGGATGCGGATGTGGATGCGGATGTTCAAATTTATGCTGAAACTCCGCATTTGCGGATACGGTTGTGAATATTCGCAACATATATACTTCGTATTGTAAATGATTCGATTCACACATATTTGTTTGGGATTCAAAGCGTTGGTGTTGATAAATGGTGTGAGGTTTGTATTTTGGTCAAGATTAAGTTAAATTCCTTGCCGGCTTCTTTGACAACCGCAAAAATTACTATAAACAACAAATTTACAACTCCCCAACACGAATTCGAATTTTTTAGGGTACAGTAAGAACAGAAAATGTCGTCAGTTATTTGTGATGTTTGCCATTGAGGGTCAAGAAACTATTACTTAAGCTTATATCAACTAGAACTTACTTAACAAGATTTTAAAGGAGCAAATGATGATAATAGAATGTTTGTTGCAATCTCAAAGTGCTTTTAAATATCCACTCAAAATTCAATAAAATCCAATCATAAACCAGATACACACATTAACCCCAAATCATCAACCATCGCCGTTCTGAAATATTATAAGCGCATATCGCCCAGAACTTGCTGGTCGATTACTGGTGTTAGAATATTGATTGCGTTCTAAAAATGTTGTTTAATATGATTTAAAATATACCCTTGAAATTCAATAAATTACAGCAGATTCTAGCAGATACACGCACCAACCCAAAGTCATCAACCACTACTATTGTGAAATTTTTCGAACACACAATTCCCCACAATCAGCTGATATCGTGCAACAACAAATTTGACACTTCACAGTGTTTTCTTTTTCTCTTAAGAAAGGAATATCACGAAGTTTATTCTATAATTCGAGAAAGATTCTTGCTGAGTGTAAAATAAAAAATTAAGAAGTTCTACTTCGTAGTAAAACGAAAAATAATTATTCTGCAATAATGTCTCTAACCAGAGCATCAAGAATTTTGCAAAGTCAAATTAAGCGAGTGCAATCTGTACCCGCTGCATTCTACCACGAAAATGTAAGTTTTCCTTTTTCATTCATTCACAAACAACGCCAAGGTCTTTCATAATCATTTGTTGTGAAATACCTTGATCCTTGATGCCTTTTTTCATTTTCCCCGTTTTCTGCATTCTCAGGTAGTGGAGCACTACGAGAATCCCCGAAACGTCGGCTCGATGGATAAGAAAGATAAGAACGTCGGAACCGGTCTTGTCGGAGCTCCGGCATGCGGTGACGTTATGAAACTGCAAATTAAGGTCGATGAGAATGGAAAAATTATCGACGCCAAGTTCAAAACATTTGGCTGTGGATCAGCAATTGCTTCGAGTTCATTGGCAACCGAGTGGGTGAAGGGCAAGACCGTCGACGAGGCCGGCAAGTTGAAGAATACCGACATTGCAAAGGAATTGCGACTGCCTCCCGTCAAATTGCACTGCTCGATGCTGGCCGAGGACGCCATCAAGGCCGCCTTGGCTGACTACAAAGTTAAGCAGCGTGGCAGCGGTACAAATTAAAGGGCTATGTGAGGGTGCAACATTAGTATATAAGTAGTAGAACTGCAAAGGTTCTGTGTACGAGGGAAGAGAAACGAAGATGAAGATTTTAAATATTTTTCCATTGCATAGAGGAATACGCGTAGTTTATAGATTGTTTTTGAGATTTATGTGAACGGCCTGTCACTCCTTGTCATCACCGAGGGAGTAATACAGTGGGTGATCTCAAGTGTTGAGAAAGATTAGGTATTTAGTTGAAGGAAGAACATTTAAATTGCAAATAAAACGCATAAATACAGAGGATTTTTTTCTTTATTTGGTCATGTTAAAATTAAGCTGTTACTGGAGACGGACGCTGACTTTGTCGCCGCATTCTCCGTTGGATTTTTTCTCGAACTCTGAAATGGGGAAACTGGTGAAATCAATCAGCTGCATGGAATTGTTTCAATTCTTACGGTCGTTGGAGTGTTCGCAGTTGTAGTTGTTCATCACGCATGAATTTCCAAAGGTCAGGAGACGCTCCTTGCTGCCGCTCTTGGCCTTGCCGCACACTGGCTCGTAAATTTGTGGGCACACACGCGCGCACGTGTTCTGTGTGGAACTCTTTGCCGGTAATGCAATGACCACTGCAGCGATGAGGACAACTGAAACGATAGGGAACGTGACGTCAGTTAATCGATTTTGCATTTATTGCATTTCGAGATAAAAGGAAATTACTTGACTCCAATTAAACAAAGCCATTTTTTAGACAGGGCTTGACATTTAAAATCATTAATCTATTCGATGAATATATACTGGAACGGTTACCATTGCTAATTGCTTTTATTGAGGTCTAGTTTTAAAATATCTAGGAATTGGTCTTTGGTTTTATTTCCGTTGATTGCATTCAGAGGAGAAGGTTCAACGACGAACTCTATGGGCTGTATTACGCCTTGCACCGGCTATAAAACGGATACAACGCTTAATGTGGCTAATAATGTGAAGGATGCGGACGTCACTGTTCCGCCCCGAAAAGTTTTCGAATTCGAAGCATTGGTACAAAGCAACAGAGGATGGCCTAGGATGAGATGGCGCACACAAGTGGAGAAGGACCTCAACTTGGAGTATGCAACTGGGAGCAACTGGCGAGAGATCTGCAGCTGGAGAGGTTGGACCTAAGCCTCAACCAACATGACGCCCCGGTCCTACCCGGGCTGAATCGACATACGCTTACACAGGAAACAGCTTTATTAAAGAATTTCTGTCGAATACGACATTTTGTGAATTTTCTAGGAACGTCAGGGCGGTGATTTTTACTAACAGATACGTATGGTACATCAAAGCAACAAATAACGGCAAAAGAATTGCAAAATCTGAAGGAAATTGAACTATGCTTAATTTATTCTTAAGATCAATAGCAGAGTTACCACAAAAAGAAAAAAATGAAGTGATATTGGAGTCTACAAGAACCATTATAGTCTCCCTTAACAGCCATTCTTGTTGAATGAGCTATTATTTTGCCAGTAACGAATTGGATTTATAGGGGTTTTTTTCCCAGAATTTTATTAACAATTCAAGGTTGGTAGAGACGTGAATTATTACAAAGAAAGAAGAAATTTGGGCGTAGGAACCCACAACTTTTGGCGTTTCAACTTTTCTTTGGACAAAAGAAGTAGAAAGGATTAATATACCCAAAATCACCGGATCATTTAAAGGTAAAGGTATGTACATACCATACACTACAGAAGTCTTTGATACAGTCAGTACAAACAGTTCTTCCGCATAAATTCGAGCTAAGGCTCATCAGCATTGGCTCTGAACTCATCTATGGACCAATGACTTCGATTACCCTTAAAAAAATTGTCTAAAAGCGAGTCCTTTCTTGAATAAAATTACTCTTCTGTTAACCGATTGTTATGTATGCTGTGACGACTTGTGGCACAGTTCTGTTGAAATTATGTATGGGCCAAAATTATACTTTACAAATGAGGTTAAAAAAAGTTACTGATTATGGTTAGATAACGATATCAATCACATTGACGTGGCGATTAACATCATCAAAAGAAAAATGGTGCAATGACACCTCTGGAGGGCAATCCACACTAAAGAGTGATATTTGCGGAATATCACACTTGTGCGTCATGAAGCACGTTCGTTAGCTGCTTGGCTAATAACACATATTTTGCTTTTTGAAAAAAAAAAAAAACAGAAACAATTTCTTTGCAGCCCAATTTGCGAATTGACGATGCTTAAAGGTTTTAGTTCTTGTATCACTTGATCCTGTACAGATACAGCTCAAAGACCTTTTTGCATAATTCTCCAAATTTATTACGGCGGCGATATTTCCCTCACTGCCCGTACCTCTTTACCTTATTGGCATTGGTAAAGCGAAAAAGTAAATTAATTTTTTTTCTAAATAGACGTTGTTGATGTGAATTAGGATTGCGTTGGAAAAAAAATGTCTTTATATTTCCAAGTTGGGGTGACTGAACACGAATTTTGGTGATAAATTTGAATAACTTGCAAACGTTCTTCAAATGTGAACTGTTTAATCACGCTTCGCAAACTAATTAAAGCCTCGTTTACGGTGCTATCTTAAGTCAGTTTGAGTATCTGTATAGAAAAAGCCTATTATTTTGATTCACGCCGATCACGGAGCAATTTTGTAACATTATGAAATCTTGTTCTACATCTTAACAAATAGTTTTATAGATCCTTTTGATCTTCAGAACTGTATTTCTTAACAAGCAAAAGTTAAGGTACACTACAGTGAGATCAAAAAGAGAAACTTTTTTGCGATCTTTAAATAAAAACTAGCCTGCGGTCACCATAAAAGTACTATTGATTATGTCAAGCACATTTAAAGTATAAAATTAAGAAGTAAGTTGCATGCATCGTATTAGAAAATACACCGATTTTGTACCGAGAAAGAGCGTTTTATTTACGTAAATGTTTCTGAGTATCAAGTATTACGCGAGTATCAAATTTTAAATTGGCCAGAATTATCTTCAGTTTTGTACTTCAGTTGGTGAAAAGCTATTGTTGTTTATTAATGAAATATTGAAGCAATTGATTTTCAGTGTCCATTTGGCTTGCTAATATTTTACTGTTACACCAGTTTTGCGGAGACCGAACAAATGGTAATCCGAGAGTAATTGGCAAACTAAACAGTAACGGGAAGGAAAAGGAAAACAGGGAAAGATAGAAAGAGCAAAGTCGGACAAAGGAAGTCAGTCTTTGAGTTTTGAAAATGAAGTAGCTTAGTTGTCATTGTTGAATTATGATGGAAGAAAAAGTTGCTTGAAAACGTATTATTTTTTGTTTACATACTATTCATACTATTAGTTATTATATCGTTTTAATTTGTTTTTGTTTGATTTTGCTGTGTGTCATTGGATATCATTAGAGTTTATTTGATTCACCTATTGCAATTGTTTGGGTTAAAGAACCAATCAAATCTTCTCAACAAACTCTGTCCTTTTGTTCCGGGTAATTGAATATGAGTATGGCCTTACATCGTGCTTTTCTCTTGACAAATTCAGTTCGTTCTTGATTGACTGCTTCATTCAAGCGTTTGATTTGTGTTCTGTAGAGGATCAAATTGGCAGTTTCTTTGGTTTTCCTGCAAAACTTCGTTGTCACTGGAGTATAGCGATATTAGTTAAATGTCCGCTTTATACGACAGCAAATTAACAATCAACCGCATAACGCGTTGGAAGTATTGAAACAAGGGAAAAGAGTGATGATTTAAACGTGCCACTTTTTGCACATTTCCGGATGATTGAGGTCGACGGCACACGCAAGCAATGGACTAAATTGTGAAGATATTTAAAAAGAGGGACAACGTTACTGATGTGGTAAGGCCTGTACATCATCGTTAAATCACGGTCAGCCGAAAATATTGTAGTTCCACGTGCGAAACTTTCTGTGAATTGAATTTTACGACTTCCCTGCGATCATAAGGTACTTGAATTTGAATTTCCACCCGCATAAAGTTCACAAATGATTTAAGCTTGCTGTGTTTCGAGCTTCAAAACGAGGCTTTAGTGTTTAATTAAGAAGTAATGATCATTGAAATGATTCAGTAACAAGGTTGTTTCTTGAGGGGCTTTTGCCATTACTATCCTGATCTTTGATGCAGACAGTTGGACGTTCGTAAAAGGAGTCAAAGAAGCAGTCGGTTTGCATTATTTATGACGAATTCAATAAAGCCACGTCGACATTCATTCAATGGTTCATTCTTATTCAATCTTCTTTACAATGCAACGGGCATGATTTCTGCATGGGGTCGATGAATACTACCTTTCCAAAAGCAAGAGTCTTCAAATCACAACGATTGGGATAACGCAGTAGATGGCTCATATAAAAAGAGGAAGATCGAGATCGAGATGGAGTCAGCTAGCTAGTGAACTTGCCACCGAAGCGCCAGCCAAAGAGAAGGTTGAAATAATTGAATATCTTTATATGGCAAAATGTTGTATGATTAAGTGTGAAAAGGGAAAATTTTCAACTTAAACATTATCGCCGAAGACGGAGATTAAGTAATATTTATTATTCTACAAGCCTCTTCACAAAAACTTTGAACAAACGAGTTCGACGCCTGATTCGAAATGCTTTTTGCAGGGAAAAAAGAAATAGATAAGATAGCGCGAGAAGATATTTTAATACATATCTGCAGCAATGTACTGACGTATTCTTTATTTATTTTTGCATACTTGTACATCGGAACAATGAAACTCTGGGTAGAGACGTAGCTGATTTGTGAGAAAACAGTCTCTTTTCCGAATTGAATCTATTTCCGAAAATAGAGAGTAAATTTCCGACCTATGAACAACAACAAACATTTAACCCAGATGATTACGTACAATTTTGCAAAACACATCCGACTGTACATAAATGGCAAATGATTTTAATTGGAGTCAATTTGGACGTGCGCAGACCGCGGCGCACTTCCCTTTTCTCGAACCCTGACTAATGAGTGCAAATAAAAATATTATTACGGCAGATAATTTCGTAGAAGAGCGCAATTAAGAACAAATGACACAGAGTTTTAGACTGCATGACGACGACCTTGATTTGGAATTGGGATACCTAGGAATACAAAGTGCGATCTACCCACAATTGTTTGATTCTCAGTTGTTAGCGTGGGGAATTTTTGTGAAATGAAATCGAACGAGTATTTACATTGACCTTCAACTATGTACTGCGTCTTGTTTGTAATCACCGCTAACTGCTGTCGCATTTAGTATCTGTGTATATGGAAATGTTGTTTGCGTGGGAAATGCGACATTGACAGTTGATGAAAAGTTGTCCCATTGTTTGTATGTTCTTGATTTACTTTCTTACGTGCATTCATTCATTCACAAAGATTTGTTATAGTTAAAATTGTGGGCTGCTAGTCGTGCGTTTTGTATCAATGTATTTCCGCAATACTCTCCATTATGTTCATAATTATCACAGCTGCAGCGTGTGAAATCATTCAAACGAAATATAACTTTTGAGCTTTTGAAAAGTCATGTACGAATAATGGCTCCACTCATGTTCTTCTGTTATCTTTCTTTAAAAACTGAAGCGATCCTATGTCTCTACTTAGATGCTAATTCAATATAAAAACGATTTGAACTGTACTTTCGGTATAGAGGACAACGAAATCGAAATCATCGGAGTTGATAGTTAGTTTTATAGATAGTTAGTTTTCTTTGTTGTTGGCAGCTTGAAAGAGAGAAATCAAAGTGTATAGTCCAGAAATTGTTTGTGTACGGTGCTCCATCCACTTAGCCACCAAGCCATGGCGGCCTTAAATGTACAATCAGACTTTTACGTTTCATTAGCAAAGTTTAATTAATAATTGGATGGCACGACAGTTCACAGTGGGACCAGGGCCTAGCTTGCACATCATCTACTCTTGTGAGCACTACTGTTCTCGCATGAGTAGAAGGGACCTACAGTTTATTGCCGACACCAAGCGGCGAACTTTGAGAAGCTTTTTCTTATACAGTATCTTTGACGGCGGAAAAGTTGAAAAATAAAAAATAAATACCGGTTTGAAATGAGTTTTTTTTTTGAAAATAAAAATTAATTATTAATGGGAAAGTAAAACCATTTTATTCAAAGTATTGACCATTGTTTTCTACACATTTTGACCACCTTTCTGGCAATTTGTGAATACCTCGCCAATAAAATTGTTCGTCTTTTAAAGCAAACCAATTAGGCACCCAATTTTCGACCTCCTCGTAGAAATCAAAGTGTTGCTTAGCCAATGCGTGTCCCATCGATGAAAACAAATGGTAGTCGGAAAGAGCCAAGTCTGGTGAATACGGCGGGTGGGGTAGCTGAACCGGTTTTGCTTTGTGTGCAGGTGCATTGTCATGTAGCAAAATTACCTTGCCGTGTCTTCTGACCCATTCTGGTCGTTTCTCGATCAATGCATGGTTCAAATTGATCATTTGTTGTCGGTAGCGATCAGTATTAACGGTTTCATCGGATTTTAGGAGCTCGTGGCACAGCACACCTTTCTGGTCCCACCATACACACAGCATTGTCTTCTTGCCGAATCGATCTGGTTTTGCAGTCGATGTTGATGGTTGTCCCAGATTAACCCATGATTTTTTCCGTTTAGGATTCTTAAAGTAAATCCATTTTTCATCGCCAGTAACAATCAGATGCAAAACCGATTTTCTTTCGTGTCTTTGAAGCAAAATTTCACAAGTGTTTTTTCGGTTTTCCATCTGTCTTTCATTCAATTCATGTGGCACCCGTTTTCCACACTTTTGGATCTTTCCCATATCTACCCATTTTAAACGGTCGGAAATTGTTTGTTGTGCAACATTTAACATTTCTGCCCTTTTGCTTTTGACTCAAAGTGTCATCTCCATCAAATATCGTCTGCAATTCGGCGTCTTCAAACTTTTTTGGTGGTCTTCCACGTTCCTCGTTTCTCACATCAAAATCATTCTTTCTGAACAGTTGAAACCATCTTTTGCATGTTGCTTCTGATAGAGCATGATCACCATATGCCTCGACAAGCATTGCGACTCTGCAGCACTTTTCTTCAAATGAAAACAAAAAATGAATGCTTTTGGCAAATCATCACTTTCTGGTACAAAATTCGACATTTCTAACACGATGAAAAAATATGATGTTGTCTGTTCAATGACTTGATGTATACTAAATATTTTTCACAGATGTCATAGAAAACAAACAAAAAAAAATAAAAAATAAACAAAAATAAGGGCTCGTTCACAGCAAAAGTTCCCTTTCGAAACATTTGTATCTTGGCGCTCACTTCATACCGGCATACGTGGTAGTAAAAAAAAAAAAACTAATGGTAGTAGAGAAAAAAATATGTGCCTCAAATTATTAGTCCTGAAGTGTTTTAAACAGATTTGCAAGAAGAGAAACGTGACCGAAACCGTGATATAAGAAAACACCGGCAGAAGAAGGTTTTTTTGAATTGTCATAGACTTTACTTTATTTGCAAAATAATGTTATGGCATTATGACTATTATAACTTTTGTTTAATTCTCAATGATTTTCGATGACTCTTGACTGACATGCATATGTACCCATATAAGGACAATAACGAGGCGAATGTTGGTGGAATAACATTGTGAACGAGGAATGATTGCGTAGACTACAGTGTTCCACATAAGTATAGCGGTCATAATAAGTGTGTTCCTGTACCCCAACTAAACAACCCGAAACAATACGAACGTCTGTGACTGAACGCTAAAGAAATGTGTTGAAAGCCCTCTCAAAAGAGTAAAATGTTTTCCCACCCTCCCCATTTTAATCAAAGAAACTTTTTGGCTAGGTTGTTGGTTTTTGTTTCAAATCAATGTGTGTTTCTTAAATCCTTTTTGTTTGACATAAAGTCCATTTTTTGTCATGTTATAAAAACTTTCTTCAAATTGCTGATTTCTATTGTTTACTATAAGTACTGGAACACAAAAAATTAAGCATTCAAAGAAATCCTACATCCGTGAGAAGAACAATGACATCGTACCATTATTGTCATCGAATCTTTAGAGCTCATGTCCATAACAATAATTGTTGGCGCCACAGTCCAAAAGGGGACCATTGCCTAGCGTGCTCATCAACTACTCGTGTTATGCGCGTTGCTGTTCTCCTAGAAGTAGAAGGGAGCTACAGTTTTTTGCCAACTCTCTCTAAGCCGCGTTCGACAAAGTTTTAAGGCTCCGTATGTAAGGAAGAACGGTTAAAGAGCATAAGTATGGTATGTAATCTAACTTGAAGCTGATGCCGCGAAAAAATTTAACTCGGTTGTGTACAGGACATTAAGCTCGCATGAGCGAACACCAAACGGGATAGAAAGTTCTTTATACAGCACTGTGCAAAAGAATACCACCATGTTCAACCTTGTCAAAATTTTGTCACTATTTTCTAATAACTTCTTCCTACCGTCATGTAAACACATCATATTTATGGCACAACATCCTTGTTCTATCAGTAACAAAACCTATTAACAAGATAAGAAAAAAGTGCATTCTGAACTTAGAAAAGGACCGTTTTCCGGAATAACAAATTAATAATAATAATTGTTGGCGCTACAGTCCAAAGGGGGCCCAGAGCCTAGCTTGCTCATCAACTACTTGTGTTGTGCGCGCTACTGTTCTCTCACGAGTAGAAGGGACCTACAGTTTTTACTGCCGACTCCGAACGGCGAAATTTGAGAAGCTTTCGTAGACAATTATTACTCTTTGAGTGTTGTCAGCAGCTCGAAAGAGGTGGTGCCGTGAAATATTCGAAAAATTGGTGTTGAGCTGGGAATCGAACCTAGACCCTTCGGCGTGTGAGCGTCGCACTCTACCCACTACACCACGGCGGCCACTCTATTGAACATCTATGGCACGAAATAAAAGTGCGGGTTAAAGAAAGTACCTGCTCCAATAAGCAGGAGCTAAGAGCTAAAATTCAGGCAGCTTTGGAAGGGATTCAGCCATATTTTACTGAAAAACTGGTAAAATCCATGCCACGGCGGTTACAAGCTGTCATAGATGCTGAAGGAGGTGCCACGCGTTGTTGAAATTTTATTTGTAACTGTTTTTGTTTTGTGTTTTACTCGTAATTCGAATTTACTTTAAGTGTATGCACAATTTTGTGTGTTCAAGTGCCTTTTTCTATTTTGCTAAGAAATAGCAAGTTTTTTTTTTTAATTTTCATATTTTTGTTTATGGTTTTTTGCAATTGAAATATGTTAATTAATTCGAACTGCAATTAAGTTTTATGAATTAACTCCTTTTTGTAAGGCGAAAAAGACAAAAATATGTTTAAGCTGTGAGTGTATGCTCAATTTTGTGAGGTACTTCCCGGTTAGAAGCTATATTTTTTTAAACTACCTCAAGTTGTTGACAAATCTTATATAATCAAATGTGCAGACAATTAGCACAGTCTACAGAAAACTTCTCAAACTTCGCAGTTAACAGTGAAGAACGTTCCCCGATGCAATAATGCGCACAAAGTGACACAACTTTTGGGACTTTTTTCCTTGTGAGCCTTTCTTCCTTGTGCGCTATACCCTCATCTTATTTATTTATTTCGATTTACATGTTGGGAGTAGAAGCTTCAAACGAGCTCGTTGCTCTGGATTGAATATCGGAAACAAATGTCTTTGGTGGAGTTCTTCTTCAAGGTTGCACATAAACGTATACAGAAACTTTCATCCTTCAAGAAGACAAGGAAAATCTGCTCATATTCATGTCATTGCTTCTTTTTCAGAAAACCAGTTTCACCAGCCGGTTCTGCCAAATTTTAAACTTAATCGCATCAATTAATTCCATTTACTGTCGGCGTTGACTGGACATATGATTAATTGCACTTATTAACAGCAACAGTCTAAACAAAATTCTATTTTGATTCCAAAACCTGATTTCCATTAAAATTAACTCCGATCAGCAGCAGCCGATCGACAAGGTCTTCTTATCACTTTATTTCACTTCCCTGACCTTAGATTCGCACACCGTTGCATTTTAACAGTTTAACAAAAAAACAAAATAAATTACCAAACAAAGTCACAACGGCGAAACGCATTTTATGTGAATTTAAAATGTAAACAAACTGCAAACACGAAGGCTGACAATAGAACAAACTGTTACACAATCGCACAGATGGTGAGCAATCACTTGAGTTCAACTAAATCGGAAAGACAACTGGAAACCAGCTTTTATAGGATCCCTCAGCGGGAGCTTCAGTCAGTGCGAATACATGTGAACGGCGATTAGGCGAAGTCGTTCCTGTGTAGCGTCTGTGAAGAGAGCGCGACTCAAGCTGAGACCGGCAATTACCTTGTTGAACACATTCAAATGACATCGCCGATAGCTGGAAAGAGACGCCTTCTGAAAAAAAACTGTCACACTGACAATAGCGTCTCTGGTCAAGTGACCTGCACTGATTTTTATTTTCTGAGATAATGCGACAGAACGAATGCCTGAAGAGTGGAGTCAGGCACAGATTAGAGAATCTAATTAATAAATGATGTGATCTGCTTTTTTCATTCTACGCATGGTGACATGATGTGGGGTGGCTTTGGATATTTAAAGAAAGCGACAAGACTTGACAAAGGCAATTTTCCTCTCCCCTGAGTGGAACCAAGGTCGATCATTGGACATTGTTAAAAATGAACGGACTGGCGCCAACTAAAGGCGTGAAAAAAGCTCACTGTGACATGGTTTTGGAATTTGTCAATTTGTTGCTGCTTACTATAAATAAACTTATGACTCAGTAAGTGGGGTTAGTAGAATAAGGTTGGTGATTACCTTCAACCTGGCAGGATGGCACAATAATTCCTTAAAGAGTACAAGCGATGTTTTATTCTCAACACTACCACACCAACAACTGGGCGTTGAATTGACACAATGTATGAAACAAACGCCTTACACAAGATAGAACAACACTTTCTGTCAATTGTGCGTAGAAATAGTAATCGACGAAAACAGCACGAAGTCAAAATTGAGCAGTTTCTTATTTGAATACAATTCAAAGTCAGATTAATTCAAAGTAGCATCAGCTGACTGTAAGGTTCTTTGTAAATTCTGGATCATCAGAACTTAGGATGAGCAACTAAGCGAGAGACAGTAAGTCTTTGTCAATAAGGTTCCGATTGCATAACGGGTGTAAGTAGAAAAATAATGCAACTAATTTGGCATGAAAAAATAACGATAACTAATAACGAGAGCGTGGAAAGACAAGAAGAAAAAAAAACACGTGAACGTATTGAAGTATAGAAATGGGTTGGCCAAGAGGACATTGTCATTGAATCAATGGTAATGAAAACAGTTTTCATTAGCATTGATTCAATTCAAATTAATTTTTGCATTTTACATTTATATTTACATAACTGCTGTAAAACAATTTCTCATAAACACATGCACAACATACTTGTAGAATTTAGCTAGACATCCCATAGGGCGTGTTTTCAAGTGGCAGAAACAAAATTACACCTAAAACAGAACAGAGTAACAATGCAAAGAGTTAGATGCCCATCACCAAAAAGCAGAGTAATTTATTTTATAGATTTGGTCAAAAATGAAAAGAAAATATATACTTGCCCGCATAAATCTGTGCACAACGAAAAAAAAGCAGAAACATCTACTTCAAACGTAAATTTTTCAGCTATTAAAGCATACATCGAGTTCATTTTTATTTTATTTTATACACTAGCAATTCTTCTTACCATTTCATTCAATTCCATTCAATTTCCATAAAAAAATAGTAATATAAATAATGTATTTCTTAAGAACGCATAAAAAACACACATGCAAAAGTCTGCGCGCAAGACGTTTGGAGCACAGAAAACTACTTTTTTATGATACTCTAGTAGCTTGTTGGATAACCCTTTCTTTGTAATACTTCTGTTAGACGTCTAGGCATGGAATTCACTAATTTTTTGGTATCCTCGGCTGTAATTTTTTCTCCATTTCTCCATTATTGTATTTTTAAGCATATTTTTGGAGGTATTTACGAATTTTACGCTCGAGCAAGTCACACAAATGCTCTATGGGATTTAGGTCCGGCGACTGTGGAGGTGTCCGCAGCTGATTTTTGATGTTATACAACATCCAAGGCTTCACATTATGCACGGTATGCTTCGGGTCATTATCTTGTTGAAACCAGAAATCTTCTTCTAGCCCCAACTGCTGAACACTTTGCAATAAATTATCCTTTAGAATCTGGATATAACCCATTTGATCCATTGTGCATTCAATAAATGCAAGTTTGCCCACACCGTTAGCTGCCATGCACCCCTAAACCATAATTTCGCCTCCTCCATGCTTCACCGTGGGGATTAAATTCTGCTGTTCAAAAGCTGTTCGATCACACAGTTCGATCTGAACCAGTGTTACTATCAGTGGGGTACTAAGCCGATCCAATTATTTAATATGAGTTGTATAGTGTGTAATCAAAAGATTGACCGCGGTGATGCTGAAGCCATCTCATGCAGTGACTGTAATTGCATATTTCATGGTATCTGTGTAAATCTCTCCGCAACTGACGTTGAGTTTTTAAAATCAAATGCATCGGGTTATCGTTGCGAAAAATTCTCAACTGTTCGACGGCGATCTTTGCACTCCTTGCCTTTGGAACAACTTGTCCGTCCAATCAGTGCAACGTCGACGAAACAACAACAAACGTCTACAACATATCTTCCTTTGAAACCTGGAAAACCGTATGTTCCTTGAATAATTCGCAATCTCGTGATGTGGATGGATTATCCAACCAGATATTAAAAAATATCAGTTTGAATATTGCCGATGTGCTAGCGTACATATTTAATAAAAGCGTGCTATCAGGAGTTTTTCCTGATAAATTGAAATGTGCGATTGTAATTCCGCTTCATAAGAAAAATAATCCTAAAGATATACGGAATTATAGACCGACATCTCTGCTACCAAGTATTTCCAAGGCATTTGAAAAAATTATGAAATGAATTCTCTTATTTTTAGAAAAAAAGAATTTCCTAAGTTCAAAACAGTATGATTTTAGGCAGGGGCTACCTACTGAAGATGCTCTATTCGACTTTTGCTCCTCTATTTTCAAAGGTTTGGATGATCATAGACATTGCGCTAGCCTCTTCGTCGATATAACCAAAGCTTTTGATATGGTGGACCATAATACTTTACTTAGAAAACTGTACAAAATTGGTTTCAGAGGTTTTGTTTTTAATTGGCTCGAGTCCTATTTACGAAACAGAACTCAAATAGTAAAAATTTCAGAAGCTTACAGCAACAAAATTGATTTAAAGATATGTGTACCCCAAGGCTCTGTTCTTGGCCCTATTCTTTTCTTAATTTATATTAACTCTATTTTTTACCAAAACATGAAAGGAAACATTACTGCCTTTGCTGATGATTTGGGAATAACCTTTATCACAAAGAGTAAACTTGATCTGATCGCGGACATTAACCATGATGTTGACATCTTACGAAGGTGGTTTCATGAGCACAAAATGCTTGTCAGCAATAAAACAAAACTGATGTTTCTTAGTCAAACACACACTGCTTTAACTGATATTGATATTGTCTTTCATTCTTCGAAATGTGAAACCTTTAATATCTGCAGTAATAAGGATAATTTAACGTCCTCTACTCAAATACTATGTGACCCTGATTGTTTTAGGATTGAAGTTGTTACTCATTTTAAGTACCTAGGAATAATTATTGATAATAAATTGAATTGGAATGAGCATATCCTGGCGATGAAGAAATACTTTAACTCAACATTGCGTATTTTTTATTATCTCAAGAATACATGTTCCACCAAGGTGTTAAAAATGATTTACTATGGTATTTTCCATTCCAAATTGCAGTATAGTATTTGCTGCTGGGGTGGTGCTCCTCAATGCAAATGGCCAATATTCTGGTAATCCAAAAATGTTTAATAAGAAAAATATGTAATAAAAACAAATTTTATCATTCCATGCCATTGTTTAACAGCTTGAAAATTCTTCCTCTAAGACATTTGTTTTATTATAAAGTGTTGAAAATTTTCTTCGTGAGATGTGGTTATTTGAATAGCAGACATTCTGATCGCTACAGTCTACGAAGCAATCAAAGCCTAAATGTCAATGTTCCAACTTTTCGTACTACGTTTTTCAGAAATACATGTTGCATAGTACCATTTAGATTATTTAATAAACTGCCTATTGAATTAAAGTCATTACACTCATTTAAATTATTTAATATTAAAATTAAAACATGGCTCTTTGAATTTGATCACAATCAAATAGAAGATCTACTAGACCCAATTATATAAAATTAGTTTTTAACTTTTTCTCGATGATTACTTTTAGATGCTGTTCTTCTGCTCTCTTTTATTTCAATGTAAATCTTTAGTTCACCCCTTAAAAATGTTTTTGTATTTTTTGAAAGTAGCATTTATCACTATTATTGTTAAAATTTTACAAAATGCTACCCCTATTCTCTACAAACTAAATTATCATTGAATGAAGTACTATTAATGTATAATAACAACTGTAATCAACTAGAGAATATGAATAAATAAATGAAAATGAAAAAATGAAATGTACCTTTCTTTCTCCATACCAGCTTTTTACCTTGTATTCCAAAGATGCAGAACTTGCTCTCATCGGAAAAGATGACTTTGTTTCAAAACTCTGGAGGCTTGGAAACGTATTCATTCGCAAAATCCATGCGTTTCTTTTTATTAATATCTGAGACGTGTGGCTTCTTACGAGCAACCTGGCTATGATACCCAGCTTTTTTTTAAGTTTTGTTTGTTTTTGTTTGTTTTGTTAAACCTTTCCTCTTAAAGTTTCATTTGGTGGGCAGTAATCTTGGGGTTGAGGGATACTAACTGAACAATGCGTTTTTGTTCTCGCTTTGTTAATAATGTTGGACGTCATCATATAGTTTCAAAATAATTATCCTCTCATCGGCACAAATTTCTTTTTTTTTATTTTCCATAGTGCTATTCATATGAACTTAACTGGAATAAACATCTGGAGTCTAGACACGCATGCACACTTAACGGTACTCGCATATTTTCTTATTGTACGCTTCTGCGAGGGACTTGTACGCAGACTTTTGCGTGTGTTTTTAATGCGTTCTTAAGAAATACATTATTTAAATTACTATTTCTTGGAAATTTAATGGAATTTTAAAAGTCCATAGTAAGAAAATATGTTAGTTTATAAAATAAAACAAAAATGAACTCGATGCATGCTTTAATAGCTGAAAAAATTACGTTTGTATTTGATGTTTCAGCTTTTTTTCGTTGTAGACAGACTAATGCGGGCAAGTGTATATCTTTCTATAAATATATCTGAACTAAAAGTAAAATATCAAGTTTAACTCCCAAAATAAAAGGTATGATCACAGGAGCAAATAAAAACTCAATGTTCGTAGTTATTAATATTTAATACGTACAACACAATGTTTCCAAATAACATAAATATTTATTGGTTTGACAATACCTTAGGTTTTAGACAAGATGACGCACTGTCATCGAGAAGGTCCTGCGTAACTCACAGTTCAACACCAGAGGCACGATCTACCAGAAGTCAATTCAATTGCTAGCTTACGCTGATGACATTGACGTGATTGGACGAACACAGCAAGCTGCCAATGAGGCGGTAAATGAGGGCAAAACGAAGTACATGTTGTCATCAAGAAAGGACACACAACATCGACGTCTCGGACAAAGCTTCACACTAGGTAGCAGAAACTTCGAGGTAGTCAAGGACTTCGTCTACCTCGGCTACGCGGTAAATAGGGACAACAACATTAGTACCGAAATCAAACGCAGAGTCTCTTGCCAATCACTGTTTCTTTGGGCTCAAGAGGCAATTGAGTAATTAAGACCTCTCTGGAAGGACTAAGCTCTCTTTATATAAAAGCTTGATCATCCCAGTACTTTTATATGGCGCGGAAACCTAGACGTTACTTAAAGCGGTTGATGAAGATCTTAGTCCCTTCGAGAGAAAAGTCTTGCGTACATTTGTTGGTCCTGTTTGCGTTGATGGCATCTAGAGGAGAAAATTAACGACGAACTCTATGGGCTGTACAGCGACATGCGCCTGATCAAGCGTCTACGGGTACAACGCTAGGCCATGTAGAGCGTATGGACACTACTGCTCCGTCCCGAAAAGTCCTTGAATCCGAGCCATTGGGACAATTCAACAGAGGATGACCTAGACTAACTATGCGCCACAAGTGAACAAAGACCTCAATCAACTTGGAGTGCTGGCGAAAGTTCGTGCTGGCTGGAGAGGCATGTTGGTTGAGGTCCAGGTCCATCCCGGACTGTAGCGCCACAAGAAGAAGAAGACGAATATCTTAAGAATAACAAGTTTTCCACCAGGATCAAATACGATCTACTTCTGTTGCAAGTCTATACACGACCGCCTGATAGTTTTGTTTTTCTTGTCCTTGTTGATGTCGTTCCCGCTCTTATTGATTCCCCCCCTCTCTTCTCGCTACACATGTAAGGAAAAAACTAAAAAATGTTTCCCCATATTTCAATTTTATAATGAATTTTCATGATTGTGATTCATAAGTATATACATTAGGTGTGTTTTCGTACTTTCTTTTGGAAATTCTTTTATTTTGGAAGATTGGTAAAAAGTTCAAGCCAAAAAACGTACATGCTTCTACATTTGTTTCAATATATAGATAAAAAACATATAATCAAAAAGAATGTTGATCAAAATGTATGTTTAGAATATTTAACTCACCATTTTGATCTTTCACCCTCGCCATTTTCACGCAAATTCCGTCAAATAATGTACAAAATTTAAATTTAATTTTTAAATTTGACACAAACCGTAATATGTGACAGAAGCCAACCCACAGAAAATAACTGTGAAACAAATAATACAAAACAGTGCAAAACAACACAAACTAACCGTATTCGGAAAAGATAGGTTTTACGGCAAATAAGTGCTCTGTCGAGAGAGTAAAATATTTCCCCACCCTGCCCATCATAACACAAGACATTTTTGTTGCTCTTTGCTCTTTTTTTTTTTTAAAGAAATCCGGACATTTTCGGATATGAAAAAAACAATGTTGTCTAATGCAGACAAATGTCACATCTTACCAAGGAAGCAGGCAATCGCTTCCAAAATCAGCCACAATTTGCAGATGGCGTCATCTTTTGAAGACGGCCCGAATTTGTAGAATGAAATATAATTTGTAGCATAATAAATAGTATATAACATAATAAAAATAATATGGCGTATGACCGCCACGGCTCAACTATCTCCATCAACTATTTCCATCAAATGTGATCGTATGTCGGCAATATTGCGGCGAATATTGTCCTCCAAGGTCAGGCCTATCGGCACTTAATATCGGCATGACTTATTCTTACAAAAAATAGTCAAGTTGCGTCGAATCAGACGATATTAGAAGCGAAGTAAAACTTTGCGGTTACCAAGCATTTTCTTCAATAAATCGGTTGTGGTAAGAACTGTGGGACATCTTAAAAGTATAGCTCACGCACAGTATAGTTGTTCAATGGATGAATGAAAATTCGTTAATTATGGCTTTATAGCGATTTTCATCAGACTATATGGTAAAGTTTTTCTCAGCATCGGTTTTTAAAATATACGGACCAATTACTCTAACAACCCATATAGCACTCCAAACAGTCAGTTTTTGTGAATGTAGCGGTGTCTAAACATACACTCGAAATGAAAAAGATTTTTGTCTTTAAAGTACAAAACAAAATTCGCTTATACAAATCGATATCAACGGCAATCTTGTTTTGGGCCCATTTACAGAATTTTTACCTTCCACGGCGTATTCATGTTTAAATGTCAAACAATTTTCTCCTTAAAAACGGCTCAGGGAAAACTTTTTTTAATTTTATAATAGGTCTGTTCCAATTCATTTGTGTACAGAAATTCGTAGTTGAGTAGTTTGGGTAAAAATCTCTCTTGCTGAGAGTAACTCTGCCGAAACTTGCGAAACGCCTTTTCGTAGAAATTCGTAAACAGCTATTAGATATATGAAATGTCAGAGGTTTTTTTACTTTCGATTTGACAGCCATCTGCTGTCCACAGATTTATCTTCGGCAGAAATTCTCATGAGCTCTCTTTTCTACGAAAAAATCAGCAAATGGAACGCCTTTTGGAAGTTTTTCCATCGTTTCGTTGCCAGAGTAATTGGAACGGACCTAACATTAATGACGTCTCACTTATATTCCCGTGAACTATTTGTATTTGTAAAATAAGGACCTCTTTTATTTCAGCATGACAAAGAATAAAGTTATGTCCTCCTAGATTTCTCCGACACTTAAATTTAAGCACGGATATGCATTAGCCCCCATCGATTCACATTCTTATACAAACGCTTTCATATTCTTGTCCGAAGTTCTGCGTTTTAAAAAAATCGATAGTTCGTAATATGAGTGTGCTGCCCTTAAAGCAAACAAACAGTTCAAACCCCGCCAGCATTTGGTGTTCCCCTTTCCCATTGTGATAAATGTTTTATGTGAAAAGCTATTTTTTACCACTAAGAAAGTTTTAAACACCTAAAATCATTTTTCAGTTTTAGTTTCTGCCCAACATTTAACTATTTAAATGCCACTCAAATAAACGAACACTCCCCGAAAACTCCGAAACTCCGAATGGACATCAGCCGATCAAATGTCAAAAAATCAAAGAACCATGACATTCGCTAAGAAAGGAAAAAAACTTGTAGTGTTGTCTGTCCTCTGTTGATTTGTTTTTTCGATTTCATTCCAAAATACATTGACTCTGAACTTAATTGAACATATCAGCCACTCGTCGTTATATCGTAAAGGTGAAAACAAACAGATAACGCATATTACGTGGTAAATACGAGAATGACTTCACGTAAAAGAAGTGGATCCGGATCATCGAAACGCCCAAAAGAAAAAGTTGTTTACATTTATGAACTATTCTTCCGCGGTGAGGATCCAACTGGTGATAGCCCAGAATTCTGGAATGAGTTCTTTCTCCTTCAACCCAATGTGGAGTCCCTGGAGAATGAAATAACCAAACTTACTGGCGAACAACTGCTCACTGTGAAAGGAAACATTAATTTAATTTTTGAGAAGTGCATTGAAATTCTTGACTCAGGTAGGTTGAAATAGTGTTCTGCAACTGAGAAACACTTCAAATGTTTCTTCAAATGTCTTACTTTTAGGACATTCGAAGAGGATGTGCAACAGCCTGCAGACACTGTGCTCGCTGTTCTACTCGATATTCAAGAAGTCCTCGGTGGATACCAGCTTCGATGTACTGGGACAGATTTTCCAGTACGACGAAATGTACAAGAAAATGAAAGTTCTCCTCAATCACTGCAACCAGATTCTGTTGGGTAAGTTTGGATGTTCACTTCTGGGGCAGCTTGACAAGTGTCCACGATCTCCTTTAGGCGACGTCACCGAGAATACCCGCTTCATGTGTCTTAAGTTGCTGCTGGTGCTTGTGACTGGCACCGACAACGTTAGTCAAAATGTGATTGTAGAGTATTTGATGCTGCACACTCTGTTTGACTCGTTTGTGAGACTGCTCAGCGATCCCACTTTGCGCGCCCAACACGGCCACGACATCGTCATCTTACTTACAGTTCTGGTCAACTACCGAAAGCACGAGGCAACGAATCCCTATGTTGTTCAGCTATCTATCCTAGCCGATGAACTCGCGTTGAATGGCTATGGTCAGATGATTTCCCAATCGCTTATCGATTTTTGCCGGCAGTACATGCAGAGCCTGTCGAACGTGCAATCTTCGTCGTGGTTTTCGTCACTGTCCAACATCGTTGGCAATATGTTCGTTTCAGACGAGGGATGCGAACGCGTGCAGCAAATCAAAGCGAACAACGGACTTCTTCTGGCGTTGTATGAGGCTGTGCATTTGAATCGTAACTTCATTACGACACTTGCCCACACGCAGGCTGAATCGAGTGCCCCACCGTCGCCGAGTAACACGCTCAGCTTGACACAACCCGTTCCTGACCTAGCGAATGCGCCCATCATCGACATCACGCAGTACCCCACCAACTTACTGGTGGCTGTTTTTCAGTATTGGTAAGTGTTGTTGTTGGAATGCTTCAGACGACCCTATGAATGAAAAGTTTTCAGTTCCATTGTGATGCAGGACAACAAGAACGAGTCTAGTGTAGCTAACTTGAAGCTTTGTTTCCTCATTCTCACCTGCATTTCCGAGGACCAATACGCGAACTCGATGATGCATGACAATAACCTCACTTTCAAGGTTATGTTGCACCGCGCTCAGATGCGACATCGCAAGCTGCACATTGACCGTGTCGGCAAGTCACAACCACTGGCCGCCACTTTGTTGGATCTCCTTGTCGAGTTCATAGTCTCGCATTTGATGAAGAAGTTCCCAATGGAACTGTACCTCCTGTGTGTCGGAGTGATTCAGCGCATACTCTGCTACCAGAAGCGATGTCGGGTGCGCCTTAATTACCCCTGGAAGGAGCTTTGGTCGGCGCTGATTGGCTTGCTGCGTTTTCTAGTCAACCAAGAGCAGAACTTGGTCAAAAAATGTAATATCTTCTACCTTTCGCTGCAGGTAAGAATATACTGACTGTCCTCCGGCTCCATGTCTACATTTCTTCTTCACCTAGGTGGTGAACATATTCAACCTGTTCATAACGTACGGTGATACGTTCTTGGCAACGACCAACAGCTACGACGAACTGTACTATGAGCTGAACCGAGAAGAAAAGGTTTTCTCCGAGATCCAGGCGATGGGTAAGCCTCTGTCCCAAACACATTATCACCTTAACTCAATTCATACATTTCCTAGTCCTCCGCTACACGACAATGCCTGATTGTGAATACAAGGACGACGTAATCAAACTATTGAATGCCTTAGTAAACATTTTAGCCATAGTCAAGCATTTTCAATACAAGATCAAGGAGTGGCTGGCCGAACAGGGTCTGTCCACGCCGACGGAGGAGCAGATTTTGGAGGTGGTTCGCAAGAACTACGATCTAACCCTTAAGCTGCAAGACTCTCTGGACCACTACGAGCGCTACTCAGAGGCGCCACGTCATTCGGCTTTCTTCACGGCGATGGTCAGGGATGTTGTGATCGACACGCGGAAGAGCATCTATGGCTACGTCAAAGATGCCGTGTCAGTGATACCTGAACAGGAGTTGATAATAACATCAACGTCAGCCTAGACAACGATAGATACATAAGTTTAAACGATTTCTCTGTCCTACTACACATCCACACTTTACTGTATGACGCGGTGGCCGCGGCCGAACACGTCGAGCTCCACCGTGCAACTTTAAAACTTGTCTGAAATGTATATTGGTATACACACATCTATTATGACTCTATGCATACTATGACTATAATAACTATTAAACCTATTTTTATTATTGCCATGAATTGGAAAGGACTCTTTCATTCTGTTGTCGTTATCGTAATTTTTGCCTGGAGATGTTGTTTGCATTTTTTTGTGTGAGAAGGTTATGGATCAAACTTTAAAAAATTCAAGCTATCTTGAAGGCACACCTCATCCTTACCCTGCTAAGAGTGTACAAGTGGATGGGAGCTGTCCTCGCTACAGCCAATAAAATTGGCCTCTCAACATACTGCTAATTCTCTATCACAGGTGGTAAGGAATATTTGCAGTTTTACTTCAGCTGCGCTGCTGCAAGTAAGAGACCAGGGCCCAACTCCAACAACTACTCCTCTTGTGAATTTTTTTATCAAAGAATTCGGGCGTGAAACGCTTTCGAAGCAGTTTGAATCATCAGCAAATCGGTAAAAATGGAACCATAGAAATTATTCAATAAACGATCGCCAATCCAAGAAAGGAATCTAAGCACACTGTTCCTGCAAGTCCTGATTCTGAAATGTTATATGCCAAAGTTCCCCGATGAAGGAAAAAGATCAGGAGATGTTATGAAGGCTTTCGAAACAGTATATCCCATGAGAATAAGGCTTACTTCAGCAATAGCCCAAGCGTCACACTAGGCAGCAGGAACTTTGAGGTAGTCAAGGACTTCGTCTACCTCGGGTCCGCGGTAAATAAGGACAACAACATCAGTTCCGAAATCAAACTCAGAATCATTCTAGTAAATCGCTGTTTCTCTGGGATCAAGGGACAATTAAGCAATAGAGCCCTCTCGCGAAGGATTAAGTACGCTTTATTTAACAGCTTGATGATCTCGCTTCTGCTTTATAAGATGAAAACTTGGACCTTAATAAAACCGAAGGAGGAAGCCCTTAGTCTTTTTGAAAGAAAAGTACTGCGTTCGATTTTTGGTCCTGCTTACGTTGATGTTCGATTTCAAGAACGAACGAACTTTAAGGGCTGAACGGCGGCATGCATCTGGTTAAGCCTCTTAAGATTCGACGCCAGTCGACTGACTAGTCCATGTAGAGAGCATGGATACCACGGCTCTACCCCGAAAATTCTTCGAATCTAAGCCATTGGAACAACGAAACCTAGGCTGAGATGGCATACACAGTGGAGAAGGACCTCAACCAACTCGGTGTGCGAAGTTGGAAGCAGCTGGCTAGAGATCGTACGAGAGGGACAGGCATGTTGTTGGCACAGGTTCACTTGGACTGTATGGCTTTCTATTTTACCCCAATTCTATCGTCAATGTTAAGAGGGTTTCAAAGCATTCATACTCTTACACCGAGATGACAATGTTTTTCTTAGGGCCCACAAAATTCGGCGTTTATACATGGCTCTTCCCGAACCTTCCGTAGTAGAATGTTACTCTAACCAAGAAGGAGGACATTGGGACCTGTAAGACTTTTTTTGATAACTATTTTCCATTTGTCTGTCATATTCCCTTTCGTTGAGTTTCAGGCTTGTGTACAGTGCAAAAAACAAGTACTTATCCGAAAATAGGAGGACACAAATATCGAGGTCCAGATTAAGTTAATCTTATTGTATTTTGGCTGTGTGGCTCGGTGGTTGGCTGTTTAGATGGTTGGATGCTAAGTGGCAGGTTGGCAGCATGGTCGTTTGTACGGATGGCTTGCTGGTCGACCGGATGGCTAAATGCGTGGATGGCTGGTTGGGTGGCTGGTTGGTTGGCTGGTTGGTGTGCTGGCTGGTTGGGTGGCTGGTTGACTGGTTGCTTGGATGGATGACAAAATGGCTGGATGGCTTGATATTGTCTGGTTGGCTGTCGCATAGATGGATGGTTGGCTGTCTTGCCGGCTGGATTGTTAATTGAAACGCTTCCATTCGTTGGGGACTTTAGTACATTGGGCTCGGTGGCTGTGGCTTATGTTTAATCTGACATAAAGAAGGCTTTCGGTGGCTGTCGCAGGTTTACCGTATTTCGAAGCAAAAATCTAGAATCATGAATTTGAACGAAAGTTCAGTGCATTAAATGTCGATCACAATCATATGGGAAAAATTCGACATATAATATTAAATAATAATTGTTGGCGCTACAGTCCAAAGGGGGACCAGGGCCTAGCTTGCTCATCAACTACTCGTGTTGTGCACGCTACTGTTCTCTCACGAGTAGAAGGGACCTACAGTTTTTTGCCGACTCCGAACGGCGAAATTTGAGAAGCTTTCTTAGACAGTTATTACTCTTTGAGTGTTGTCAGCAGCTCGAAAGAGGTGGTGCCGTGAAATATTAGAAAAATTGGTGTTGAACTGGGAGTCGAACCTAGACCCTTCGGCGTGTGAGCGTCGCACTCTACCCACTACGCCACGGCGACCACATATAATATTAGGTCTGTTTTAATTGCTCTGAATTGCTACGAATGTCTACGAATTTGACAGAAAAACTGCGAAAAAGCGTTTCATTAGCTAATTTTTTTTTTTGTAGAAGAGAGCTCACGAGGACAAAATATATCTTCTCCCTACGAATTTTAGCCGAAGTGGCAGAAGCTCGGCAGCAGATCTCTGTCAAATTGAAAATAAAAAACCTCTGACATTTCCTGAAAGTCGTTCCACAATTTTCGGTAGAGTTACTCTCTGCAAGAGAGATTTTTACCCAGACTACTCAACTACGAATTTCTGCACACAAATAAATTGGAACAGACCTATTACCTCATATTAGGTGTGTTCCCGTAGCCGAAAAAACAAAACAAAACAAGACAGTGTCCGTTCTCGTATTTCAAAAAAATGGGTTTTTCTACAAAATTTTAACACAAGAAATTTTTGTGGGTAGGTTGTTCTACAGAGATAAGTGAGCATTGAGTCATTATCTCTGTGTATGTGTCTCAAATCTTGAGGTTGTTTTTGTTTTCTGTATCGAAAAAGTGACATTTGACTTTTCTTATTGACATAATTTATTTGACATTTAGTTTAGATACATTCCCGTACTTGGCCTTTTTCTTAGAGAGATTTGTCTCCACTTCTTAACAAATGACAGACTTCAAAATTTGGTACAGAAAGTCCTCGAACACACCTAATAATAAATACCTTGGGCTGCCATACCCCGACTTGAAATATGTGAGATGACGAAGTATATTTCAAACCAAAAAAAATCTAGACTGTTCTTGTCTGAAAATAGTAGGACTTAAGCGCCGAGGTCCAGATTATGTTAGTCATGTTATATTCTGACTGACAGATTGTTCAGGTGGCTGACTGGATGGATGGTTGGCTGACTGGCTGGTTGGCTGACAGGCTGGTTGGCTGACAGGCTGGTTGGCTGACAGGCTGGTTGGATGGCTGGCTGGTTGGCGGCCCTGTTGTACGGTTGGCTGAATGGCTGGTTGCTTAACGGGTAGCTGGATGGTTGGCTGTATTGCTGGCTGGCTGGTTGACTGGAACGTTTTCATGCATTGTCGAAAACGGA
Source organism: Eristalinus aeneus (assembly GCA_955652365.1). Lineage (NCBI taxonomy): Eukaryota > Metazoa > Arthropoda > Insecta > Diptera > Syrphidae > Eristalinus > Eristalinus aeneus. The sequence continues at coordinate 28,558,274 of OY019130.1, read as the reverse complement.
CATAGTAACATGCTTAATAGTGCATTATGTTTATTCTAAGGTGGAGAAGACCTTCGGTGGCTGTTGTAATATTGTCGTATTTCGGGCAAAAATATGAATCATGAAATTGAAATTACGACTACGCCAAAATGGTACAATCGAAAAACGATTCTATCGACAATAGAGACCTGTGTATTACGTATAACACAAGTAACGTGAACTCTTAAAGCGTTAACTGCAGTTTACTTATCATTGAAAACCTTAGACTCTCGGCAATCTTAAAAGAACTAGACCAATATTGCGTTATTGCACAAAACAAAACGTGAAATTAAGTGCTCAGCAAAATGATTTCTCAAAAAGTTTATTTTTACAGGCAGTGTATAGCTTATAGCGCATTGTTTTTGATAACAGAGCTCGCAGGATTAGTGTACTTGAATTTTAAAAAGTGCAATTACTCAGTGACAAGTGAGAGGACATTTTGCAGAAAAATAGACTAGGTACTGGACCAGCTTATAAAACATACCATACCGTAAAAGATGTGGTGGCTCTTGCTGTTCTTCGCGTTGCTCGCAAGCCCAAATGTGCCAATTTTGGATATTTAATTATTTATTGGACAAGCAATGGGTTTTCTCGCAAGCAAAATATAAGGACACGAGTTTAATAGTTTTTCCAGAGTTCAGTCTTCGAAAATGTGATGCGAATTCCAATAAGCTGGCATAAATTACAAAAATAAGTGTACCATGAAACACAAAATAAGATGACACACTGAATTACAAAGTGAAATTAATACCTAAAAGGAAAATAATAATAATAATTGTATGACGCGACAGTCCACAGGGGACCAGGGCCTAGCTTGCTCATCAACTACTCGTGTTGTGCGCGCTACTGTTTTCTCATGAGTTAAAGTGACCTACAGTTTTTTGCCGATTCCGAACAGAGAAGTTTAACAAACTTTTTCTTACACAATTATTACTCTTAGAGTGTTGTCAGCAGCTGTCAGAAGGTGGTGCCGTAAAAAATTTGAGGTGTTCAGCCGGGAATCGAACCTAGACCTTCTGCGTGTGAGCGTCGCACTCTACCCACTACGCCACGGGAGATACCCTATACACTTAATGAGAGTGCCTGCTTTTGCTTTTGAATGGCCTTCAGTGGATTTTCAGTTTTAATATCAGTACAAGAAATCTTCGTTCTTTTTACATCTCTGTCCCTTTTTGGTGTCGGATAAAGTCTTCTCCTTGTCCGAGCAGAGTTGTTATTCGCTTTTCAAACTCAGGGCCTTAAGTTTCTTCTAGTATCTCAAGTTACACTCAAGTTACAACACACTTTGTGTTATGGAGATTTGAAAGATATGTGCTTGGAAAACATTTGGTTTCAACAGCTACAAACTAAATGTTACAATCAATTTGTAGAAAAGCAAGTATGGTGATCGTGTTAATTCAAAAAATTGTACCTTAAGAAAAGGGATGTCCACACTGCAGTCAGCTTATAGCGAGATGGTATGGTTTTACATCCTTTTTGCTCAGCAGACCATATAATCCGTCGTGTCGTAGTGGGTAGAGTTCGACGATCACACGCCAAAGGGCCTAGGTTCGTTTCCCGGCTGAACACCTCGAATTTTTCATGGCACCGCCTCTTTCGAGTTGCTGACAACACTCAAAGGTTGATAACTGTCTAAAAAACCTTCTCAAACTTCCACGTTCGGAGTCGGCAAAACGCTTTAGTCCCTTCTACTCGTGAGAGAACAGTAGCGCGCACAACACAAGTAGTTGATGAGAAAGCTAGGCCCTGCTCCCCCTGTGGACTGTCGCGCCAACAATTATTATTATTATTATTATAGACCATAAAATATACTGACAAGATTGTGGTCAAATGCCATAATACAGGCAGAACGTCTTACCTTGTTCATAGTTGTCTTCTAATGTTCTTGTGCAGAGCCATTAATAATAATAATAATAATTGTTGGCGCTACAGTCCAAAGGGGGACCAGGGCCTAGCTTGCTCAGCAACTACTCGTGTTGTGCGCGCTACTGTTCTCTCACGAGTAGAAGGGACCTACAGTTTTATGCCGACTCCGAACGGCGAGATTTGAGAAGCTTTCTTAGACAGTTATTACTCCTTTGAGTGTTTTCAGCAGCTCGAAAGAGGTGGTGCCGTGAAAAATTCGGAAAAATTGGTGTTGAGCTGGGAGTCGAACTTAGACCCTTCGGCGTGTGAGCATCGCACTCTACCCACTACACCACGGCGACCACGCAGAGCCATTATAGAAGCTTAACTACTTGAACTCCGCCCTTGGAACAAGGCCTTACCGAAATTTCTTATTGACAAACGGAGCCATTAAAAAGAGTGCATACTGAAATTGTAAGCTCAAGATAAATCTCTGTGGTGTCCCACTACGAGTTCACAGATACGTTAGCCAAAACCCGTATTACGGTTTTTGTTTCTTGATGTTGAGGGTACATTCATGCAGAATGCAGCTGAACATTAACTTAAAGCATTCGAATAAATTTATTTCTCATAACTTTATTGCCCAATCCTCAGGCTTCTTACTGCGAGACATAAGACATGCTCACCAGCTTTTCATTCTCGTACAAAGCCCACATATGTGCACGTATACGACTGTCTCTTGCACTTCGGATTACAGGCCATAATCCACTGCCCACATAAAATTCTTCTGAATCATATCCACATTCCTAATGCCCAGCAGGATATTTAAATAGAAACCTCCACTCTACCCGCATATAAGCTACATGCTGGCGTCCTGTACAAAATCTTCATCCAGCGAAATGCATGTACCTCCACATACATACCCATGCGGACAATGTGCTCCAAAACTTTTCACACAAATGCACACAGACGGTTAGTCGGAATCAATGCCTTTCTCTGCCAAGTGCCGGCAGATGGTGAATTGCTAAGAATATCCGCAGAATGACGGTATTATCCTTGATTATCCTAGTTGGACAGAAAATGGCTCGAAGGATTATTGCGGAATGCAGGAGGGGATTCAAATTAATTCTATTTACTTGGTTCAATAAACCCGAATCAATAATTCAATTGCATGAAACTGTAATTTGCTTTTGTTTAAATGCATCTCCAGCAGGATGCGTATTGTTTCCGAAGTCAATTTGTATATTCTATGTGCATAATGGGATTAGATGAAATTTTAAATCGATAGAAAATCAAAGGACATCACTTTAAAATGAAATGAGCATCTCTTTAAGGAAGGGAATATTGATGCTGATGCATTTTTCTTTAAATGAGTGTGTATTCATTTCATAAGGAGCGCTTTAAAAGGATGTGTAGAGAATGGACATAATTTTTATGGCTGTAGGGGGGAATCTGCATCAGGCAAGTGGACCAACAAGCTTCAATGTGACAAAAGTAATTCCTCATTACTGTCTGTTGCTTTATAGAAACACACAATTATTACCTGGAGGCATAAAATTAACTGACGTAGAGTTCCGCCGCCGTGGCGTAGTGGGTAGAGTGCGACGCTCACACGTCGAAGGGTCTAGGTTCGATTCCCAGTTCAACACCAATCTTTCGAGCTACTGACAACACTCAAAGAGTAATATCTGTCTAAGAAAGCTTCTCAAATTTCGCCGTTCGGAGCCGGCAAAAACTGTAGGTCCCTTCTACTCGTGAGAGAACAGTAGCGCGCACAACACAAGTAGTTTATGAGCAAGCTAGGCCCTGGTCCCCCTTCGGATTGTAGCGCTAACAATTATTATTAGAGTTCCAGCTGCAATAAGTGTACTTGCCAAGTGTAGAGGTTTTTAAAACATTTTGACTGATCCCTTTAGACTGATTCTTTTTCCATTCTGGAATTAAGAGCATTTAAGACATTTTGTAAACTATACTTTATTACAGATTATTTTTTTAGGTAGACAGCCATGAACTCGGATTTTTTCATCCGTGTAAATTGTGTCATTTATAAATTTATTATTATTTATTTAAAATGTTCACTTATCATGTGTAAAGGTCACTGAAGAGTGCGTTCAGAGTGACACTGGGAAAGAATATCCATGGTATCTGCCCCAAATGTCTGAATTTCACATTTCTACATTTCTCATTTTAAATTAACAAGCTGGTATACTTCAAGTTGCCCGAAGAATTGAAATTCTTAATGAGAACTTTTTTTCAAAATGTCGAACAGTCGAAAATTCAATTGTTACTGAGCTTACACCACTTTAATTTCTTTTGTGCCGTGTTCTTAACTTTAAAACTTATCTTTTGTTATCTATCTTCTTTTTGTTTTTTTGTTAATTTATTTATTTCATTAATTAATTATTTATTTATTTATATGCCTCTTCATTTATTTGTTCACATATTTATTTATTTACGTATTTATTTATCTCTTTTCCATTTTTCAGAACTGATCCTTTATTGTAATCTATTATTTCTCCTACTTTCTGTTATATTTTGTCTGCTATCTATTATATACACTCTCTATTTTGTAAATAATTGTATTGCTCTTTTAAAAAATAATATGCATATTTTTTTTCTTGTCTTATTAAGAGGTTTTTATGCATAGATTTTCCTCTGATATTTCTAACTTTGGACATAAATAAATTGCACATCGAATGTTAGTGATTCTGTTTTCAGTAGTAAGATTGTAAATTATCATATCTCTGGGCATTCTGTGCTTTATTATTGTAAACGCTGTATTATACTATGTACAATAATGTATACATCTTTGTTTATCCATATCTGATGTCCAAACGTGAACAACGCTAGCTTGAGGAAAGACAAAACTATTGAGGTGATCCTTGCTGTCGTAAAAAGGATTTTTTCACCCCGGTGATTTCTTTCCATCTACGATGAAGATAAATGCATGATCATGATTTTTTTATTTAAATCTAAATCAAATGTTCATATACATATATATACCAAACAGATGACCTACAATAAATATCTCATGTCTTTACATGAGCATGGAGAAAAGTAATTAGCATCCAAAGTGCAGACCTCAACGTGGTGCTATTTTTTTTGCACAGAGCTATAGATTTGGAATGTGTAAATAAATTCGTGGCCGCCGTGGCGTAGTGAGTACAGTGCGACGCTCACACGCCGAAGGGTCTAGGTTCGATTCCCGGCTGAACAATAATAATAATTGTTGCCGCTTCAGTCCAGAGGGGGACCAGGGCCTAGCTTGCTCATCAACTACTCGTGTTATGCGCGCTACTGTTCTCTCACGAGTATAAGGGACCTACCGTTTTTTGCCGATTCCGAACGGCGAAATTTGAGAAGCTTTCTTAGACAGTTATTATTCTTTGAGTGTTGTCAGCAGCTCGAAAGAGGTGGTGCCGTGAAAAAATTCGAAAAATTGGTGTTGAGCTGGGAATCGAACCGACACCCTTCGGCGTGTGAGCGTCCCCGGCTGAACACCTCGAATTTTTCACGGCACCACCTCTTTCGAGCTGCTGACAACACTCAAATAATAATAATTGTGTAAGAAAAAGCTTGTCAATCTTCGCCGTTAGGAGTCGGCAAAAATCTGTAGATTCTTTCTACTCGTGAGAGAATAGTAGCGCGCACAACACGAGTAGTTGCTGAGCAAGCTAGGCCCTGGTCCTCCCGTAGACTGTTGCGCCAACAATTATTTAATAATTCCACCCGTTTTGTCTTTTGGCCTCAAAGGATTGAAACTTTACAAGTATCTTAAAAAAACTACTCGTTTCGCGGATGTTATTGTTTTCTCATGTGGAAAGAAGTTTAGTTTCTTGAGGCAACATTTGTGAAGCTCTATAATAGACAATTAGTCCCCTTTGAGTGTGGTCAGAGGTTGTGCGGCAAATATTAAGAGGCTTATCGTCCTGGAAATTGATTCGGAAATGAATACCATCCGAAAATCAATTCGTATTTTGTATTACTTGCGGATTTTCAATGATTCCAAGTGTTCATAAGAAATTTTCGAAACTTAAATTGTCAAAACAAAATAATTTAAACTGTTTGTTCCAAATTAATTTCAATAAGGGATCAGTTTTCGAAAATTTTTAAAGTAAACAAATATAAAAAAAATACTCTGTGGTTAAGTGATGATTTCTCATTTATTAACTCACTTATTCACTTTTGAACATTTCTCCTTCAATACCACGTAATATCCCTGCCAGAATTTAATTTTAATTTCTTTTAATTTTTCTTCCACTTTCCTTTGATATGACTCTTAGTTGTCAACTTGTCGTAGAGACACCGCTTTGTCCTTGAATATTGATTTGTGCCTTCATATGAGTACGAGAATTCGTTTACAGTCATTGGTGACAAGATGTTATTTTCGATGCCTTCCGGGTTCGTCTTTGGTTGAGAAATTTATAAAGATGAAGATTGTATGCCAAAGGAGATTGTGTTGTGTGTGCTGCTCTTTGCTGAATTTAAATTTAACAGTTCAACCTCATTTTCTTCCATTGGCATTAACGGTTGGCTCTTCTGTTGGCTCCTTGTTCGGATTTTCCATTTCCTTTTAAAATCAGTCCGTACTTTAAGATACATAAAGTATGAAAACAGACAAATGTAAATATTACTAAACGTACCTTTCTTTTCAACCGTTTACATCACGCATAGGTAGGCCTTCAATCGTGTCCAAAGCTGGCAAGATTTCAGTTTTGTCCCTAGCAGGCGGAGAAAACCTCTTTGCGAGACCGGAATGGTGACACATATATTGTTCCGCTGTGAAATTTCCTTGTTTCGATGCAATCTTTGTAAAATAAAGTTTCTCTTATGAGCAAAGCATGAACATTTGACCGTCAAAAAAATTTGTTCGCGTTGGATCCCACACAATTTGTCAATCGCTCAAAAAAGGCTCGTGTCGATTGGTCGAAAGAAATGCTTCTAAAAATACGATCCCGGTGCTTCGAAACACGTCTATGACATCGTGACAGGTGATGAATCGTGGATTTACGCGTGTGAGCCTGAAAGTAAACAGCAGTCGACTGTTTGGGTGTTTCAAATTGAACCAAATCAAAAAAAAAGTTGCTCGCGCACGACGGATGACTCATCAAAGCGATACATACTGCGAAAAGAAACTGGATTTGAAAAATAAATTCCCGCAATTTGGAAATATTGTACAGGTGTTCATTGTTCTTCAGCCTATTCATTTTGAGATGACAAATCATGATGGGCGCCAGTTAAAAAAACGCCGCTTACACTTAATAAACTTGATTTGAACAATGAATTAAGTTTTGAAACTTTCAATATTATATTATCTGCAGCACATGATGCCGAAATGCATGTATATCTTTTTTTTAAAAAGGAAACCTTTAAAAACCCAATATGAACTTTGTCCGCCTGGTTTGCTGCAATCCCATATCTCTTGAATTTTCGAAACAATTTAGCTTTAATTTCGAAACAAGATTAAATTCAGTATGAAAGCAATGTTTGGAAGATAGAAAATTGTGCTTGTGCTGTGTGTCAATCGACAAAGTATTGTATTTATGTATGTATCCTTTTCCATCTATCGATGCACCTAAAAAAGAGTTTTAATGCGAACTTCAATATACAGAAACAAAAGTCTTCTGTAGAAAATTGTTATCTGTTTTATTTCTCCCTGATAAATATTTAAACATTCGATAAGTAGTTTATTCATCGCCTAGGGACTAATCAGCTCCAGCTTCAGGTATCTCCAATTTGATGTCATCCAGTTCACTTGGGGAATCAGCAAAAGTGCGAGGTAAATCTAAATTGTTGTCATCTTGCGGCAAAGGCCAAAATTGTGAAACGGGTGACGTGCTCTCCGCAGAATCAGCGTACTTCTGCAACTGTACCGGTTGGAATCGTTCTTCCATTTCTTGCAACTCAGTGTCGGCAAATAATTTGGCAAGTTTTAATTTAAGCAAAATTTGATTTTTCTGTGAGAACTGTTTGAAGGTGTACGCGTAGGACTGAAAGAGGTGATCGACGGCATCGAGTTTTCTTTGCTTTTTCGGCACTAGCTTTGACCGTTTCTGAGGTAAAGGTGCAATTTCTGGGGACGAAGGGGCTGTAGGTTGCGTCGGGGAATATGGTGTGGTCAAGTGTGAGTCTGTTGAGGTAATTGTTTCTTTTCGATCTGTGTCGGGTAATGTAGTTTGAAGTTGTTCTGTCATAAGTAACCCTTTTGAGCGCGGTGTGAATGTGTTATCCAGGAATCGGAGCTGGTCAAACCACAGCCATTTCCACTTTTTTGGAGATTGTCTTGTATTTCCATTCTGCAGTTTTCTGTATCGGACATAGTTATCTCTTAAGTTTTTCCATTTTGTTTTTATTGTAGATGCTGAAAGAAATGCATAAAACATTTGGTTAGCTTTTTCCACAATAGTTGCTAATTAAATGAGTATTGAATAATTAAATGAGTTAGTCATTAATTTAACTTTGACATGACAGACGTTGTTCTGTCTTTGACAAGATTGTTCAATTGAATAAGGCTTAAGGACCATTTTCTTATAAGTAAGATATTTGATGCCTGCATACAGAAGAGGGATAAAATCAAGTTTTATATGTACTGGGTTAGTGTTGCACGAACGAAAACAGGGAGAGCTTCTATATAAATAATTGCTTGGGTTCTTCAGCACCCACCGATAATTGTTATTTGGGAGTGTTTCTCCTCAAAAAATTATGAAATGGAAGAATTTATTTCTGAAAGACAGGTTTTACGGAGGATATATTAAAAAAACCATTGTTTTCTTTAAGTTGTTTGTTAAAATCGCAGGCCGTCCGATTTAATTTAAGTTGTTTGTTAAAGTTGACCAAATCAATTATTATTATGGAGGGAAAACTGTCTTTCCTTCATCGGCTTTTTTGGTCACTGTTGTTTTTCAATGAAACCGGATTATTTCATTGTTATTATCCCAACGTTTCGGCAGGGGTTGCTGCCTTCATCAGGGGATCTTTTTTATTGAAACAATAAAACTTTTTTTATTTTACATACAAACACAGTAACAATGCAATTTAACAAATGAACAATAAACTTACACTAATTGTGTTGTTGTAAAAAGTGGATGTGGATGTTGGAGTCTAAATGTCTTTTATAATTATCACAAAAAACAAAATTCACAATTAAACAAAATATTGAGCACTTCCGTGTGTGAAGATCAGTCCAGAATGATGTGTTTTCTTCTTTCTAACCGTCAGCAATTTTTGACCATCACGGGCGCGATTGTAGAAGTCTAGTTCTTGAACCCAATTTTTGCCTGCATTTTGATTTAAATTCGCCGTTTTTGGTAGCGTTATGTTTTTAATTGTAGTCGCCGTGGCGTAGTGAGTAGATTGCGACGCTCACACGCCGAAGGATCTTGGATTTGTTGAGTTTGGATTTATAGAGTGTCCTTCTCTACAAACCGCCTCAACATTCTCCTTACTACAATTATACAATTGTCTCAAAGATTTTTGTTAAATTTTTAAAACTGTATTTATTCCACCGCCTCAATTTAGTTGCTCATGAGTAAACAGAATTTGTAATTTGTCAGTTAAGAGACATACGCTTTTTGAAACTCGAATAAGATGTATGAAAAAGTCGGTTGGACAATTGATTAAACTTCTAGAACAAAATTCGAAAGCATATTTGAATGTTAAGAAAGAAAAGTTGAGTAAAAGTTTAGATCTGTTTCCTTTTTGCTTCTCGTGAAAACCTTGCGTCGTCCGTACCATCTTTCTCTGTGAATTACGGGCCTGTTCCAGTATTATTTTCTCCTGACTGTTATTTAAAGACGACAAGATTAAAAGAAAAGACAGTTTAGAAAAGGCTCCGATTTTCCAACTCGAACACTTTAGGCAGTTTATTTCAATTCAAACATTGTAATGAGTTTAAAAAGTAAGTCACTCAAACATCATTCACGTTTTATTTTGCTGGTACACTACGAAGCCATGGCAAAATTATCACTCACATCTGTCAGAAATTGACTCGCATCAAGTGAAGAACATTTCACTCAAACGATTCCTACGCCGCCTGTGCATGGTTCATGGCTGCTCGCAAATTTATCGACATTTTACGAAGATTGGGATGGAGTTGGCAATGCAAACAAACAAATAATAAGCAAACTGTGTAATGCTTACCGTTTTCGCCCAACTCCTTTGCGATGTTCTCCCACAAGTCCGCCTTTAGAGCGGTATTCTTGTACATTTCATCGGTCATGTCGTACAGACACGGGTGTTTTCTTACGCACTCAATTAATTTCCTCATGACAAGAAAAAATAGGGAAACGCTTTCTAAAGCGCCACGTCAGCACTGAATGATGAAAATGAGACTCCGACACAGAGAGCTCATTTTCAACGTCGCATTTCACCGTCGCGTTTCACCGCCGCGTTGGAGTAGACAGCAATGCATGTGTTGTGTGGGATGTAGAAGTCCAGTTCTTGAACCCAATTTTTGCCTGCATTTTGATTTAAATTCGCCGTTTTTGGTAGCATTATGTTTTTAATTGTGATCGCCGTGGCGTAGTGAGTTGATTTGCGACGCTCACACGCCGAAGGGTCTAGGTTCGATTTCCAGCTCAAGACCGAATTTTTCACGGCACCACCTCTTGCGAGCTGCTGATAACACTCAAAGTGTTATAACTGTCTAAGAAAGCTTCACAAATTTCTCCATTCGGAGTAGGCAGAAAACTGTAGGTCCCTTCTACTCGTGAGAGAACAATAGCGCGCACAAAACGAGTAGTTTATGAGCTAGGACCTGGTCTCCCTTTGGACTGTAGCGCCAACAATTATTAAAATTATTAATGTTTTTAATATATATAATAATAATAAAACCTCAATTTTTCTTCCATTTTGTGGTAGTGTAGTGAGAAGAGAGGGAAAACAAAGATAGCGAGAACGACATCAACAAGGACAAGAAAAACAGAACTATCAGGCAGTCGGGTGTAGACTTGCAACAGAAGTAGATTGTGGTTGATCCTAGTGGATAACTGTTATTCTTAGGATATTGTCAAACCATTAAATATTTATGTTTTTTGGACACATTGTGTTTTATTAAATATTAATAACTACGAACATTGAGTGTTAATTTACTCCTGTGATTATATCTTTTATTTGGGAGTTAGAGTAGCATCAAGGTTTTTGTAAATGACATTTGTCTGTAGTGCAACAACCAGTTTAAACTTAGTTGCGGCTACAAACTACTATGTATGTTTGCTTCGTGCCACATGCATGAAAATAGAGGAATAGCACCTCCAATACTCGAAACATAGAAAAATTCAAAGGAGCTTTAATATTTGAGTGGAACATTATAAGACCTTCTTTTATACCACAATTGGTAGGAACCATTTTAAATGCTTATAGGGAGCAAAGGTTGAAACGATATATCCGAATATCTTTCAGAAGTAGAAGTAGAAGTAGCCACATCTTAATATTTCTATGTGTAAGATTTTCACTCCACCTATTCGTCGATTTCAAGGCTGCATATGACAATGTGCATAGAGACGAGCTATACAGTGCCATGTCTAGTTTTGGCATTCCTACCAAACTCGTCAGATTGCTTAGGATGACGATTGAGAACTCTCGCTGCTCCGTCAAGGTCGGTACCGAACTCACCGAGACCTTCAATGTCAAAAAAGGTTTTAGACAAGGCAACGCACTGTCATGTGACTTCTTTAACATCATCCTCGAGAAGGTCGTGCGTAACTCACAGGTCAACACCAGAGGCACGATCTTCCAGAAGTCAGTTCAGTTGCTGACTTAAGCTCATGACATTGACGTGATAAGACGAACACAGCGAGCTGTTAATGAGGCTTTTGCTGGCATTGAAGCGGAAGCTGCTATAATGGGTGTGTCGGTATATGAGGGCAAAACGAAGTACATGTTGTCATCAAGACATACAATATCGACGTCTTGGGCAAAACGTCACACTAGGTAGCAGAAACTTCGAGGAATTCAAGGACTTCGTCTACCTCGGCTCCGCATTAAACAGGGACAACAACATCAGTACCGAAATCAAACGCAGAATCACTCTTGCCAATCGCTGTTTCTTTAGGCTCAAGAGGCAATTGAGTAATAAAGCACTCTCCCGACGGACTAAGCTCGCTTTATATAACAGCTTGATCATCCCCGTTCTACTATATGGCACAGAATCTTGGACGTTAGCAAAGGCGGATGAGTAAGCCCTTAGTCTTTTCGAGAGAAAAGTTTTGCGTGCGATTTTTGGTCCTGTTTGCGTTGATGGCATCTGGAGGACAAGATTTAATGACGAACTCTATAGGCTATACAGCGACATGCGCCTGGTCAAGCGTCTACGGATACAACGCTTAAGATGGCTAGGCCATGTAGAGCGTATGGACACCACTGCTTCGGCCCGAAAAGTCTTTGAATCCGAGCCATTGGGACAACGCAACAGAGGACGACCTAGACTAAAGTGTCGCACACAAGTGGAGAAGGACCTCAACCAGCTTGGAGTGCGCAACTAGAGACAGCTGGCGAAAGATCATGCTGGCTGGAGAGGCGTGTTGGTTGAGGTCCAAGTCCACCCCGGACTGTAGCGCCACAAGAAGAAGAAGATTTTCACTGCATTTAAAACAACATCTCCAATAGTATAATATTATTTCATTGATAACCATATACTAAATCTACTAGAATAAATTAATGACCTCGGGGTATTATTTGACACTAATTTGTATTCATTATTATTACACTTTCGCGAAGTCTAACGCTATGTTAGGATTTCTTAAAAGAAATAGCAAGGATTTCCGGGACATATCTAGCTTAAAGTCTATCTACTATATTGCTCGTTAGTTAGACCATACTTGGAATATTCATCCATCATTTGGGATTCGCCATATGAGACACAAGAACTCAGACTCGAAAGAGTTCAAAAAAATTTCACGAGATATGCATTCCGTAAATTATATTCCTACAAAGAACTACCTAACTATGAAGAAAGCTGTAAAACAATTGACTTGCAAACCTTAAGTTTCAGGCGTAAGGCAACATCAGCCATGTTTATTCGCGATGTTATAAATGACCATATTAATTTGCCAGAACTACTTTTTCTTATGAATATATATCCTCCAAAGATTTTTTCGGTTGGAAAAGTTACTGCTTGATACAAGGCATTACTAGGCATAGAACCAATTAAGGTTGCATAGAACCTATTATTAGGTGCATTAAAACCCTTACAGACCTTTGAAAAGAAATTGATCAGAGTTTCAGAAGACTGTGTATACTTTGTTTCTTGATTTGTTGATTAAAATTGTATATTTCGTGTAATCTGTGAGATGAAAAGTCGCTAGATGATCTTTAGTCGCGCAGGAAACACCTGCTGTGTAAAGCGATACTGAGAGCTGACACTTAGAGAACGTAGTGTTTTGTTTTCCTCTGTGATATATAACATTGTACTTCCGCTTTTTTGCTCTTCATTCAATACTTCATAAAAAGTGTTGCAGTGATCGGATTTAATTCAAATATGCGACGTTTTATTCGATAATCGGTTTCCATCTAGACGGTAGCTTCATAATATCCCTCCTTGAAGAAGCCCTCCTCCTTATTCGCGAAGAACTCGGATAACCACTTTTCACAAGTCTCTTTTGAGTTCAACTTCACGCCACCAAGAGCGTTCGCCATGGACAGGAACAGGTGGTAATCACTTAGCGCTATGTCCGGGATACATGGTGGGTGCGAGAAAACCTCCCATCCGAGCTCCCGTATCTTCTGACGAGTCATCAAGGAAGTGTGTGGTCTGGCGTTGTCCTGGTGGAACACTACACCCTTCCTGTTGGCCAATTCTGGACGTTTCTGTTCGTGAAAACCTTGCGTCGTGAAAACCTTGCGTCGTCCGCATCATCTTTCTTTATGAATTACGGGTCTGTTCCAGTATCATTTTCTCCTCACTGTTATTTAAAGACGACGAGATTAAAAGAAAACCAATTTAGAAAAGGCTCCGATTTTCCAACTCGAACACTTTAGGCAGTTTATTTCAATTCAAACATTGTAATGAGTTTAAAAAGTGAGTCACTCAATCATCATTCACGTTTTATTTTGCTGGTACACTACGAAGCCGTGGCAAAATTATCACTCGCAACATCTGTCAGAATTTGACTCGTATCAAGTGAAGCACATTTCACTCAAACGATTCCTACGCCCCCTGTGCATGGTTTCGTTGGTTATCGACATTTTACGAAGATTGGGATAGAGTTGGCAATGCAAACAAACAAATAATAAACAAACTGTGTAATGCTTACCGTTTTCGCCCAACTCCTTTGCGATGTTCTCCCACAAGTCCGCCTTTAGAGCGGTATTCTTGTACATTTCATCGGTCATGTCGTACAGACACGGGTGTTTTCTTACGCACTCAATTAATTTCCTCATGACAACAAAAAATAGGGAAACGCTTTCTAAAGCGCCACGTCAGCACTGAATGATGAAAATGAGTCTCCGACACAGAGAGCTCATTTTCAACGTCGCATTTCACCGTCGCGTTCCACCGCCGCGTTGGAATAGACAGCAATGCATGTGTTGTGTGGGATGTGTGTGTGAAGAATTTGTGTGGTGCCTTCACTGCAATCTTGCCTCCTGGAAAATTACCATTGTGTTAAAATCGCGTTAAGAGTGGCAGATTATGGGATGTGTAAGTGTTGAATTTGTAACAATGTTGCGATTCTGTGCGGTTGTGGATAATTGTGTGTTCTGCCATTGAATGTATGTCTGTGCCTGCGGGTATGCTGTTGTAGCTGTGATTTCAGTGTTTGTGGTAAGGGACGGTGATACCAATGTTGCCGTATCGCCGCGTTAAATAATCTCGCCGGAGCGTTAAAAACGCGAATTATTCACAGATGCGTCTAGCTGTAGGCGAGAAACAATCCATGAGGTAATGACATGCTGTACGCATAGAACTACGCAAAAAAAAAAAAAACATGATTCTCAAACACGAAACGCTGCTTAGACGCGAATGCATAGAACGAATCAAGCTTCGTACACCATCTGAAGAATCACACGATCGACCAGGAATGCCGACTGCTGTTCGAGTTCACTGTCCTCGATTTTTTCTCTGCACACACGAGGAACAGGAATAATTCCCCTCAAAGACGGTGGGGCTTCTCCATTTCCATTCCAACGATTCCAGCTAAATGGGCTAATTGCGATCACATAACAGACGATGACGGCGGCGCGCAGTCAAACACGCAAAACCACCTCCGCATGCATATGTATGAACACAGTGAAAATGACAAAGAAACCAACAGAACGAAAAGAAAGCTTTGCCTTGTGCCCAAAGAACAGTACCAAAACAAAGACACAAATTTCTGGAAGAAAAGAAAGTAGTTGCATGACACGCTAAAAAGTGGAACGAAAGAGGGCACATCAGAATAGTAATGATTAACTGAATACAGTTCGCAAGTCTCGCGAGTTTCGCTTCAATGTGATGACGAACAATTTGTTCACAGTGGTCAGCGCGATAACTGATAAGACGCACCGCAGACGGGGAAGGGGTTAATGTACGGCGAGCTGAGGCAACATCAGAAAACCGGAATCTTGATTCGAAGCCAATATTGTCGGCTTAATGCACATTTTCATTTCGATTCCGCCCACGTTCGGTGCGCTGGCCCATCACACGCGGAGAGATTTTTTTTTTGGTATGAGAGCACGATCGCTGTGATCGGAGCCAGAGCTAAGAATTTTCTCGGGAGCATCGAGTTCGAAGACCTCAATAACTGAACCCAATTGGCACATCTGGATAGACTATGCTAAAAACACCGATTGTGATATAAATCGAATTATAGCTCGTAACTGGAAGAGATCAGATTGTACAGTGGCGTAGATAGGGAAAGGGGCTTGTATAAGTTGATTTGTGGCTTTGATTTTAAATGAGGAACATTGGAACTTTTGATTCAGGAATTAGGTCTTGAACTTTTTGGACAGTTGAATATCTCCCCTTTTTGAAAGGTACAGATGGCTGCACATTTTGATAAAATATAAAATCACTTTGAACGTAGGCGTGTTTTCGAATAGGTGCATCTTGCGTTGGAAGTTAGCAGGTGGCTTAAAAATTTGGTTCTCGACAAATCAGATGAATCACACGGATGATGAGGAATTACGGAGCTCAATTCTTGTACAACTTAGGTAGATGCGGCCCCGCGATTCACGTTTATTTGATTTTTAATTTTTGCGGCGTTATGTTGGCATTGTGGTCGCCGTGGCGTAGTGGGTAGAGTGCGATGCTCACACGCCGAAGGGTTTAGGTTCGATTCCCGGCTGAACACGTCGAATTTTTCACGGCACCACCTCTTTCGAGCTGCTGACAATACTCAAAGAGTAATAGCTGTCTACGAAAGCTTCTCAAACTTCGCCGTTTGGAGTCGGCAAAAAACTGTAGGTTCCTTCTACACGTGAGAGAACAATAGCGCGTACAACACGAGTAGTTGATGAGCAAGCTAGGCCCTGGTCCCCCGTTGGACTGTAGCGCCAACAATTGTTTTTATCATGTTGGCATTGATGGCTTACTTCTATGTACCGTGTGCAGCTGTGTTTTTTGTGCGTTTGTTTTTGAGTTGAAATTACTGATTCAAACATTTCTAGAAGATGTCAAAGGATTCGTTAATCATGTGATGTTTAATCACATCCACTACAATTAGTGTCAACAAAATCGGAGATGGGGCCAAAGACAGAAAATTCGACTCACAAAGACAAGTATAATTAGTATCAACAAAATCGGAGATGGGGCCAAAGACAAGCTGTTCAGAAAATTCGGCCGGCAAGACAACTACAAACAGTGTCAACAAAAGTGGAGATGGGGCCAAAGACTAGCTGTTCAGAAAATTCGGCTGGCAAAGACAACTACAAAGGCAAGCTGTTCAGAAAATTCGACTGGCAAAGACAACTTGACCAGAGGCCATATTCTGCTGATGCATTAGGTCAAAAGCCTAAGCCAGGAACAATGCACCTTTATTACCATAATATTCGCCTGAAAAAATAACTCTGCAGTTCGAGTGTAGGTTGAGGGAGAGGCGAAGTTTGAAGTCCTTGGAGCACACTCCATCTTTTTTCCGTAATCGTTGATCTTCGTTCATCTTCATCACATCCCTTGAGTACACTCCATCTCCTTTCCATAATCGTTCATCTTCGCCACATCTTCGACAATGAGTTCCTGCGAACGAAGTCCCATTTCAATCTGCTGAGTCAGAATTCCTTTTCAAAGATGGGCTGTGGTGGGAAGTTAAACTGTTTTAGGTAACTTAAGTGACTGTTTCTCAGCTCAGAGCATAGTTCAATGAGCTTGAGTCTGATGGCTGGTCGAGCTGCCATTTCCGTTCCTAGATGATATTGTGAAGGAAGTAATAGGAAAAGGTGATGCACCTTCAAAGCTTCCCAAATATAGACTCTGGTTAGCCTCTGAACTGGGGTGAGCAGAATGCAGTGTGGCTAAGAAAACATTACTAACTGCAAATTGATTATTGCAGATATATTTGGAGGAAACATTTTTAAAAAGAAGAAATAGAAGTAATTAAAGAGTAGAAGTAATCTGCTATACGCCTTGTGAGCGCCAAAATTCAAACCACATTCGAATCTTCAAACAAAACAAGATCAGACGACTCCAAAATTTACAAAGGTGCCACGACGACAGCAGCTTTCTAGCTGTAAGCAGGCAACGCGGGCAATGAGCGAGGATGTGACGAAAATTAAGATATCCTAGACAGCAATCAAACGAGGACGTAGGCGAGTGCTCATTTCACGGCAACATCAGAAAATAAGAAGACCACCTAGTAAGTCAAAATTAGAGATATTTGGCTTAAAGAGATGTGACCATTCCACAAAACCCTGGAAGTTTGGTTGTTGTTTGAATTTTTGTTTACATGTACAGCGGAGAATGTGCTCCACAATCTATGGACCGAAACACAAAGCAATTTAAGAATACCGCGTTTAAAATTTCAACGTAAGTCCAAAAGTTTTCAAGCAGTTGTGGGGCGAAGATATTTATGAAATAAACCCTACAAACATCAATCCTAGCGTACGTTTATGCAACGGTCCGTCATTCCTTCGAAGAATTCTTCGTGTGGTAAATACTTTCGAATTTCTAAAACAAACTAACTAACTTTATTTACGGCATTCGTAGGGCCCGAACCTACCTTGGGACTACCCGCGTCCCTGGTCAGGGCCTCCGTCGATGGTTGGGTCTCCCTACAGCACAACCAGAGATGGCGTGACTCTCCAGGATGCAGGGTGACCAAGAGTATGC
This sequence comes from Eristalinus aeneus, assembly GCA_955652365.1. Classification (NCBI taxonomy): domain Eukaryota; kingdom Metazoa; phylum Arthropoda; class Insecta; order Diptera; family Syrphidae; genus Eristalinus; species Eristalinus aeneus. The sequence goes on along the minus strand of OY019130.1, from coordinate 28,540,171 downwards.
TCCCAAACGTCAGCAAGAAATCCTCGTGTTTTCTGCTATTTTTAGACAGAAACGAGTGCAGACGACTTGTCGGCGTATTAACGGAGCACTTGCACTTGTGTCGGCTTGGGCTTAGTGATGTCACACTCTGCGATACCTGTGGAGAAGGTGAAGACACTTCAGAGCACTTTCTCTGTCAGTGCCCTGCTTTCGCTCGTATCAGGGGCGGTTATTTGGCGCTGATGTAGTGGTAACTGAAAACCTAAGTTCTATATCACAGAAGCGCATCTTGGTTTTTCTTCGGAAAACCAAGAGATTACAGTAAATGAAGGTTACTGCCTGGTTGTACAATGGAACAGTATTTGAGTCTGAGCGCTTCAGTGTAGTTTATCCCAAACTCCAACAAAAACAAAAAAAAAAAACTTTATTTACCAACATAGTTTCCTTCAAGAGAGATAATTTATGATCGGTCCAACCTAACATTTCAAAACCTTTTTTTATAGAACGATTTATCTTTGGCCTCAAAATAGGTTTCAGTTTCGGCTATTATCTCCTCACTTAAGGCAATTTTTTTTTTGCGTCCAGTATCTTTTTGAAAAGAGATAGAAGTCGCTGGGGGGATCTGGAGAATACGGTGGTTGCGGAAGTAATTCAAAGCCCAATTCGTGCAATTTGGCCATGGTAGCCAAAGACTTGTGATACGGTGCATTGTCTTGGTGGAAGAGCATTTTTTTCTTCTTCATATGCGACCCTTCTTTTTGGAATTTCTTCCTTCAAATGCACCAACAATGTTATATAGTGTTCGCTGTTGATCCTTTTGCCTTTCTCAAGACAGTCAATGAACAAAATTCCGTGCGCATTCCAACATACGGATGCCACAACCTTGCCAGCCCACCTCTGATGATGCCACAACCTTGCCAGCCCACCTCTGATGATGCCACAACCTTGCTACCCCACCTCTGAGTCTTTGGACGCTTTGGGCGCGGTTCATCGGCTGCTGTCCACTCCGTTGACTGCCGATTTGACTCTTGAGTGTAGTGTTTTTTTTATTAATTGGCACGCACTAAAGGTATTTTTTATGCCCTTAGTTGACCGGAATAAAGTCACAGCACGGGCCGAAGGTATAGAGAATAGAAGGAAAGGAGGTACCGATGCAGATTGGTGGTGGATCCATATTTCATCCATTGTGACATACCGATGCAAAAAGTGCTGTTTATTCTGACGAAACAGCTCCAAACAATTCTCAAAATCATCGATACGTTGTTGTTTTTGATTCATTGTGAGCAAATGGGCCACCCATTTCGAAAACAGCTTTCTCGTGGACAAATGTTCATGCAAAGTAGTGTACACATTGCCTTCTGATATTTTTAAGTTGTCAGCTATCTCACCTAATTTCACTTTGCGGTTTTCTTAAACGATTTTGCATACTTTTTCGACGCTTTCAGGTGTAACCACCTCAATCGGCCTTCCAGAGCATTCAGCACTGTTAGAGTCTGAACGGCAATGTTTAAAGTCAGCATACCATCGACGAATAGTTGTTTTCGATGGAGTAGAGTCCCTGTCACACTTATCAAGTCACTGGTGAGCTTGCACGGTATTTTCCTATCAAAAAGCAGTGTTTAATCATCACACGAAATTCTCTTTTTCCATTGTTTAAAAATCTCGAAAGTAGCGTCACTTGAAGCACTGTAACTTGTAACACAATAATCAGACTGCCGTGAAAATCTGAAAGGTATCATTTGAATGTTTGTACCACGAACCATTAAGGAAGGAGATGGTCAACTGAACAGCTGATTAAACAGCTCATTTGCAATGTGACTATCGGCCGTTCTTGTAGAAAAAACCTCATTTCTGAAATTAATTTTCGTGACATCGTGACAACATTGTCTCATTCAACTCACACATCTTTACGTTTTCCCTCCAAAATTGGCAAAATGGCGACTAATTTGTCAATTTTTGCCCTCAATAGTGTCAAATACTCGTAAATTGCCCACTGTTTGTGAATTCGTCAGCCATTTTGTGTATATTCAACACAACGCGACCGGAAAATCTACTGCAAATTGCTTGCGAAAGTTAATGTAATTGAAACTTTAAATAGGATTTATTTCTAATAAATGGTTAATTTGATAGCATTTATATACATAATAACTTATGAAATATGTATGTAGAAAAACAAGATAGTAAAGCGTGCTGAAAAGTCGGAAAACACTTATTATCCCTTGATATTCCGAGTAACGCGTATTAAAATTGAAATAAAAATTTGGTGCTATATGCTATCATTACAAAATGTTGTTTTTATTATCCAAAGCACAACACATTCAATGTGGTCGCCGTGGCGTAGTGGGTAGAGTGCGACGCTCACACGCCGAAAGGTCTAAGTTCGGTTCCCGGCTGAACACCTCGAATTTTTCACGGCACCACCTCTTTTGAGCTGCTGACAACACTCAAAGAGTAATAACTGTCTAAGAAAGCTTCTCAAATTTCGCCGTTCGGAGTCGGCAAAAAACTGTAGGTCCTTTCTACTCGTGAGAGAACAGTAGCGCGCACAACACGAGTAGTTGATGAGCAAGCTAGGCCCTGGTCCCCCTTTGGACTGTAGCGCCAACAATTATTATTACAACACATTCAATATGAAAGGTGGTGAAATCAATAAAAATAATGAAAACTTATCCAAAATCAAAATAATCCCAATCAAAATAAAAACAATGATCAAAAAATGAATATATTTCGCGAAACATTTTTGTCTAATTTAACTCATAACGAAGATGTATGGCAATTTTAATACATTAAATATACTTAAAATAATTAATTTGGTTCGAAATGATAACATTTTTACAAATTAAAGATAAGATTATTGTTTTCGGTAAAAAGTACAAAAATAATATCAGACATAATATTTATTAACAACAGTTATGAAAACGATACAAATTCATAGAATACGAGACATAGAATGTTAAATCAGTAGCAGTTATTAAGCGCTTCGCAATCTTCAGGAGTCCATAAGTACTATGTTTGTTTGTGAATTAATCATAAAGTCTTAAGAATATTGCCTCTTGCAACTTCTGGCTTACAAACATGATTTCTGAACGCGGCTGTCGGCAGCCATTACTTTGTGGTGGAAAAACAACATATTCCTTCCCTCCTTTAATTCCCTGATTTATATGCCCTCTCCTTGTAACAGTTTGAAGGGTGAGGGGATCCACCGTATAGGGGGCTCACACGTATTCCTATTTAAAAACAAAAACAATCCTGTCTGTGAATCAGCTGTTAAAGGAAGAGAAATGTTAAAAAAAAGGTTGTCACAATAAATTCAAGGGCTGGAGACGAGGGAGTTGACTGCCTTCATATTGGTCTCTGGCTTGTACTTCCTAAAAATACAAGGGTTGCCTTTTATATTTCGGGAATAGAGAACAAAAACAAATATTTATTATCGAAAATAGCTTTATTGTTTTTCAAAATATTTCCCATTAAGATCTATACACTTTTGCATGAGTTTGAATCAATTGTCGAAGCACTTCTGCTTATGTTTCTCCAAAACATGCATTCTGAACGCCTCAATCGCTTCTTCAGGTGTCGAAAAACGTTGAACTTTCATTTTATTTTTTACGTACGGGAATAAAAACAAGTCGTTCGGTGCCAAGTCAGAACTATATGGCTGATGACTCATCAAATCGATGTTTTTTCGCGCTAAAAATGCAGTTGTTTGAGCCGATGTGTAAGAGCTTGCATTTTCGTGGGGAAGAGTGATCCATCTTCGGCGGTTGGTTTTCCTGATTTCTCGGAAGACAACTGGCAAACAAATGGTTGTGTGTCACTCAGAATTGACTGTACTGCGTTGTTCTAGTGGTACGGTTGCGACATGTCCAGTATTTCCGAAAAAACAGGCAAAACAAACAGGTCAAATGTTCATACAGTATTGAATGTATGCTGGTTCCACTAATTGTTGTCTCAATCTCATGATAGGTCACATGACGATCTTGCAATATCAGTTGGCCCACAGCATCAATGCTTTCCGGAACAACTGATTTTGGACGACCTTCACGAAATTCGTCTTGGAGTGAACTACGACCTCGGTTGAATTCACCAAACAATCGATAAACAGTGGTCCTTGAAGGAGCTTCATCGCTAAAAATTGAATTAAGTTCATCGATGCACTGTTGTTGAATAAATCCACGTCGGAAGTTATAAAAAAAAAAATAATCGCACGAAAATTTTCACGATTTAATTCTATTTTTTGGGCGAGTTGCATCCTTTAAGTTGTTACTGTACGGTACTGTAAACAACACAAATAGCGCTCGTATATCATCTTCTGAGTACGTATAACCTCAAAAATGTCAAACCTTACGATTGAGCTGGCAGTTGCCAGATTGCAACATCGGGGTTGCCCAATCCCCAAAATTTAAAAAGCAACTTTCGTACACTCTTATTTGGATCGTCAATCGCTGTTTTTTGGCTGAAAGGGCATTTGGGTAACAAGGACCAAGCTTGTTATATGCAACACTTTCATTCCAGTCTTACTCCGTGAAACAAAACATGGATTATTTGTAAAGGAGAAAGGCAGCCAAAGAAACCTGTGGCTCCCTTAGAAGAAAGGCCTTGTCCTTGTAGTGATATCTAAAATGAAAGATTCAATGGCAAACTTTATACTTTTTACGGCTTAATGTTTGTTGCATCGCAAGGCTAAGCAGAGCATGCACTGCCAACACTGCTGAAAAGCATTTAAATCGGACCATAGAGATAGCGCAACTGTGCAAAGTTCTTGTCTAAGATTGCATGTACAAGTCAAAAAGGATCTAAGTGTTTGAAGTTGAAGGCAATAAGCGACATACTCTGCCAGCTGGAGCTGAACACAAGCCATTTGTGGGGTCCAAGTCTATACTGGGCAGTTATGGTGACCAAAGAAGGACAATATGCTTCTACTACCGGCATGAAGTGAGCGTCAAGATACAAATGTCTCGATAGGGAACATTTGTTGTGAACAAGCCCTTATTTATTTTTTTGTTTGTTTGCTATGACATCTGTGAAAAATATTTAGTATACATCAAGTCATTGAGCAGACAACATCATATTTTTTCATCGTGTTAAAAATGTCGAATTTTGTACCAGAAAGTGTTGATTTGCGGAAAGCATTAAGAAAAGTGCTGCAGAGTCGCATCGAATGCTTGTCGAGGCATACGGTGATCATACTCTATCAGAAGCAACATGCAAAAGATGGTTCCAATGGTTCAGAAATAATGATTTTGATGTGAGAAATGAAGAACGTGGAGGACCACCAAAAAAGTTTGACGACGCCTAATTGCAAACGATATTTGATGGAGATGACACCTTGAGTCAATAGCAAATGGCAGCAATGTTGAATGTTGCACAACAAACAATTTCTGAGCGTTTAAAAGCTATGGGAAAGATCCAAAAGTGTGGAAAATGGGTGCCACATGCATTGAATGAAAGAGAGATGGAAAACCGAAAAAACAGTTGTGAAACTTTGCTTCAAAGACACGAAAGAAAATCGGTTTTGCATCGGATTGTTACTGGCGATGCAAAATGGATTTATTTTAAGAAAATTTTTTGTTCGAATCCGAACCACAGGGACAACGCAACAGAGGACGTCCTAAACTGAGACGGCGCACACAAGTGGAAAAGGACCTCAACCAACTTGGATTGCGCAATTGTAGGCAGTTGGCAAGAGAGCGTGCTAGCTGAAGAGGCATGTTGGTTGAGGCCCAGGTCCACCCAAGACTGTAACGCCATCCGAAGGAGAAGAAAAAGAAAAATGCATGGGTTAATCTGGGTCAACCATCACCATCGACTGCAAAACCAGATCGATTCGGCAAGAAGACAATTATGTGTGTTTGGTGGAACCAGAAAGGTGTGCTGCAACACGAGCTCCTAAAACCTGGTGAAACCGTTAATACTGAACGCTACCGACAACAAATGATCAATTTGAACCATGCATTGATCGAGAAACGACCAAAATGGGCCAGGAGACACGGCAAGGTAATTTTGCTCCATGATAATGCACCTGCACACAAAGCACCTGCATACAATCAAAACACTTGGCTGGAAGCAGCTTCCCCACCCGCCGTATTCACCAGACTGGGCTCCTTCCGACTACCATTTGTTTTCATCGATGGGACACGCATTGGCTGAGCAGCACTTTGATTCCTACGAGGAGGTCGAAAATTGGGTGTCTGATTGGTTTTATTGGCGTGGTATTCATAAAATGCCAGAAAGTTGGTCAAAATGTGTAGATAACAATGGTCAATACTTTGAATAAAATGTTTTTACTTTCCCATTAATAATTAGTGTTTTATTTTCAAAAAAATGCTCATTTTATACCAGTATACCTGGTACGTTCCAAAATTTGTGTAATTTCCACATTTCGTTTGTTGGAAGGTTCTTTCTTTCATATGAAGAGACGATGAGCGTAAGCTTTGACATTCTGTGTCAGTTGGAAGTTTCTCTCATGTATGTTCGAGTCTTCTGCCTTGATCCACCTTTGGAGAAGTATCGTAATAAAAGGTTCTAACTTTACGTGCATGTGTTAGCTGAGATTAGCCTCTAGTCCTACCTTGTTTGGTCACCATGATGATGTTTAAGACTTCTTGGAAGAAAAGTGTCTCTGTCACAGCTTTACCTCTCTCTCTCTCACTCACTTTTACAAGAAATTCGGTTCCTTTGAGATTGCTCTTAAGTTAGTTCTCTTGGCAAGTTGATTTCACTAGGGAATCTTAGTGAGTTTGGAAATCCGTTGCTCATTTGCCTTAACCTGATTTTAGTCCTCGACTGTTATCTCTTGCTCCTTAACTTACTCACTAAGATTCTTTAGAGGGATTCGCAAAATCAAACATCAGCATCTACAAACTTTGAACATTTTTAAGAAATCTGGTAGTCTTTCTTTTCTTCGTGGTTCTTGAACCTCTGTATAGTTTTTTGTGACTTTATTGCGCTGAATTGACTCAAATAAAAATAAAAATCGGAGGTCTATTGTTCCGCCTTCAAGGAAATTAAGGAGCAAGAGATAACCGTCGAGGATAAAAATCATCTTAAGGCAAGGAAGCAACGGATAAACTCCTGTGAACAGAAATCCGCAAATATTTAAACTGTGCCACGTTCTTTTCCACTTTATCCTCCCAACGAACAAAGCTAATGCTTAACAAATTTTAACCCAAATACATACTTCGCATCGTCGAAATGAGTTTCGATGCATATTTAATGTGTAGTGTGCAAGAAGTTTGCTTGTTTCTTTCGTTTGAGTTCCACCACCACTCCCCCACTCAAAGTCTCCGCCACTGTTCACAGTTCTAATGTGATTTGCAAATGCACGTCATCCGCTTCTGCTATTTTAAGATACGGCTACGGTGTACCTTCAACCATCTGCATACCTAAGTCGCACTTAGGCATTGCCTCAGTACCATGCACCCAACTCGACCGCAACGTATGCTCCACCAATCATTCCCTAGCGATCTGCAAACAAGTTCTATGTACACTCGCTCGGGTCTTGCCTCAAAAGTCAAACAATGTGTAACGCAACAGCGAACTTAGACTGACTTCCTCTTCGTGCCTCCGCGACTTCACGACTTCTCTTGGACTTGGACTTGAGGTTTCTGGTTTTGAGAGTATTCATAAAATTCTTTAACTTGATCTCGGTTGACTCATTCGGTGTTGTGGTTTCGGTCTGTACGCATCGAAATATGGAGACACTAACGAGTAAGTTTCAAATTGAGAAAGAAAAAATTAGAAGCGTCGTCTTAGAATGTGATTTTTTGTGCGTTAGTTTTGTTCTTGGGTGCTGCATCCGAATGAGGTTATCGACTGAAAAGTGCATGGTCAGTGGAATACGCGTGGAAAAGTTTGCAAATAGCGAGTGATACGCAGTTTTTGATGCATTAAGTGGTGATTTAATTGAATGTTAATTCGTTGGAAATTTATGCAGTTGAAAAACACGCATCTGGTTTGAGTTTAGAGTGGGAGGAGAGGTGTGTGGTTTCAAAGTCTTGCAAGCAGTCAATTCAGTCAGTGATTTATGATGTATTGCGCATCGGCTGCTTTTGGTCCCAAGTGGTGCATTGTCCACTTCTTCTGACCTACTTACCCGAATGCAGTCTAATGCGTAGAAGTTCCATTCCGCGATCTCAGTTCTTTTGGAGTTGAAGTAAATAGCGACAGACGCCAACTTGGACATTTCAGATTCGTTTTGCCATCATGTCTATGAAATAAGTGGTCATGGCCTCTGTTAATTACAATTTGAGATCTGTTAATGGCGTGTTTTCACGGTTTTTCGTGGAACCTCGTTCTCCACTTCTTGATGAATGTTCTCCTCGAATACTTGTTCATGTCGATAATTACTGAGGAGGTATTCGCGTTTGTAACGTGCATGGTCAAGAAAAATTAGTGAAATATTCAATAAATGAAAATGTGTACAGCAGAAGTGTCTGCAGTGTGCCGTGAGGTACTCCAGCATTTTGTTGCAAAATTGGAACATTTAAAAGAGAAGTTTGTTTGATGTCGATAGTTTGTATCAAACTAATAACTAAAAACAGATCAGTCAATAAGTCCCGGGACATATAGGGGGCGCCACTAACAAAAATTATCAATTTAATATTATTGAGGGATGTATTATGAGCTATTTGCCTCAAAATACTTCTTCAAAGCAGTTTATTTTTAAAAATTCCTTTTCTTAAAGAATTATTATAATATGTTTTATATTTATATATAATAATAATAATAATTGTTGGCGCTACAGTCCAGAGGGGGACCAGGGCCTAGCTTGCTCTTCAACTACTCGTTTTGTCCGCGCTGCTATTCTCTCACGAGTAGAAGGGACCTACAGTTTTTTGCCGACCCCGATGGGCAAAATTTGAGAAGCTTTCTTAGGCGGTTATTACTCTTTGAGTGTTGTCAGCAGCTCGAAAGAGGTAATGCCGTGAAATATTCGAAAAATTGGTGTTGAGCTGGGAATCGAACTTAGACGCTCCGCGCGTGAGCGTCGCACTCTACCCACTACGCCACGGCGGCCACATATTTATATATAGAATTATTATAATTATGTTTCAGTTTTTGTACGAAATAAGAGACCGGTTAATCTTCGACTTTTTTGTTTAGCGAAACAAAGTTATTCGATTATATTCATTCGGATTTCACAGAGGTTTTCGTTTCTGCCTTCCCTGAATAGGAATATTTCTATGAATTTCTATGATAACAATTTGAAGTTTCTTCTGACATATGAAACCATGAATAACAGTGTTAGCTCTAAAAATGCAAATTTCAATTTATTTTCTTTAGCAGGACTCACAAATTCGACAATTTTTGTGTAGACCAAAATTTAATAGTATGATTTACATATATATATATATATAGTCGTGCATCAATCAATAAGTCGACGGGGCTAATTTTAAAGCCGGGACTGTCTTACTTACAATTTTTAACGACACCTCAAATGAATACAGTGAATTCTCGGTTTACGCAACTGAGAAAATCAAGGGTAGTTGCAATGATTGAGGTCTTTGTAATAATTTCGGTTATATCTTTTAAGTTTCATTAGAGATGAAAAGCTCAACAAGGAAAATCAACACTTGCAAATATGTACTGTGAGCATCAAAAGTTAGTAAACAAATATCTGATAACTGTATGAGATGAAAATTGGGTCAAAACAACAACAAAACTCAAATTCCATTGATACACAAAACCAGCTTTATTCAATGTGATCAATTATTTAAAAAACAAAGTACGGTAAAAACAAAAACAAATACATTTTTTTAATGAAAATTGTAACTACTTCATATATTACGAGTCAAAAGTGAGTAAACAGTATACATTTCTATCAACAAATGTACTTATTTATTGCGAAAAATTAAATTTAGTACTCTGTTGGTTCTCTTTTAGACTTTAATACTTCCTTGAGTCTACGTGGCATAGACATTATCAGTTTACTGGTAACATCGGGGGAAATTTTGGACCATTCTTCTGTTATAGCTTTTTTCAGGTCTTCCTTGTTGTTAATAGTACTCTGTCGAATTCGTCTATCCAAATGCTCCCATAAGGGTTCTATTGGGTTAAGGTCCGGCGATTGCGGGGGATGATCATGATGATCATGACCTATAAATCAACCATTCCTTAACAAGACGTGAGGTATGCTTGGGATCATTGTCTTGCTGAAAGATCCAATTCGTAGCCTAACCTAATTTGTCTACGCTCGGTTCTAAGTTGGTCCTGAGAATATTTAGATAATCTTCCTTCCTCATTTTACTATCAATGAATTACCGACCCCAGATGCTACTACACACCCCCACACCATCACTGAACCTCCCCCATGTTTCACGACCGGCGTTATATTTTTTTCAGTAAATTCTTCATTTTTTGCTCTCCAAATTTTTTTATTCATATGGCTCTTAAAAATGTCGAATTTGTTTTCGTCATTAAATAAAATTTTTTGAATAATTGATCACATTGAATAAAGCTGTTTTTGTGTATCAATGGAATTTGAGTTTTGTTGTTGTTTTCACCCAATTTTCATCTTTATACAGTAATCAGATATTTGTTTACTCACTTTTGTAACATTGAGTGATATGTAATATATAACTCAATAAGTCCCGGGATATGTAGGGGGCGCCACTAACAAAAATTATTTATTCAAATTAATTGTTTTGTTTGTGGCGCCCCCTATATGTCCCGGGACTTTTTGAGTGCTGTGGTTTATTAAATATAACCAGTTTTTATTGAATTACATAAAAATAATAATAAAATAATAATGAAATAAAGTGTAGCCATTTGAAGGCTCAAAATTTCTGCAATACGTTCTGAATTCTTTTCAGCACATTGAATTTTGATATTTATTGCTTGAATGGTTGTTGTCACTGTTTACCGCGGAGCCGAGGTACATGAAGTCCTTGACTGCCTCGAAGTTTCTGCTGCCTAATCTGACGCTCTGTCTGAGACGTCGATGTTGTGTGTCATTTCTTGATGATAGCGTGTACTTCGTTTTGCCCTCATTTACCGCCAGACCCAATTTAGTCGCTTCCGCTTCAATGACAGCAAACGCCTCATTGACGGCTCGCTGTGTTCGTCCAATCACGTCAATGTCATCAGCGTAAGCTAGCATGTAGTTAGTTATGTTAACTATATAACTCTCGAAAAGACTAAGTGCTTCCTCATCCGCTTTTAGTAACGTCCAAGTTTTCGCGCCATAAAGTAGAACCGGGATGATCAAGCTGTTGTATAAAGCGAGCTTAGTCCGTCGAGAGAATGCCTTATTACTCAATTGCCTTTTGAGAAGAAAGATCAATTGCCAAAGAAACAGCGATTGGGAAGAGTGATTCTGGGTTTGATTTCGGTACTGATGTTGTTGTCCCTGTTTACCGCGGAGCCGATGTAGACAAAGTCCTTGACTACCTCGAAGTTTCTGCTGCCTAGTGTGACGCTCTGTCCGAGACGTCGGTGTTGTGTGCTCCGGTATACCTCGTAGAAGGACTGAGATGATCAGGCTGTTATATAAAGCGAGCTTAGTCCTTTCAGAGAGGGCTTAATTACTCAATTGCCTCTTGAGCCCAAAGAAACAGCGATTGGCAAGAGTGATTCTGCGTTTGATTTCGGTACTAATGTTGTTGTCCCTATTTCCCATGTAGCTAATCTAGACGAAGTACTTGACTTCCTCGAAGTGTCTGCTGCCTAGTGTGAGGTCTTCCTTCTTTTAGTGCCGTTTTTAATAAAAACTTGTAGCTTTGACGTGAGAGCAATGTCAGTTTTTCATATTGCGCATACACATACGCAAACTTGCATTTTGTAGCTTTGCGCGGTGTCCCTTTGCACAAAACGTTTCATTTTCTTAAGCCCCGCGCAAGGCGAGATATGAGTGTATTTGTAAAGTCGGGAAAATGACACAAATTTATAATGGTGCGGGGATAATGTCGAAGGGGACAACATCAATACTCCGGAGTCAGTTGAGAATTTTTTAGGAAAACGTCAAACTCGTGAAAATTGTTAAAACCTACCGTGCGTTGGTATATCGACACTGAACAAAATCTTCCAGGGTTCAAAATCTATCAAGTTTTGAAAAGTGGAATAAAGAAAAGAGAAGGAAACAGGTCGCCAAGGTTGGTACGTGGACTGAGCGCTAATGTTTTATGAAATGACAATTCCCTCTTTCAGTTTGTACGGTGATTTCAATTGTGTGAAATGCATTCAAGGTTTTGGCTTTATATCCTCTTTGGCGAATATCAAGAAGCGACTATCTATAAAGTTTTCAGTTCTTGGCAGTCTCGCTTGAAATGACCTAAATAAAAAAAATTGTATCTTGAGGCAGCACTTAATCCTTTTCACACAATTTTAAACATTTCTTTAAAACTTTCTCAATTCCAGCACTGCTCTTACTGGCACTGTCCGTGGGGAGTTGCTTGACTCTGCCAACAGATTCCGGTCAGCAAATCGAACAAAAATCTGATCTCCAATACGCCAGTCAACTATCACGCCTTATAGCAGCGAACCTATTGAAGGACAACATGGATATCGACAGCAACAATGTGTTTTCACCCCTCGGTGTGGCAAGCACACTGGCAGTCCTCTACGAAGCCTCTGCCGGCGAAACATTCGACGAGTTCGTGACAGCGCTGAAACTCCCAAAGGAAAAGTCAGATCTCCGTGAATCGTTCAAACGAGTGCTGAGCGATTTCCAAACCCCAATCATCGAATCCCCACAAAGCCCCTCTTTCAAAACCTGGCTGTACATCTATCGCAACTACACCGCCCACGAGGAATTCACGCAGCAAGTTGCAAGCAGCTACTTTGTCGAGGTGAAGGACATAAACCGCAGCGAGTACGACTGGGATGATCCATACACTTCCATCGACGGCGCAGAGGAAACATCAACCAACAGCAAGGACGTCATTGGATTCGAGACCCTCAAGAAACTGAACACCGACGAGCAGACCAGCGAGGAAATCGACGAAATCGAGGCGAACAAGGAGGCTTCTAAATTCGATAAGTACGTGGATGATAAGCAATATGTTGAAGCTCCATTAATTAGGGAGGAAATCGAACGGCAAAAGCAGCAACAGTTGAACACCGAAGCGGAAGAGCAAGCGACCACTGATAGTGACAGCGACATGAATAATGATTCAATTGTAGTAGATGAATCGGCGAAAACTAGGGCAGTCATATCGAAACGCGACGATGATATTAACGTGCAGGAAAACGAGACCGTTCAGGACGAGGAGAAAATCGATGCAATCCGCAAGACGTACCCCGGGACGGAGGAACTTCAGCCGGCAGCAGCCGATAAAGAATCCAATGAACCGCAAAAAGTAACAATTCCACTACAGAAGCTCGAGGAGGGTGGTGGCGAAATAATGCAAGCGCTCGAGTCCCACTTTACATCGAGAAGAGTACGTCTCGCTGGCCGTGCTGCTGTTGACCTTGTTTCTTCTAAATTGCTTTTTTTTGCTCTTGCCTTCTTTCAGTTCAGTGGAGCACGAAGCCTTTTCCGTAAGGATGATATAGCGTCGGCGTTGAGTGCAAATTCAATAACGGGGCGGGAGGCTGGGGCCCGGACGAAGATGTTGCTTTTTAATGGTCTGTACTATCGCGGCAATTGGGCGTATCCATTCCAGGAGCTGCGCTCTGGCCCAAACGAACTCTTCCATCTGACGTCGGATCAATCGATGCAAGTACAGATGATGCACGCGCGCGGCAAGTATCAAGTGGCGGACTTGAAGGATCTCAATGCATGTGCTGTGTCCTTCCCCTACGAGGTGAGTATTTCAAACTGAGAAAGAAGAAACTTTTCGATCGTTATCTCCTTCCGTCAGAATAAACGCTACTCCCTGCTGGTCGTTGTGCCCAAAGAGGTTGAGGGACTTCGGAAATTGCTCGAGAATTTGAACGCCGACCTCTTCTCGCAAGTCAAGGAGCTCTCCACCGAGCAGGAGATCTACATAAGTCTGCCGAAGTTCCAGGTCGAGGAGACGTCCCGCTCCGAGCAGATGCTAAAGGGGCTCGGTCTGAAGAAATTGTTCACCCGGGGCTTGGCAGACTTGACTAAACTGTCCGATGATCGGGACCTGCACGTGGATGAGATTGTTCAGTTTGTGAGTGTACGTGTCGACGAGGGAGGCAGCCTGGAGACTGCCTTATCGGGCAGCAACAGTGTGGGCGGACGCATTTTGGAGGAGGACGACGAGAGGAAAATCGAAGTCAATCGGCCGTTCTTGTACTTCCTGCTGGACAACGAGGAGCAGTTTGTCATTGTGTCTGGAAAAATAACTGCTCCGGAATTTAAGGAGGATCTGGGTTTCGATTTGGACATTGAGTACACTCAATCATAGGTCTCAGTGACGTTTTCTTTTTCTCTGTAAGTTAAGTTCAGACTGAAAGTGCTTCTCATTAAAAAGAAATAAACGATAAGTGGATGCTTTTCTTTGACTGCTGGAAGGAAGGATGTGTATGAGACTGCTTTGCAGTTCCGTTCTTTGGTTCAAATGCAACGGGGTTAGCAGAGCGAATGAACATACGTAACTGAGCTTCAGAATCTATTTGTTGTTTTGCTCCTTTGACGAGGAGTCTTAATGGAGCTGTTGACAATGCGGACTATGACGCCAAAGGATAGAACATGAATGAAACTCTGAATGAAAGCAGCGCTAATGAGGAGGAGTATAATTCGTATACGACTTGTGGCCAGCAGGTAATGTCGTGACATACATTTGAACGTCTTAAACAGGTTTATCTTTTACTTTCAGGCCTAGACGAATGATGTAGTCTAGTGCCTGTCAGATCGTTCCTAGCGAAAATGCATTCAAAAGCACAGGCTTGAGAGTGAAAGTTGATTCTGAGTCAAGTTGTCTTCTTAACTAGAAGGACTTTGATTCGGTAAGCGTTTTAAGGCGTCACTACACGCTGTTTCTATTGAGCAAAATGGCCGGCTGTTGAAAGAAATTTCTCTGGAAAGACATTTTGAATCGGAAAATACCGAGCTTGTCAGTTTTCTGGCACAGAAAGGGGATATTTGGGAACTATTTCAAAAATAATCCTTTTGTTTTCCGTTGGTATGAAAAGATCTTTTCCATCCTACGCATCAATCGCTTTATTCAAGCCTAAAAGGGTACTTAAAAGGGTACTAAAAGGGTACTTTCTCAGAACAACTGCTCTGATGCACCCCTCAATCTAATCTCTTCCCCCTCCTCCTCCAAAACCAAAAACATCACGAATTCAACTTTTGAGATCCATATTTCGCTTTGTTGAAATCCTACTTTACTTACGTCCGACATCGGTCGCCTATTGTCATGTCTCACTGACTCGCTTGGAGCTCTATTTCTCTTTCTTCTTCTTCTCCTTCGGATGGCGCTACATCCCGGGGTGGACCTGGGCCTCGACCAATATGCCTCTCCAGCTAGCACGATCTCTTGCCAGCTGCCTCCAATTGCGCACTCCAAGTTGGTTGAGGTCCTTTTCCACTTGTGTGCGCCATCTCAGTCTAGGACGTCCTCTGTTGCGTTGTCCCTGTGGTTCGGATTCGAAAACTCTTCGGGCCGGAGCAGTGCTGTCCATACGCTCTACATGGCCTAGCCACCTTAAGCGTTGTATCCGTAGACGCTTGACTAGGCTCATGCCGCCGTACAGCCCATACAGTTCGTGGTTGAATCTTCTCCTCCAGATGCCATCGACGCAAACGGACCAAAAATCGCTCGCAGGACTTTTCTCTCGAAGAGACCAAGGGCTTCCTCATCTGCTTTTACTAGCGTCCAGGTTTCTGCGCCGTAAAGCAGGACTGGGATGATCAAGGTGATGTACAAAGTCATTTTGGTCGTTCGGGAGAGGGCTTTATTGCTCAATTTCCTCCTAAGCCCAAAGAAACAGTGATTGGCAAGAGTGACTCTGCGCTTGATTTCGGTACTAATGTTGTTGCCCCTATTTACCGTGGAGCCGAGTGTTCAAAGCGGCTGGGGATGAGCTGGTTGGGTGCATGCACCAGCTCATCTGTGAGATATGGTCGGAGGAAAGCATGCCCAACGAGTATCGTTTGTCCGGTCCACAAGAAAGGAGACCCCTTCGACTGCGCCAACTACAGAGGGATCAGTCTCCTAAACATCGCATACAAGATCCTCTCTGCCGTATTGTGTGAGCGTTTGAAACCATTTGTCCATGACCTGATAGGTCCCTATCAATGTGGTTTTAGGCCAGGGAAGTCCACAATAGACTAGATCTTCACACTACGGCAGATCCTGGAGAGGTCCCAAAAAGTACAAATCGACACCCACCATCTATTTGCCGATTTCAAGGCCGCGTATGACAGAGTGCATAGAGACGAGCTATACAGTGTCATGTCTAGTTTTGGCATCCCTATTTAACTCGTCAGATTGTGTAGGATGACAATGGAGAACTCTCGCTGCTCCGTCAAGGTCGGTAGCGAACTCACCGAGACTTTCAATGTCAAAAAAGGTTTTAGACAAGGCAACGCACTGTCATGTGACTTCTTTAACATCATCCTCGAGAAGATCGTGCGTAACTCACAAGTCAACACCAGAGGCACGATCTTCCACAAGTCCGTTCAATTGCTAGCTTATGCGGATGACATTGACGTGATCGGCCGAACTCAGCGAGCCGTCAATGAGACGTTTGCTAGCATTGAAGCGGAAGCGGCTAAAGTGGGTCTAGTGGTAAACGAGGGCAAAACGAAGTATATGCTGTCATCGAAGAAGGACGCAGAATATCGACGTCTCGGACAGAGCGTCTCTATGGGCAGCAGACACTTCGAGGTAGTGAAGGACTTCGTCTATCTCGGCTCCGCGGTGAATAGGGACAACAACATCAGTACCGAAATCAAGCGCAGAATCACTCTTGCCAATCGCTGTTTTTTTGGACGACCAAAGTGACTTTGTACAACACCTTGATCATCCCAGTCCTGCTTTACGGCGCAGAAACCTGGACGCTACTAAAAGCGCATGAGGAAGCCATTGGTCTCTTCGAGAGAAAAGTTCTGCGTGCGATTTTTGGTCCTGTTTGCGTTGATGGCATCTGGAGGAGAAGATTTAATGACGAACTCTATGGGCTGTACAGCGACATGCGCCCGGTCAAGCGTCTACGGATACAACGCTAGGCCATGTAGAGAAAACTCTTCGAATCTGAATCGAAACAATGCAACAGAAGACTACCTAGACTAAGGTGGTGCACACAAATGGAGAAGGACCTCAACCAACTTGGAGTGCGCAACTGGAGACAGCTGGCGAAAGATCGTGCTGGCTGGAGAGGCATGTTGATGGAGGCCCAGGGCGACCCCGGACTGTAGCGCTACAACAAGAAGAAGGAGAAGGATTGCCTCGAGGAGGACTACCGTCGAGAGTCAAATATGGCATCAGCTCCTTCTAATAATAATAATAATTGTATGGCGCGACAGTCCGCAGGGGACCAGGACCTAGCTTACTCATCAATTTCTCTCACGAGTAGAAGGGATTTACAGATTTTTGCCGACTCTGGACGGCGAAGTCTGAGAACCTTTCTTAGACAGTTATTACTCTTTGAGTGTTGTCAGCAGCTCGAAAGTGGTGGTGCCGTGAAAAAATTCGAGGTGTTCAGCCGGGAATTGAACCTAGACTCTTCGGCGTGTGTCGCATTGCACTACGCCACGGCGGTCACGCCTTCTAATGATAATAACAATGATAATTGTACGAGGCGACAGTCCAAAGGGGGAACTGCGGCTTGCTGGCTTATCAATTACTCGTCTTGTGGCCGCCACTGTTCTGGACCTGTAGTTTTTTGCCGACTTCGAACGGCGAAGTTTTGAGAAGCTTTTTTTGTTAAGTTTTACTCTTTTTGTTGTCAGCAGTGTAAAAGAGGTGGTATCGTGAAAAAATTCTTTGTGTTCAGTTGGGAATCGTACCTAGTGTGTGAGTGTCGCACTCTACCTGCTACCCCACGGCGGCCACATAAGCCCCTTCTGCTGGCAATAAAAAATAGCACGCCCAACGCAGTTGATTGCCCCAAGCCCTACGTTCGCAGTTCATAGAGAATTCTTTAGTGTAAAATTTGAATAATTAATAAAGGGAGAGGGAGTAAAACGAAGTCAGTAAAGCAACTTTTTTTTTTTTTTTTTTTTTAATTGACGCGTGCAAAAGGGGTTGCGAGTACCCTTAAGTGACCAGGTCAAGTCACAGCACGGGCCGAAGGTATAGAGGAAGAGAGGGAGAGGAGATACCGATGCACATTGGTTTTAAATGCCTGTGGATTGTAATGAGGAGGAAAAATCGAGCTGGGAAGAGCATTCCAGATTCGTGTAGTGCGGCTAAAGAACGAGTCTCTGAATTTGACTGTACGTCCGAAAGAGGGCTTGAGGGTGAATTGGTGGGCATTCCTAGCTAGGCGTGTATTGCGGGTGAATTCTTGAAGGGGAGGAATGCAACTGGCTAATTCATCTGAGCATTTTTTGTTAAAATAGCGATAAAAGAGTGACAACGACGCGACATTACGTCGGTGTTCTAACGAGTCAATCGACTTCGCAATATTACTGTCACCTATAAGTTTTATCGCTCGCTTTTGAATTCTATCCAGCAGGTGCAGGGAGGTCTTAGGAGCACCTGACCAAATAGGAGCGTTATACTCAAGTTTTGGGCGTATGTAGGCCTTGTATATTGTAGCCAGATCAGAAGGGGTGAAGTACTTCTTGCATCGTTTAAGGAAGCCTAGACATTTCGCAGCATTTTTGGCGACCTCAAATATGTGATCGTTCCAACTAATTGTTGGGTTGATACACATACCGAGGATGGAAAGTCTTTCGGTTTCAACAACACAAGTGCCGTCCATGGATAACGGCTGATTATTTTGTGATCGCTTTAACGACAGTAGACAGCACTGTGTTTTGGAAGCATTAAATTCCACTCTATTCTTATTTCCCCAATCGATTATGCTGTCAAGGTCGGAATTTAATGTGCTTAACATACGCTGCCGTTCCGAGTCTAAGGCCGAAGTTGAGGGACGTGAGCCAAGGAACGAATATGAAAAGCTGAGGGTACTGTCATCAGCGAAGGAATGAATAGGATTAGAAGTAACAGACAAGAGATCATTTATAAAAATGAGAAAGAGTGTCGGAGACAAAACAGAGCCCTGGGGAACACCAGCATTAATATAGTGGATATCAGACTTGAATCCATCCAAAACGACTTGTATTGAACGATTCGAAAGGTAATTTCTAATCCATTGAAGAAGAGACTCATCGATCCCAAAAGCACGCATTTTCGACAAAAGAGCCTGATGCCAGACCCTGTCAAATGCCTTTGAAATATCAAGCGCAACAATCTTGCTTTCTCCTAAATTGTGCAAAGATTGGTTCCACTTTTCAGTGAGATATGCCATCAGATCACCAGTGGAACGGTTGCTTCGGAAGCCGTACTGCCGGTCATTAAGAAGCTTCCGGGACTCGAGATATTTCATAAGCTGACGGTTGATCAGCGTTTCCATGACCTTGGAGAGAAGGGACGTTAGTGCTATGGGTCGGTAGGAGGTGGGTGACGAACTTTCGCCCTTTTTAGGGACGGGCTGGACAAATGCAGTTTTCCACTTACTCGGAAAGAGCCCTGAAGAGTAGGACAGATGGAAAAGCTTACGCAGTGGTTTTGCCAGCGTAGAAGAACACCTCTTCAGAAGAACAGGGGGTATACCATCCGGGCCAGCGGATTTGTGTATGTTTAGATCTTTAAGTACTCTTGCTACTGTACGAGTGCGAAAATGGATTTGCCCCATGGAGAAATTTACGCTCTCAAGTACAGGCGGGGACAAAGTGCTATCTGGCAGCGTTGAGCTAGCTGCAAAGTGTGCAGCAAGCAGATTAGCTTTGTCCAAAGAGCTGACAGCTGGAATGTCATTGCAAATGAGCGTTGGGATCGAAGACGAGGCTGTATTCCTTATGTTTTTTACGAAAGACCAAAAGCTTCTGCTACCCTTGGGGCATTGTAGAACTTTTTGCCTCAACTTTTGGTCAAAGGAGAATTTAACACGTCTTATTAATGCATTACAGTCATTTCGGATCCGTTTGAACTTTTTCCGGGCTTCCTCAGAAGGGTTGGCTTTATAATCCCGGAAACTCAACTCTCTCACCCTGATAGCCTCTTTGCAGCTCAAGTCGAACCACGCATTTGCCTTAGGCTTGATGCTCTTCACTCTGTGAGGAATGAAGGACCTCATGCCCAGCGAAATAATGTTTGTGATCGCATCAGTAGCGGCATCCACGTCACTATCGAGGAAGCATAGTGACCAGTTAAAATTCCTAAAGAAGTTGTTAAGTCCGCTCCAGTTGGCTTTCTCGTAGAGCCATACTGTTCTTTTCGGAATTTGTTCTCTAACTGTGTGGGAGGAGTACGAGAATTTGGCTGACACGACACAGTGGTCGGACGAGCCTAGAGGCGACAATATATCAATTGAATATTTTTCCGGATGAGAGGTGAGAAACAGATCCAAGGTGTTGGCGGTATGATCTGCAATGTCAGGTATTCGTGTTGGCTCATTCACAAGCTGGGTTAAATTATTTATCTCAGCGAAGATTTCAACATACCTTCCTTCGGGTGTTGTCTGGCCTGAATGTCGAAGCCAAGTAGAATTGTGTACATTGAAATCGCCCGCAATAGCGATTTCAGTGTGAGGATACAGGGATACAATTCTTGTAATGGAGTCGGACAGCGCATCAAACTCGTTATAAGTTGAGTTGCTGTCCATGTTTGGACTTCTATAAACAAAGCAGTAGTGGATTAAATGCTTACGGACAAAGAGTTTTAACCACAGAAAATTAAATTCCGGATTGGAACAGTGGCCATATTGTGGTTGAATTTGGTAAGCAACGTCACTACGCACATAAATGGCGAGACCGCGGTGTAAAAAGAATAAGGGCACCAAGCTATATCCAGGCAGGTTCAAATCCGATAAATCGGTATTCTCACCCACCTGTGTTTCACTCAGCGCCAAGACAGCTGGTTTGTGGCGGGAGAGGTGGACGTAAACGGCAAAGAGATTAGTTCTCAGTCCGCGAATGTTGCTCACGTCAACACGAAATTGCCCCCTCATGTCAGTCTTAGGCATGTGAAAACCAACTCCGACAATGCAGTTGGTGAAAGTGAGCAGAGTTCAGAAGTGTAAATTCTGCGTTTAGCTTCGCAAAACAAATCAATGTAGGTGTTATGCCCGTACATTGACTTGAATTGGTCCACTAACAAATATTTACACTTCCGAATCCGCTATGTCAGATGTTAGGCAGACTCGGACATCGCCCCAGCCCGTCTGGTAGATCAAACGGGAGTTGCGACCGAGAATGCCCAACAGTGTTTTGTGAAGGAGTGGGAGAGGGGGGAGCGGACCGCGTGTGCTCTACCAATGCACTTCACTGCACTACACTGCACTTTAAATTAGGTTTTCGTTTTTCGTTATTTTTTTTTTTTGTTGTTACACTCGCGGAGGTGTTGGGCGGACCGCGTTACTTGTTGTTTGTGTTTTACGGCGCGAGGAAAACTTTTTTGAAACTTTTTTGATTTGAGTGCATGCAGCGACGACACGTATGCATGCGTCGGAGGATGACACGGCCACTTACCCCTCAAAAAACAAAAACGACAGATTCCCGATATACAGTCAGTGAATTTTTATCCCTCTGGCGGATGCGTCTCTTAGGTCGACACTTCCCTTAAGCGGATATACCATTTAAACAGCGTGTTTTTTAATTTCCCCTGAACGGAAATGGTCTTCAAAGGGTGCTGGCATCCGTATCGAATGTGCGTTTGGGATTAAAAATCCGGACCCCATAAATCGAGCGTTTCATCAGAGTGTGAAGGTAGAAGTAGGCACTCAGAAAATTCTAAATTTGTACATTTGCAAAAGAAATCGATGTCACTGTGTCACAAGAGCGTGTTTTTAGATCCGTTGCTGTAATGCACGAGAGTAAAATAATCTGATTTGCACTTTGAACACATTTTAAAATCATGAAGGTCCACACAGTGGGCATCCTTAAGTATCACACGCACGTCTTTGTTCAAATCGAATTCAAGTGAAAAGTCAAACAATACTTCAAAAGAGTTAATGGATTTCTTAAATGCCAACAAAAA
Organism: Eristalinus aeneus; assembly: GCA_955652365.1. Classification (NCBI taxonomy): domain Eukaryota; kingdom Metazoa; phylum Arthropoda; class Insecta; order Diptera; family Syrphidae; genus Eristalinus; species Eristalinus aeneus. Next base: position 28,518,131 of record OY019130.1, on the reverse strand, counting down.
CGCACCTCAACAAAGCTACAAGCAACAGAGTGAGGGCCATAAAACAGCACCTTGTGCTAATTGATTTCATGCTACGCAGCCATCACTTCCAGCCGGTTAATTAGATAAGTGGCTTAAGTGATGTGTTGCTGTGATTTCTGGGGAATAAACATTTCAGCCAAATATTACAAAAAAATTGTGGCAGGCTTCGATGTGCGAATGTGCGTTGGTATGTATTAATTATTCAATCAACTTTTTTTGGCCAAGAAGCTGCAGGTGGGTGTGTATTCTCGCTGCCCTTTAAGTGTTTTCTTTGTTCTGTAGAGTGTACAGGAATTCCGGCTGAGACCGATCGGATAAGATTCCATGTGCATGAATTGGCAATATTTTTTTGTTAGACCAGAAGTTTACTTTCGAGGTCATGACAAACAGCAGCCAAACATGTACAGACGCATTCAACCTTTCCACGAAAACCCAAAAGATTGTAGGGGTCAGTACACCCCTCACTTGAATTAATTTGTTTTAAGATTTCGGGATGAAAAGATTTTTCGAAAACATGCACGCTTGATTTGCAATGTTTATTCAACGTACAAATGACAAATTTCATCTAGTTTGTGTTCAGGCAACAGTTTTCTACTCGATATGATGGAGACTCCGATTGGATCTGTATCAAATAAATGACATTGGACCGAAAATTCCCTTCGATTTGAGCTTTCGGCGGATTTTGGTAGTCTCCACTGCTGAAGAGCGCATAGAGTACGCATAGTCTGGCAAAATCGCCCGGACGAGTGCAATATTCTCATCATTTTACTTACTAAGCGAACGCAAATAAAGGCAAATAAAGGGATTTTCCTTACGGGCTTAGAACTCCAGACTTATATAAATCAGGCGCACTTTTCTATTTTACATAAAGCTTGCTCTTTCCAACAGATAATTTTCTGGCATTATACGAAGGTTGCCTTTCATATTTCGGGAATGGGCAACCCTAGTGTTGCAATCTGGCAACTGCCAGCTCTATCGTAAGGTTTGACATTTTTGAGGTTATCCGTACTCAGAAGACATACGAGCGACATTTGTGTTGTCTACAGTAACTTAAAAGATTCTTCTTCTTCTTGTGACGCTACAGTCCGTGGTGGACCTGGGCCTCCACCAACATGCATCTCGAGCCAGCACGATCTTTCGCCAGCTGTCTCCAGTTGCGCACTCAAAGTGGGTTGAGGTCCTTCTCCACTTGTGTGCGCCACTTTAGTCTAGGTCGTCCTCTGTTGCGTTGACCCTCGGATTCTAAGACTTTTCGGGCCGGAGCAGTGGTGTCCATACGCTCTACAAGGCCTAGCCATCATAAGCGTTGTATCCGTAAACGCTTGACCAGGCGCATGTCGCTGTATAGCCTATAGAGTTCGTCATTAAATCTTCTCCTCCAGATTCCATCAACGCAAACAGGACCAAAAATCGCACGCAAAACTTTTCTCTCGAAAGGACTAAGGGCTTCCTCCTCCGCCTTTGCTAACGTCCAAGATTCTGCGCCATATAGTAGGACGGGGATGATCAAGCTGTTATATAAAGCGAGCTTAGTCCTTCGAGAAAGGGCTTTATTACTCAATTGCCTCTTGAGCCCAAAGAAACAGCGATTGGCAAGAGTAATTCTGCGTTTGATTTCGGTACTGATGTTGTTGTCCCTGTTTACCGCGGAGCCGAGGTAGACGAAGTCCTTGTCTACCTCGAAGTTTCTGCTGCCTAGTGTGACGCTCCGTCCGAGACGTCGATGTTGTGTGTCCTTCCTTGATGACAGCATGTACTTCGTTTTGCCCTCATTTACCGCTAGACCCATTTTAGCCGCTTCCGCTTCAATGCCAGCAAACGCCTCATTGACGGCTCGCTGTGTTCGTCCAATCACGTCAATGTCATCAGCGTAAGCTAACAATTGAACTGACTTCTGGAAGATCGTGCCTCTGGACTTGTGAATTACGCACGATCTTCTCGAGAATGATGTTTAAGAAGTCACATGACAGTGTGTCGCCTCGTCTAAGCCCGTTTTTGACATTGGAGGTCTCCGTGAGTTCGTTACCGGCATTTACGGAGCAGCGAGAGTTCTCCATCGTCATCCTACATAGTCGGACGAGTTTGGTAGGAATGCCAAAACTATACATGGCACTGTCTAGCTCGTCTCTATGCACACTGTCATATGCAGCCTTGAAATCGACGAATAGGTGGTGAGTGTCAATTTGCATTTCTTGGGTCTTTTCCAGGATCTGCCGTAATGTGAAGATCTAGACTATTGTGGACATCCCTGGCCTGAAACCACACTGATAGGGACCTATCAGGTCATGGACAGATGGTTTCAGACGCTCACACAATACGGGGAGAGGATCTTGTATGCGATGTTCAGGAGACTAATCCCTCTGTAGTTGGTGCAGTCAAGGGAGTCTCCTTTCTTGTGAACCGGGCAAACGACGCTGAGATTCCACTCATCGGGCATGCTACTCTTATCTACGATATTGCAAACGAGGATGTTGCCTCAGTGCGCTGGATTCAAATACTCCTTACCTCGAACAGCAGTCTGTAGGCTCTTATTACCTAGACAAGTTAAGCGTTTAACATTGATGCTGGACTTAATTCAAATGTCCCCGTTATGATTATAGACCTGTCTGCTTTCAATCAATGCTTACTCTTTTCCATACCTTTAGTACCATCCGCGGGCTTGTTACCTAACTGTAGTCCCAGAAATAGCCATTAACAAGAGAGCCTTTACATTCAGTTCTAGATTCCTCTAAAAAAAGGTTTTCATTGTCTTATCTTTATTTGATAACAAAATGTCATTTTAAATAATTCTTTAAATTCTTCTGGAGTGAGGGCCGTCCTATGATCACATTCCACAAAAATAGAGCTGAACCAATACCTTCAAATTTTCCAAATTCTATTGATCTGAGAGGAGGGACGAGCACCCCTAAGCTCACATCAGCTCAATCGAAAATTTAATGAGTCCTCTGCGTCTGTCAGTTAAATCTCGCTGGGCTTCGCAATCTTAGCCAAGAACAGTGGAATCTCGGAGGCGTTATCCACTATCACTGAGATGAACGGCTTGTCTATTACGAAATCTTTGGTCTCTGGTTCATTCGCACTCAGCGGCACGAACAGGGACGCCGTGGCCGACGTGGCTATGGTCCCAGTTTCGTCCACTTCCAGCCGTGACTGCTGTATGATGTCGCTTATCCGAACGGGATCCCGGGAATTCAACAGATTCGTAAGCCCTGACTTGTTTGGGGAGAAGATGTTCACCAATCCCATCTACATTAAAGTACCAAGTAATTGAATATGCGTCTGGGGGAACTTAGGGACTCACTGCTTACCTTCTGAAGTGGCGCAACAAACGACGCCCTTGATGTGACACTGAACTTGGGCATGGACAGGTGCACTTTGTAGGTGACCAAGTCCTCCTTGTTGCGAATGATGTCAGTGAAAATTCTGTGGTCCATGCTGCCCAGGAACTTGTTCAGAGTTATTCCAGGACCAGGAACGATGACATACATGGAATACTTGTTGTTCTGAAACAAGAAAGCCGATAAAAACTTGTTTCTTCCTCTCTCTCTCTTGAAACAAATTGCTTACCTTGTAGGGCAAAACGATCATCGTTCCGACAACGTTCTTGCCCAAGTCAATGTGCTTCACCTTGAAGAATGCGTCCACCTCCATGAAGTCAGTCGGCTTTCCCTCATTGAAGAACGTGTAGAATTTCCTCTGCTGCGCCGGGCGGAACTGATACTTCCACGTGCTGCGGAAGTACACTGCTGAGACCAGCATTGCCTTAAGACGGGATAAGTCGACCTCTATGAAATAGCGAATCGTAACCTTGAAAGCGTAAGCAAAGCACACTTACCAGTGGGGAGAACATTGGGAATGTGACCGGCGGTGGCGTTCGATACGAACTGATTAATGAGGCCTCTGGCGTAGGGAGTCTGTTGCTGAAACGGCACAGAGTGGATGTCGCCGCCGTTTATGTAGATTTGCAGAGAAACGTTCTCGTTTATCCTTTCGCTCGAGTCAACAAAGATTGCGTTTGCAGACTTCACCTCTGGCTCTGGACCTTCGGGATTCAGAGTGCTGTACAGTTGGGCGGCAATTGCATTGTTGATCACGTGCTTGATTTGTTCTTTGGTTTCGGGGTTTGCTGCCACTTGGAGGAGGGACAGAAGGAGCTGCACTGAGATTGGACTAATTACGAAGTTTTCGGCATTTCGATTCACCGGTTTGGAGTTTTTGAATAAATTCCACGCGAACTCGTTGTTGACAACTGGTTGCAGGAGGGCAGTCCTTTCATTCTGTGCACGAGTTCTTTGTGCGCAGCAGACGGCAAGGAGCACGACTATTGAACTTATTATTGCTGAAATGAAAAATGGAGAGAAGGGTATTATTTGAAGTTCGAGACCAAGATTTAATGACGCTATCGTGGTGAAAAATGTTTCGATCTCCAATCATTGTGCTGCTAAGATAAATTTTGGGAGGTCGTAGAGACAGCGGTAGGGTTGATTGGCGATGGACTTAAAGATTTAATGTGCTCCAGCACCTTGTCCTTGAAACAAAGAACTTTTCGTTAGAGGAGAAATGTGTCTTGGAAGTACCTCAGCTTTAGACATCTTAAAATTTGTTCGTGCTTCCAAAACTTAATCCTTATATCCTACTTTGTTGTACTGCCTTCGGATAGAAGCAGTAGCGAATTAGAGTTAGTCGCCAACGGCCCTTAAGAAGCAATTTCTGAGGATTTAGAGGTTGGCGGTACCAGGACACAAACAGACCGAGTGCAGGACGTGTACAGTAGTATAGAATTTGGTTCTTTTGCTTTCCTCAAGACTCTGGTAGGGGCGATAAAAGAGATGCTTAGTTTTCAGTGCTCTCCAACCAGGTAACAAATTTATAGCCTATTTCTCCATAAAGAAAGTCTTTAATTTACTATGGGATCCCACTTTGAAAGAGTTTTCGCTTGGAAATAGGCTGAAGATGAATTATGAGAGGTGGGCATATGGGCATTTTGGTCATTACATCGTCAGATTTCCCGGAAATGACGTGGGGTCTCAGCAGTGCAGCTGCAGCTGATAGAACATCCGATTCGGTCAAACTGGGTGTTGGTTCGAAAATCGTTGCAACCAATTTTTTGTTATTTGTGAGATGAAAACTCACAGATGAAAACTCACAGCTAGTTTCATCTTGAGATGAAACTAGCTGCTACAGATATGGTTCGATTATAGAGTTTGTGGGTTCCTCAGTAGGATGACGGGCAAACAGGCGTTGAACCCGTATGTTGTATGAAAGAAGAAAACATCTTATCGGCGATGGCGTGGTATGGCTCGGTAGGATAGGGTCTTGGACGGCCTTAGTGACTCCGTTGGTGAAGGGCGAGAATTCAGGTCGGATGTGAACTCGGTAGGTTGACCACTATAGCCGCCGGCTAGTTTCTGGACCCATTCAATAAAATCGATCGCGAAATACAGTAGAATAATAATACGAATACGTGGCCGCCGAGGCGTAGTGGATGGAGTGGGTTACTCACACCCCGAAGGCCGGGTTCGATACCTGGTTGAACACCCTGAATTTTTCACGCCACCACATCTTCCGTTGCTGACAACAATCAAAGTGTACGAGAGATGTCTTTTATACTTCGGGATTAGAGAACAAAAACAAATATTAATCATCGAAAATAGCTCCATTGTTTTTGAAAATATTCCCCATTAAAATCTATACACTTTTACATGCGTTTGAACCAATTTTCGAAACACTTTGGCACTCTGATTGAGGTATCTCCGAAACATGCATTATGAACGCCTCAAACGCTTCTTCAGGTGTCGAAAAACGTTGACCTTTCATTTTATTTTTCACGTACGGGAATAAAAAGAAGTCATTCGTTGCCAAATCAGGACTGTACGGCGGATGACTCATCAAATCGATGTTTTGAGTGCTCAAAAATGCAGTTGTTTAAGCCGATGTGTGAGAGCTCGCATTGTCGTGGTGAAGAGTGATCTGTCTTCGGCGGTTGGTTCTCCTGATTTCTTGGAAGACAATTGGCAAACAAATGGTTGTGTATTACTCAGAATTGATTGTTCTGCGTTGTTTTAGTTATGGTTGCAACATGTCCAGTCAACATGTTGGATTTGGCTCAATTGGAAACACTTATACAGCCGCCTGTTGTTTACTTTCGAGCTCATACGCATAAATCCACGATTTATCACCTGTCACGATGTCATAGACGTGATTCGAAGCAACGTGATCGTATTTTTGGGGAATCTCTTTCGACCAATCGACACGAGCCTTGTTTTGAGCGATTGACAAATTGTGTGGGATCGAACGCGAACAAATTTTTTTGACGGTCAAATGTTCATGCAATATTGAATGTATGCTAGTCCCACTAATGCCTACGGTTGTCTCAATCTCACGACATGTCACATGAAGATCTTGCAATATAAGTTGGCGCACAGCATCAATGGTCTCCGGAACAACAACTGACTTTGGACGACCTTCACGAAATTTGTCTTGGAGTGAACTTGTTTAATTCACCATACCATCGATAAACACTGGTCCTTGACGGAACTTCATCGCCAAGCATTGAATTAAGTTCATCGATGCACTGTTGTTGAGTTAATCCACGTCGAAAGTTGTAAAAAATAATCGCACGAAAATTTTAAATATTTAAATCAATTTTTTTGTGCGAAATTCATCTCTATAAGTTACTGTAAACAAAATAAAAAGCGCTCGTCTGTGAAAACGTTCTGAGTACGTAAAACCTCAAAAATGTCAAACTTTTGGACAGAGCTGGCAGTTGCTAGATTACAACACTAGTGTTGCCCAATCCCGAAATATAAAAGGCAACCTACGTAATTAATGTCGCAGACTTCGCCATTCGGAGGAACAGGTCCGGACCATACTATATGGTGGATGCGATGAAACCTCCCATCCGAGCTCTTGTAGCTTCTGACGAGTCCTCAACGAAGTGTGTGTGGTCTGGCGTTGTACTGGTGGAACACTACACCCTTCCTGTTGGCCAATTCTGATCGCTTCTGTTCGATCGCCTGCTTCATGCGGTCCAGTTGTTCGCAGTAGATGGTAAAATTAAGCGTTTGGCCATATGGAAGCGGCTCATAGTGGATGATTCCCTGTCTATCCCACAAACACACAGCAAAACTCTCCCGGCCGTCAAACCTGGCTTGGCTACTGTTTGGGACAATTCACCGGCCTTCAACCACGACCGTTTTCGATTGATATTGTCGTATGTGATCCATTTTTTGTTGCCAGTTATCATCCGCTTCAAAAATGGGTCGACTTCGCTCCGTTTCAGCAGCATATCGCAGTAGTTGATTCGGTCTCGAAGTTTTTTTTGCGTCAAATCATGCTGCACCCAAACATCAAGCTTTTTCTGTATCCAGCCTTCTGCAGATGGTTTAAAATGGTTTGATGCCTAACTCCCATATCCTGGGCAATTTCACGAAACGCCACATGCCGGTCTAGCTCGATGATTTTCATGATTTGTTTGGTATTCGTAGTCACAGGTCTTTTGCTGGTTGGCTTATTCATGGTGTCGTTTTTACCGGCTATGAATCATCGAAACCATTTCTCCGCGGTTCGAAGTGATAGCGTATCATCCCCCAAAACACTATTAATCTCACGGAACGTTTCTCTAGCGGATTTGCCTTAAAGCAAAACTTTAAAATATCGCAAATTTCGGCGTTAGTAAACTCCATGTCTACACGTCTATAAATGTTGAAAGCAATATCCAAACAAATCATGCCTAGCGTCGTTTTGTAGGTTATATCAAGACCTTTCAATTTTCATTGCCAGATACGAGCTCTGTAGCGCTTTGTACATAGCCGGACAATTCAAAAGACAAGAGGCGGATATTTGATAATATTATATGTGGCAAGTTTTACGAATAGCAGAGTCTCCTTTTATGTTTTTCTATTTACAGCCTTAGCTAGCGATATTTCGCACGTATTCATTTCAAAAACGCAAAATATAACGATAATGTTCACTCATTTTTAGACGATAATAGTTTTTCACATATACAGCTCTGTGCAAAAAAATAGCACCACGTTGAGGTCTGCACTTTGGATGCTAGTTACTTTTCTCCATGCTCATGTAAAGACACGATATTTATTGTAGGACATCTGTTGGGTATCAGTAATAAAATGCAAAAAACAAGATAAGCGAAGATGCCTTTTTGAGACAAGAAAATTCCCGTTATACGAAATCAAACCGAAATTTTGGGTGTAAAATAATAGCCCCACAAGTAAAACGTCGTAAACAAAATGCAAAATTTAGTGGAATAGTACGGTTTTTATTTTTTTTATTTATACTACTGTTCTAGTACTTCGTGTTATAACCCTTATTTTTGAGCACAGCGACACAACGTCGTGGCATAGAGTCGATTAGTGCCTGACATCACCGAATTGGAATATTTCTCCACGCAGCCTGCACAGCTTCCCATAGCTGTAGTGTATTTTTTGGTTTCGCTTTAAAAACAGCTTTCTTAACATCTGTCCAAAGATTTTCAATGGGGCTTAGGTCTGTAGATTGCCGCGGCCATTCCATAACTTGAACTCCATTCCTCACAAAAAATTCCTTGGCCAATTTGCTCGTATGTTTCGGGTCATTGTCTTGCTGCAAGACCCATCTAAAAGGCATATTCCACTCAGCGTAGGGCAACATGGTTTCCCTCATTATGCCAACATAAACTTCGGCGGTCATCATTGGTTATATCCAAAATATAGGACCAGTACCGTTGTAGGAGAAGCATCCCCATATATTAATATTCGCGCCGCCGTGCTTAATTGTTTTTAAAGTACACTCCGGTTTAAACTCTTGTTTTTTTTTTTGCCTGCGAACAAATGTCCAGGTCTCAGGAGTTCCAAATAAAACAATTTTAGACTCATCTGTCCATAATATATTACACCATTTGGTTACTTCCCAGTTCAAATGTTCTTGCGCAAATTGTTTTCTTTTATGAAGATGGACCTTTGTCAACAAGGGTACTTTTCTGGGACTTCTGGCAGGTAGTTCCTTCTCTATCAACTTCCTTCTTATGGTTGATGTTGATACGGGCAGATTTAGTTCCTCTTTTATTTTGTTTGATGTAATGAATGGGTTTTGTTTCACTAATCTTATCATTCTTCGCTCGTCGGTAGAGGTTAATTTCGATTTTCTACCTCTTGTTTCTTCTTTTTCGACGTGTTTTTTTTGCATTATTAATCATTTTATTCGAACAACCAACGATTTCCCAAATAAATTTGTACGTTTTTCCGTCAGAAATTAATTTTTTTTGTAAGTTCACGTTTCTTAGGAGTACAATGCACACCGCGACCCATTTTAATTGTTTATAACGTAGTATTTTAAAAATACTAGTTTCAAAATACTTAAATATTTTTACTTAAATCTTTTGACGCACAAAAAAAAAAAAAAAAATAAACACCACCAAACACTTCGAATACACTTTTTAGAATGACATGGTGCTATTATTTTGCACACCAAAATTTCGGTTTCATTTCGTATAACGGGAATTTTCTTGTCTTAAAATGCATCTTTGCTTATCTTGTTTTTTGCATTTTATTACTGATACCCAACAGATGTCCTACAATAAATATCGTGTCTTTACATGAGCATGAAGAAAAGTACTTAGCATCCAAAGTGCAGACCTCAACGTGGTGCTATTTTTTTTGCACAGAGCTGTAAATACGAATTTAATGCCTTCTAGAAAAGTGCGAATTAAACCGTTTCGTTACTTCGCTACTTAGAGCATTAAGAATATCAATTCATTAGCGCGACAGTTGACATGGGGACTAGGACCTAGCTTACTAATCACTCGTGTTGTGCGCCCTACTGTTCTCTTACAAATAGAAGGGACCTACAGGTTTTTGCCGATTCCGAACGGCGGTGTTTCAGAATTCTTTTCTAAGACATTTAATAGTCTTTGAGTGTTGTCAGCAGCTCGAAAGAGGTGGTGCCGTGAAAAATTCGAGGTGTTCAGCCTGGAATCGAACCTGGGCCTTCGGCGTATAAGCATCACACCCTATTCACTGCGCACGGGGGCCACCACTTAGAGCATTACAAGCTGCACATTTCATTTTTCATTTTAAGGCCAACTGAGGACAATGTGTTGTTCAATTAAATGACTGATTTAATTTCAATTATGTGCTTGTACTGTCTTAATCTACACACATCTTCATGCGGTATTTACAATTTATTTAAAACACCTTCCAACAGCCAACTCTCGGAGTTTGTTACCTAAATAGCGAAGATTTTGTGTGAAATATTATATTGTGCTTCTGGAATTTGTGAAAGGAATTGTCATTTCAGTCCCCTCTATAAGTTATGATCGTTCTAGCAACTTTTGAAACGAAATTTAAGAAAGACCCATCCAATCACTCAGCCAATCACTTTCCGTCTAAAGTGCGCTGTTTGTCTGAGGAAGTTTGTAAACTAGTGACCAACAATATTATCAGTGGTTTCCATTGTTTTATTTTCAATTTCCGCTGATTTGATGAGTGTGACTTAAATGTATGCTGCAACCTTCAATATAACAAAACACAGAAAGCCTGACAAGGAAACGTCTCCTAAAGTCGCTTGCATTTAGTTGAAAAAGCTAGTTATCCAGTTTTGTACATAGCATTGATTCACTTAAAGCAGCCAATTAAAATCAGTTGGCGTAAAACTTCATATTCGTCAGTTGCATACTTTTAGTAAGACTATGATTGCTCAAAGTGGCCGCCGTGGCGTAGTGGGTAGAGTGCGACGCTCACACGCCGAAGGGTCTAGGTTCGATTCCCGGCTGAACACATCGAATTTTTCACGGCACCATCTCTTTTGAGCTGCTGGCAACACTCAAAGAGTAGTAACTGTCTTAGAAAGCTTCTCAAACTTCGGCGTTCGAAGTCGGCTAAAAACTATAGGTCCCTTCTACTCGTGAGACAACAGTAGCGCGCACAATACGAGCAGTTGATGAGCAAGCTGGTCCCCTGCGGACTGTCGCGCCATACAATTTTTATTATCATTTTGACTGCTCGCAAGAAAGATTTGTTCATTCTCTAATAATCAGCAACCCGCTTTACAGCTGTTTATTGGCATCCACTTCAGTTTGGTCGTATGTTCGTCAGTAAGCTATGTTCAGCTTGTTAATTTTATGCAATTTGTGTTCTGGGAAATCACTTATGTCACAACGCACACATCACTCCCCTGAACAAACCCCGACGGGACTGATTGAGGCTTACGCGCACGCTAATCTAGTCTCAACCGAACAGTAAAAGAAATGTGCTAATAACTCCGCGCTCTCTGACCCAAGGTCACAATCTGAACAAACAGAAAACAGCCAACAGCTTGGACTTGATATTCTTTGATGAATTGCACAAAACAATTCACTGCAGTGATCCCTTCAAAACCTCGTTTATCCATGATCTTGAAGTACACACCTTTCATGATTGCTCCTGATATTGAACTTGCAGCCAATCGGCATCAAAATGAAATATTTCAATTTTGTAAGAATTCACTTGAAACTAAATCAAAACAAAACAACGAAATCCACGTCCGATAACCGACTGATCCGAACGATGATCGTGAGAGAAAATGTGACCGGAATGTTTTTTCCAGAGGCCAACATGTTTTTGAGATGATGTATCAGTGGACTCACAGTATATCTACTCATGCCGGCGGGTGCTACACTTGGCAACCGAACTTTACAGAGATCGAGTGCATGGTTTTTTTTTTTTTTGTAAATGGCTTTCGATTGATCACTTCTTGATGTTCGTTTCAATGATAGCTTGGTTGGATTTAGCGAGAAATCAAAATTATCATTGAGGAAAGACAATTTTGTCTCGTATGAAGTACATTGTGCTGATCGAAAGGATTTTGTTCTTCATTTCATGGGATGGATTCTCAGCAGGTGATAAAGTTGTATCATATGAGTTCGACAACTCACTTATCGTCGAGACTCATGGAACTTGGCTACACATACGATCTCAACGATCTCAACGATCTCAACGAACTAAACTATCTCAACGATGTCAACGATCTCAACGATCGAAATAAATGAACATCAAAACGAAGTTGTTGCCCAAAATAGTGCAGACTTTTATTTGGCTAAATTTAACGCACATGTATACCGTTATTGCTTGAAAATGGTTGGAATGAACAGAAAGACGCGTCGTTTTCAACAGCTGGTATTGTGCCTTCCCCAGGAGAATTTTGTGAAAGTGAGTTTTGTTTCTGAGAGGGAGATGCACAAACTACCGCATTGTGTTAAAATGTCTAGATTTGCAAATATCACGATAAGGTTTTAAAGCGGCACAGCGAGCTTTCAATCAATCTACATTCGTCTAGGAGATTGCGCACACGAGTGGAAAAAGGGCTTCAACTGTCAGCTGAAGGCACCTAGGAAGAGAGTATGCTGGCAGGAGTGGCATGTTGATCGAGCTTCCAAGACTAGCTCCGACTGCAGCATTACACAAAGTTTAAGAAGCATGCTTTTAGTCGTCTGAAAACAGTTTTAAGGTTTTCCTTCTACTACTACTGCCAACAGAATAGTTTCAACATTTTTAATCACGAAATGTAGAAGACACATTTTCCAGAGTTTACCTTAATTTTACTGCAGTCTGATGCAGTTCGTTGTTCTCGGATTGTTGCTGAATAAAAGCACTTTAATCGCGGACTCCTTGTAGACCTCGTTGTAGAGCAACTGTTAAATAGAGGACAACTGTGGCATTGTCAAGTGTAGTTACAGACAGAAGAGACAATGGAGTGCACCAGACATGAAGAATTCCATTTTTTCTTATTCCCTCGTGCGTTCATACCTGCGCTGCTAGACAATGCGGTCGCAGGTAAATTTTCTGCACTAATTATCGAGAGAGACAGTAGTTCCATGCATTACAATTTACTTTCGTCACCAAATGCTTCTCCATGTAGGAAGAGTTTACTCATCAACTGTCAGAAAATACGACTCCAGTCATTTAATCTAAAAAAAAACTGCCGATTAAAGTGAAAAGGGCGATCAGAATGAAAAGTAATAAACAGGAAGAAAGAGCAAGAGAGAGATCTAAAGAGAGAGAGAGAGAGAGAGAGAGAGAGAGAGAGAGAGAGAGAGAGAGAGGAAGAGAGGAAGAGTGAGATAAAATTTCGTTTGGGATGACAACCCTGAGACTGGTGATATTTGCAAGCAGAAAAATGTATTACAGGCGTAACGAGGGAAAATTTGGCTTGTTTTAGTTCAATCGAATGCAAGATTAAATTAAAAGAAAACATTGTTTGCTCATTGTCTCCGCCGTGGCGTAGTGGGTAGAGTGCGGCACTCACATGCCGAAGGTCCACTGTTCGATTCCCGACTGAACACCTAGAATTTTTCACGACATCAGCTCTTTCGGTCTGCTTACAACACTCCAAGAGTAATATTGTCTAAGAAAAAGTTTCTCAAACTTCGCCGTTCGGAGTTGGCAAAATACTGTACATAGGTCCCTTCTACTCGTGAGACATCAGTAGCGCGCACAACAGGAGGATTTGATGAGCAAGCTAAGCCCTGGTCCCCCAGTGGACTGTAGCGCCACTCAATTATTATTATTGATTGCTCAATACTGATTCTGTCATTAGTCGATGAAGTGTTTATCGTTGATATGGTGAATTCAAGGTCGTAGTTCACTCCAAGACGAATTTCGTGAGGGTCGTCCAAAATCAGTTGTTGCTTCGGAAATCATTGATGCTGTGCGCCAACTGATATTGCAAGATCGTCATGTGACCTATTGTGAGATTGAGAAAACGGGAGGCATTAGTGGGACCAGCATACATTCAATATTGCATGAACATTTGACCGTCAAAAAAATTTGTTTGCGTTGGATCTCACAAGATTTGTCAATCGCTCAAAAAAAGGCTTATGTCGATTGGCCAAAGAAATGCTCCAAAAATACGATCGCACGAAGTACTTCCAAGCAAACGGTCGCCTGTTTTTGGGAAAAACTAGAAACTAGAACAACGCAGAACAATCAATTCTGAATGGTACACAACCGTTTGTTTGGCAGTTGTCTTCCAAGAAATCAGGAAAACCAACCGCCGATGATGGACCACTCTTCACCACGACAATGCCAGCTCTCACACATCGGCTCAAACAACTGTATTTTTGAGCACTCAAAGCATTGATTTGATGAACCATCCGCCATATAGTCCCGACTTGGCACCGAACGACTTGTTTTTATCCCCGTACGTAAAAAATAAAATGAGAGGTCAACGTTTTTCGCCACATGAAGAAGCGATTGATGCGTTTAGAATAAATGTTTTGTAGATACCTCAGTCAGAGTGGCAGAAGTCCTTCGACAATTGGTTCGGACGCATGAAAACGTGTATAGATCTTATTGCGGAATATTTTAAACTAAAAAAAAAAATTTAAACTTAAAACTATTTTCGATGATTAATATTTGGTTTTGTTCTCTAATCCCGAAATACACTCAATTCTCTTTTTATGCGGTAGATACGTTCCAAAACTAACCGCACAAAAAAAATCGCATAAAAAAATACACTAATGTAGTGTAAAAGAAGGAATGTGTTCCATTATTTTCAAAACGCATAAAACCAAAAAATCATATAAAAAAAGACATTAATTACATTATATAATTAGGGTTACGTTCCAAAATTTTTTAAAAGTTCATAGGACCAAAAAATCGCAAAGAAAAGTGGATATCAACTAAAAAAAAATGAGGATACCTGAGAATTTTTGAGCAGAGTATAAAGTTTTGGTAAATTCAAATCAAATACATAACTTTACTTTATTTGAAATAAATATATTTATTTCACCTTACTTTAATTAGTAGTTTTATAAAAATTTTATATTTAGTCATTTTCTTCACTTTCTGATAACACCCGCAACCTTTTGTGAACTGGCGCGAAATCATTATCATCACTGGAATAGACAGTCAGTTCATTTTGTGACGAGATTGCTACTGCATCAATAGATTCAACGTAAGTTTCGCCTGCTGAAGGTTCTCCTGATTTGATAAGAAAATCAGTTATTAGGCTTTGCGAATCTTTCCGTAATTCTTTATGAAGATCTTGATACCCAGAAATGCACAAGTGATAATCCATTCTTACACAAATAGCATTGAGCATATGTAACTATTGTTTGCTTGCTCTGTATAGAAGAAATATTTAAAAAGGGGAATCCCATACAAAATACTATAGAAAAACAACGCATAACTTCAAAATCTACAAAAAAATCAGAATTAGATTCTCAGGAAAAATCGTATAACTTCAAAACCGCATAAAAAAGATTCGCATAAAAAGAGAATTGAGTGTATACTAGGTATAGCGGTGTGAAGTGAGCGTCAAGATACAAATGTCTTGATAGGGAACATTTGTTACGAACGAGCCCTTATTTTTTTTTTTGATTGTTTGCTATGACAACTGTGAAAAATATTTAGTATACATCAAGTCATTGAACAGACAACATCATAATTTTTCATCGTGTTAAAAATGTCGAATTTTTTACCAGAAAGTGATGATTTGAGGAAAGCATTAATTTTTTGTTTTCATTTGAAGAAAACTGCTGCAGAGTCGCATCGAATGCTTGTCGAGACATATGGGGATCATGCTTTATCAGAAGCAACATGCAAAAGATTGTTTCAATGGATAAGAAATAATGATTTTGATGTGAGAAATGAAGAACATGGCGGACCACCAAAAAAATTTGAAGACGCCAAATTGCAAACGATATTGGATGGAGATGACACGTTGAGTCAAAAGCAAATGTCAGCAATGTTAAATGTTGCACAACAAACAATTTCTGAGCGTTTAAAAGCTATGGGAAAGATCCAAAAGTGTGGCAAATGGGTGCCACATGAATTGAATGAAAGACAGATGGAAAACCGAAAAAGCACTTATGAAATTTTGCTTCAAGGACACGAAAGAAAATCGGTTTTGAATCAATTTAATACTGGCGATGAAAAATGGATTTATGTTAAGAATCCCAAAAGGAAAAAATCATGGGTTAATCTGGGACAACCATCAACATCGACTGCAAAACCAGATCGATTCGGCAAGAAGACAATGCTGTGTGTTTGGTGGGACCAGAAAGGTGGGCTGTACCACGAGCTCCTAAAACCTGGTGAAACCGGTAATACTGATCGCTACCGACAACAAATGATCAATTTGAACCAAGCATTGATCGAGAAACGACCAGAATGGGCCAGAAGACACGGCAATGTAGTTTTGCTCCATGACAATGCACCTGCACACAAAGCAAAACCGGTTCAGGATACAATCAAAACACTTGGCTGGAGGCAGCTACCTCACCCGCCGTAGTCACCAGACTTGGCTCCTTCCGACTACTATTTGTTTTCATCGATGGGATTTGCATTGGCTGAGCAGCACTTTGATTCCTACGAGGAGGTCGAAAATTGGGTGTCTGATTGGTTTAAAAGACGAACAATCTTATTGGCGTGGTATTCACAAATTGCCAGAAAGGTGGTCAAAATGTGTTGGAAACAATGGCCAATACAATAAAATGGTTTTATTTTCCCACTAATAATTAGTGTTTTATTTAAAAAAAGAAAAAAACGTTCATTTCGTACCGGTATACTTAGCAGATCTTAATGGGGAATATTTTGAAATACTATTAAGCTATTTTCAATGATAAATATTTGTTTTTGTATTTGTGTCGTATATCTTTGTTACAGTTATACATTTTTAGTGGTTGCCGTGGCGTAGTGGGTAGAGTGCGACGCTCACACGCCGAAGGGTCTAGGTTCGACTCCCAGTTCAACACCAATTTTTCTAATATTTCACGGCACCACCTCTTTCGAGCTGCTCACAACACTCAAAGAGTAATAACTGTCTAAGAAAGCTTCTCAAATTTCGCCATTCGGAGTCGGCAAAAAACTGTAGGTCCCTTCTACTCGTGAGAGAACAGTAGCGCGCACAACACGAGTAGTTGATGAGCAAGCTAGGCCCTGCTCCCCCTTTGGACTGTAACGCCAACAATTATTATTATTATACATTTTTACCTTTTTTTTTTCTTTGTACAAAATATTTCCTCTGAAAAACAAAGCTAAACTAAAACAAAAAAGAAAATAAATAAAAGCTTTATAACGCTTTTAAAACACTTTTAATAATTGCTACGAAAACTGAAATGGGGACTCATAGTCACCGGGTGGGTTGATTAGGGTTAAGTAAGCAGAGAATTTATAGGTTTCAAGTGCAAATGAGTGGAGAGTTCTCGGTTCGTTCACTTAATCGGATGATCGATTGCAGTCATACATATGATTGTAGCAAATAACTGACTAGAATAGAAAATATTGGTGGACAAAAGTATTCATTTCACATTTCTCTACAGTTTATAAATCTAAAGATTTGCAGGACAAATGTATGCGTCATTAGCATGGTGAACACGGCAACAGACAGCTCATTAGGTAGACTTACGAGTATTGCAGTGAAAAAAAGCGTGTGCTTATCTGTAGCAAGCTTAGAGGAAATCATACAAACTGAGACGGAAAGGGAAACGACCAGCTATAGTACGGTCTGAATCCAGCTAAGGACGAACTGCGCACTGAACTTGTGAACCCAAGACTCTCGTAGATGCTGCAGAGACGTAGTTTGAAATCAAGTCAGACACTTTTTGAGCATTGGTAAGTCTCATAATCAGCAGTCTACACGTTTCAACAGTGTATTCTCTTAAGAGCTGAACGATTTGATGAACATTAACGAGGGGATATCCTAGCTAGCTGATTTAAAACATACACAAAAGTTGTAAGTTCCCGTGTAATAAAGCCTCTCAACTTACTCACCACTAAAGTTAAAGATCTCGTTCATCGCAATAGTAATGCCGTCAATAAGGTCTTAACATCCCAGTCCAATCTTTTAGCTTTGTTTCACATACTCCTTCCGCACCGAGAAATGTTACCAATAACAATGAATGAATTGCAAGACAAAAGCCAACTTAAATCAGCTTTGTCATGTCATCCGAATTCACTGCCAATGAACAACCCATGCTTTCATGTGAAGTCTCTCACACTCTAGTCAATAAAATTAAATGTTCTTTCGAAGGACTTTAAGTCGGACAACTCATATTCTGAATTTATAAATTACCTTCTGCCTACCGCCACGGGGATACCCAACACAGCACCCAACAGCAAATTCACTCAAACGTAAGCTGCTGCCATTGTTTGCTTAATAAAGTTGAGAAGTGCAACCGGTTTGAGTTCAACTCTAACTCAACTTTGGTTTTGTTATTTAAATCAGGTTATTTCCATCTGCGTAGCTCTCCCTCTCTGTCTGCTGTCGGGCGGAATCTTCGGTTTCGGGGTGATCGGTGCTCTTGCTTATCAGCAGCAGCCACATACGAGCGGATTATGGATTTCCCTGTGATTATGAATTCATTTTAATACGCGATTGGGTGACTTTTTCCACTCGTGTTTTCAGAGCATGTGTTTGGCTGTCTCAGAGCGTCTCAATTGTAATCCTCTGTGCATTTGGTGCAGCGAACATTTCTCAGAATCCACAACACGCAGCTGAGGGCTACTTTATGTCGATTGCTGCTGATAATTGATTTTCTGTGTGACACCTCACGGCGTTGGAATTCTGCCGGAAGGCATTTATGAATATGACGGAGGTGGATTAATTGGCAGCATGTTTTGGTGGTGTCATTTGTTTTGAACTTGTCTGCTGGCGAGCTTGGGGGTTTCCTGTTGAGTGAATTTTTATGGTCTGGACAAACCGAAGCCGTCATCAGGAAGAGTTAAAATTGCTGTCACATGTCAACTGGGAGTGAGTCGAAGTAGAGAACTTGTATTCTATCTGTGCGCAGAGTTAATTTATGCTTAGACGTGTGCGGTCTCTTTACTGAGACGTAGTCGTCTGCCTTAAGCTGCTGCCTTGAAATTAGACAGATAAATATGTTTGGTTGGCTGCAGATTTTAATGACAGAAGTTCACATATTTCCTGGGAATTCCTATTTCTTCGTCTTTGCGTTTGGCTTTCGTTGACACAAATGACTTTGAGTTTGCAGAATCTTCTGCCTTTTATGTTTAGTTAAATTTAAGCAAAATCTGCCTTTTGGTAAGTGAGATAATGACATCTCGTAAAACATCTAGTCGAAGTTGGTTACTTACTTTTCGTACATATCCTACTAACCCTTTTCCAAAACTTAACAATGTATAAAGAATGAGCCTTGGGTTTCCATTAACAGAATAATCTTTGGGACTTGCAACAAAGTTGCTGGAGCAGCTGGGGATGAGTTGGTTGAGCGCATGCACCAGCTCGCCTGATATGGTTGGAGGAATGCATGCCCGATGAGTGGAATCAGCGTCGCCGTCCCGTACGCAAGAAGGGAGACCTCTTTTACTGCGTCAACTGTTGTGGAACAAGCCTCTTCAACATCGTCTACAAGACCATCTCTGCCATATCGAGTGAGCGTTTGAGACCATTTCGCAACAGCACAACAGTGCGGTTTCAGTTCAGGGAAGTCCACAATATATCAGATATTCTCCTTGCGGTAGATTCTAGAAAAGACTCAAGAAGTGCAAATGGACACTCACCACCTGTTCGTCGATTTGCTTGTATAGAACAGTATGCATAGCGATCAGATATACAGTGCCATGTCTAGTTTTGGCATTCCTAATAAACTCGTCAGATTGTGTAGGATGACGATGGAGAACTCTTGCTGCTCCGTCAAGGTCGGTAACGAACTGACCGAAACCTGTAATGTCAAAAATGATTTAAGATAAGGCGACGCACTGTCATGTGACTTGTTCAACATCATCGTGCTTAACTCAAAAGTCAACACCGGAGGCACGATCTTCCAAAAATCGGTTCAATTGCTAGCTTACGCTGAAGGCATGGACGTGATTTGATGAACATAGCGAGCCGTCAATGAGGCGTTTGTTGGCATTGAAGCCTGAGCGGCTAAAATGGTTCTGACGGTTAATGAGAGCAAGTACATCAAGGAAGGACACACAACATTGAGGTCTCGGACAGAGCGACACAATACGCAGCAGAAACTTCGAGATAGTCAAGGACTTCGTATACCTCGGCTACATGGGAAATAGAAACAACAACATTAGTAACGAAGTCAAACGCAGAATCACTTTTACCAATCGCTATTTCTTTGGACTCATGAGGCAATTGAGTAATAAAGCGCTCTCTCGACGGACTAAGCTCGCTTAGTATAACAGCTTGATCATCCCCGTCCTACTTTATGTCGCGGAAACTTCTACGTTAGCAAAAGCGGATGAGGAAGCCCTTAGTCTTTTCGAGGGAAAAGTTTTGCGTGCGAATTCAGTTTCGTCATGTAGACCACCCTCGTCATGTTGACCACTTTATTCATGTAGACCACATTCGTCATGTAGACCACTTTATTCATGAAGACCACCTTCGTCATGTAGACCACTTTATTCATGTAGACCACCTTCGTCATGTAGACCACCTTCGTCATGTAGTACACCTTTGGCATGTAGTCCACCTTCGTCATGTAGACCACTTTATTCATGTAGACCACCTTCGTCATGTAGACCACCTTCGTCATGTAGACCACTTTATTCATGAAGACCACCTTCGTCATGTAGACCACTTTATTCATGTAGACCACCTTCGTCATGTAGACTACCTTCGTCATGTAAGCCACCTTCGTCATGTAGTCCGTTCGTTCGGCATATAGAGATGCCTCGGGAAGCACGTGTGAATTGCTGCTGGTCCATTAAACTCAAAGAGACTTCATACGGTACTCGTACATGGCCTCACTTCGTAAACGCTTTTATGGCGGTTATCCAGGTTGCGCTTCAAGGAAGCCATTCTCACTCGAAAAGCAGGGATTGCTGTGAAATCTCGATGGCCAACGACGACAAGTCCATGCCAACTATCGCAAAGCAACCATATCACTACTCGTCTCGTTTCAAACTCATCCTCTTGGTACACAACTCAACCCAACTCGTCCCAAAGAAGAAGAATTCCGAGAAATAGGCAAATACTCTGCTCCACTGAAAACAAATGAAATTAACTTTAAAACTGAAATAATACAAAAAAAAGAAATCACTCCTCCGAACGGAAGCAAATCTAGAGGACAAGTACAAAAGACATTAACGTCCAAAAATTTCATTAGAGAAATTAAAAAATTCCTTGAAATCTTGGAAGGCTGTTCGCCTTCGGAAGATACATCGACTACCGACTACCGTCTGCCGACCATTTCACAGAAAACAAACAAGAAAAATGAAAAACCCAATAAATGAGGAAACTTTCCCATTCAAGTTATTCTTGCGCACTTCACTTCATACACAGTCCGTGCTGCGTGAAAGAGGAAAAGTGTTAAATTGAAGGCAAATAATTAGAAAAGTTAAGATTTTAAAAGTTTTAAAACTATGACGGCCACGGTGACGAACCGGGTGGAGGTGACGTCGGCAAGGAGAGCGCACTTACAAATCCAAGGATTATGTACAAATGCAAAAGTATTCCGTTCCAGATTTATCTGACATTCACGGTGGGTTGAAGTGTTTTCAAGCACAACATGGTCATTTCGTGATAACAAACTTCCAATGGGAGTGTTATGAAGTTTGATGCTGATGTGGAATGTTGTGTCGAGTTAGTTAAAGTTTGATGGGGTATATTGTACACTTCAGAGAAGTTATTTTTGGGGTAAGTGCTTAAAATACGTTTTTCTTTGAATGCAGGATAAATGACTCCAACTCCAACTTTTTGAAATACTATTTGTGGTGCCGATAAATTCGGTAAGGTTTCGAAGGATTGTGCCACCTGCAGGCTGTCGCTGATCTTGGAAGCGATAAGCTGCTCCATTGGAAAGGTGTAACATGTGTCAGCAATCAACATCAGCGTTTGGCTTAGACAGCAACATTGGTTTTTGCCAGCAACATTGGTTTTTGCAAATAAACAGCATTTGCGGGATGTTTTGATTTTCTTCTTTCGTTGGAGCGGAAGTACAACCTTCGTATGCTTGTTGAAGTTTATGGGAAATCTGCGTCGACCGAAAAATAATGTAGAGAGTGGTTTCGACGCTTCAAATGTGGTGATTTATATTCGAGGTAAAGCGGGTTTTGGTCAGTCGAAAAACTTGGAAGATGAGGAATTGTTCGGAATCGTTGGCAATAAATGAGCAAACAATTTCGGGTTGCTTAAAGAAATTTTGATATATTCAAAAATGAAGAAAATTAAGTGACGTGCGAGTTGTAACGGAAAGATGTCGAGAGGCGAATTTTCACCTCTGAACTGCTTCTTGAAAGACATAAAAGGTAGGAATTTTTGCGCCGAATCTTGACTGGAGATGAGAAGTGGATATTCTTCTATAGTCCCTAGAAAAAAAAATACTATGGGAAGCCAGATGAAACATAAAAGAACGTTCACGGTTGAAAGGTCATAATTTGCATATGGTGGGGCCAGTCGGCTGTGGTGTACTATGAGCTGCTTAAACCAGGTGAACCCATTGATGGGAAACATTTTCGACTACAAGTAAAACGTTTGAGACGTGCATTGCTTTAAGAGTGACCAAAAAACGTGACAGAGTGATTTTACAATAATTTTTCTAGACCACATGTGGCTTTAGCGGTCCAAACCATTATAAAACGCTCAAATGGGAAGTCTTACATTGCCCGCCGTATTGACTATTTGTAAGGTGTTGAAAATACGATAAAGATCGGGTGAAAAGAGCTCAAGGAACAGGGAGTTAACCAAATATCTTTATTTTACGAAGGAAAAGAATAAAAATGCACACCTTATCGAATCCACGTTTTATTTTAAAGTGACATTTAAAGACAAAACTTCTGTTCGTTTTTTATTTTCATTTTTAGTTCAGTTAATTCTAACCTGTTTGTCATATATAGGGATGAGACTTCTCAACATAAGGTAATGCGTTCGGGTCTTTGGAAGAAACCAAAGAACAGATCAATGATGGGTCGATGTCAGAGAGGTCTCAGTTTTTAGAGATTGTGTTCGATAATTATGTGGCCGCCGTGGCGTAGTTTATTGAGTGCGACGCTCAAGCGCCGAAGGGTCTAGGTTCAATTCCCAGATGAATTTTTCACGGCACCACCTCTTTTGAGTTGCTGGCAACACTCAAAGGGTAATACTTGTCTAAGAAAGCTTCCCAAACTTCGAGGTTCGGAGTCGGCAAAAAACTGCAGGTCCCTTCTACTCGTGAGAGAACAGTAGCGCTCATAACACGTGTAAGTTAATGAGACCCCTCCCCCCCCCGTGTGCACGGACACGCCATACAATTAATTAATTAAGGGTAGGTGAGGGGCGATTCTAAAGTTTAAGTCTCTAAAGCGCATCTGAATTCCTTAAACTTAAGTTTACATTCAACCCATTTGTGTTTATAAACTGCGTCTTCCAACGGAGAAGGAGCAATGTCCCAGTTCGACCCTTGCATTAGCAAGCCAATGAATATCCACAGACATATTTGTGAAGTTATATGTCACCCCAGAGTTACATTAAAAATAGCAAATATCACTGCAATGCTCGCACTGATTTTGACCTTCATTTCTATGGGGTTTTAGTCCATTGCCAAGACTTTAAGCTTTGTCGGCCATCGCCGTAACTAAGAACATAATTTTTTAGCTCTGCTTGCTGCTTGTAGGGGAGCTCAGCGGCAGCACCATGAGAATCAGAGTTAACTTCATCAGTGCTATGAGCGGTTGCGAACTTGAACAATTTTTCGCTCGCGTCTTAGTCAGATTTGGGTGAATTTTGCTGACAAATACAGGCAATCCTGGATAATATCACATCACGTCGGTAACAAAATAATGTGATAATGTGAATAATATTACATTATTTGAAGGACCCTGGCATCAAGCTCTCTTGTCGAAAAGTGTGCTTTCAGTGCGGATGAAGCCCTTCTTTAATGGAATAGAAATAACCCTTCAAGCTATTCAATAGATGGGTTGAACACTGATATTCGTCATATTAATTCTGCTGTTCCCCAGGACTCCGCTTTTGTCTTGGACAATCTTCTTCATTTTCATTTATGAAGTCGCTTGTAAACCAATTCAATCCTTCGCTGATGACAGTCGCCCCAGTTTTTCATATTCATTTCTTAGCTCTCGAGACTCCTCTTCAGCCACAGACTTGGAACGACAGTGTGTCAAGCTCATTAATTTCCGAACTTGACAGCATTAATGCAATTGGGTAAAAAGAATGCTCCAAAACCCTAGTGCTATTCACTGTCACTCTCGCATACTCAACAGCATCGGCAGTTATCCATGAATCTTGCATTGTTAGAACCAAAGGACTTCCTACTCTTTTTGTGTGCATCATCTCAAGAAAGTTGGCACAACCACCTACATGTTTGAGGTCGCCAGAAATGCAATGAAATGTCTTGGTTTCTTAAAATAATGCAGGAAATGTTGAACTGGCTAAAATATTCAAGGCGTGTATTTACTGCAAACTTAAGTGTTACTGTAAGCAGCACAAATAGCGCTCTTATGTCAAAACGTTCTGAGTACATATAACCTCGAAAATGTCAAACTTTACGATAGAGCTGGCAGTTGCTAGATTGCAACACTAGGGTTGCCCAATCCCGAAATATAAAAGGCAGCTTTCGTAGGGTAGGGGAGTACCCTGCTAATTGGAAACAGTTTTAAATATTGGAAAAACAGGTTAGGGAAACATTAAAGGCAAATGGACAGATTGAGAAAAAGTGCAGCAAAAAATCGATGTGTGTCTCTGAATATATTTTGATGACTAAATAAATGAATGTGTTAATATACAAATAAAGATATAAGCAACTTCGTTAGTCTTTTTTGCCTGTTACAAGCTGTAAAAAGTGAACGTACCCATAGTAAAATCAATTTTCATTCAGCTACTCAAACAATTGTTAGATGCGTTAAAACAAACAAATCATTAAATAGTAATTAATTGGTTGGCGCTACAGTCCGCAAAGGGACCAGAGCCTTTCTCGTCAATTACTGGTGCTGTGCGGGCTACTGTTCTCCCATGATTTGAAGGGACCTACAATTTTTTACCGAGTCCGAACAGCGAAGTTTGAGAACCTTTTGCTCAAATCATTAAATATTTTTATATTTTTTAAAAACTCACAATCAGAAAAGGTAACAAGAAATATTCATAAAAAAATTTTATAAAATTACTGTGAAGAGGTGTCCAGATATTGGCAGTTTTTTGCTGATACCATAATTGTTCAAATGTCAAACAATGACAATTCGAATGTCGCCAAATTTAAATCTTGCGTTCTTGATGGAACACCCTTTATATGTGGCTTATTTCCAACTGATCACTTAAATAACCACATTTCGTTCAAAAAAAAAATTAACAGAAAAGGGTTGGAGTTTTTGTTCGTTACAATAAATATGAAATGACATATACATCAATCTTTGCATGAGTTAGTGGTTTCACATAAAATTTAATGTGCCTGACATTTAAGTGGATTTGCTCTGATGTCAATCAGGTCGATCGGAAGTGTTTTTATTCAACAGTCAAAAAGCAGAAATAGAATGTCTCAATCGTTTCCCCCACGAATCTTGAACACTGGAAGAAATGTGTAATATGATGTATGCTCCAATGGAAGAGTTTCACAAAAAAAATTATTATAATAACAATAATAATTGTTGGCACGACAGTTTACAGGAGGACCAGGGCCCAGCTTGCTCTTCAACTACTGGAAGGTCCTGGTCCCCCTGTAGACTGTCGCGCCAACAATTATTATTGTTATTATAATAAATTTTTATATTTTATTGTGCGCGCTACTGTTCTCTTCCGAGTAGAAGGGACCTACAGTTTTTTGCCGCCTCCAAACGACGAAGTTTGAGAAGCTTTCTTAGACAATTATTACTCTTTGAGAGTTGTCAACAGCTCGAAAGAGGTGATGCCGTAAAAAATTCGAGGTGTTCAGCCGGCAATCGAACCTAAACTCTTTGACGTGTTGGCGTCGCACTCTACCCACTAGAAGCGTTTTGGCTTTTGTCGGCTTAAAACTTGTGCAGGAATATCTGGCTCTGTCGAGGAATTGTTTTCATTCCTTCCAACCTTTCAGCTGGTGGCCGACGTGGCGTAGTGGGTAGAGTGCGACTAAGTTCGATTTCCGGCTGAACACAGCGAATTTTCCACGGCATTTTTCGAACTGCTGACAAAGTGTATTTACTGTCTAAGAAGCAGTTTCTCAAACTTCACCGGTCGGAGTCGGCAAACTGTAGGTCCCTTTACTTGATGAGCAAGTTAGACCCTGGTCCTCTGTGGACTGTGGACAGTGGACCGACACAACATTAGGCCGATGTTTTTTTAGCTCGCTGTTTCTTCTAATAGGTGCAAGGAAGTCTTGGAACCTCCAGACTAGACAGGAGCGTTACACTTAAGTTTGCCGTAAATACACGCCTTGAATATTTTAGCCAGTTCAACATTTCCTGCATTATTTTAAGAAACCAAGACATTTCATTGCATTTCTGGCGACCTCAAACATGTACGTGGTTGTGCCAACTTTCTTGAGATGATGCACACAAAAAGAGTAGGAAGTCCTTTGGTTCTAACAATGCAAGATTCATGGATAACTGCCGATGCTGTTGAGTATGCGAGAGTGACAGTGAATAGCACTAGGGTTTTGGAGCATTATTGCATTCCTTTCTTTTTACCCAATTGCATTAATGCTGTCAAGTTCGGAAATTAATGAGCTTAACACACTGTCGTTCCAAGTCTGTGGCTGAAGAGGAGTCTGAATATGAAAAACTGAGGCGACTGTCATCAGCGAAGGATTGAATTGGTTTACAAGTGACTTCATAAATGAAAATGAAGAAGATTGTCCAAGACAAAAGCGGAGTCCTGGGGAACAGCAGAATTAATATGACGAATATCAGTGTTCAACCCATCTATTGAATAGCTTGAAGGGTTATTTCTATTCCATTAAAGAAGGGCTTCATCCGCACTGAAAGCACACTTTTCGACAAGAGAGCTTGATGCCAGGGTCCTTCAAATAATGTAATATTATTCACATTATCACATTATTTTGTTACCGACGTGATGTGATATTATCCAGGATTGCCTGTATTTGTCAGCAAAATTCACCCAAATCTGACTAAGACGCGATCGAAAAATTGTTCAAGTTCGCAACCGCTCATAGCACTGATGAAGTTAACTCTGATTCTCATGGTGCTGCCGCTGAGCTCCCCTACAAGCAGCAAGCAGAGCTAAAAAATTATGTTCTTAGTTACGGCGATGGCCGACAAAGCTTAAAGTCTTCTTGCTAAAATGGCAACTGGACTAAAACCCCATAGAAATGAAGGTCAAAATCAGTGCGAGCATTGCAGTGATATTTGCTATTTTTAATGTAACTCTGGGGTGACACATAGTTTCACAAATATGTGTGTGGATATTCATTGGCTGGCTAATGCAAGGGTCGAACTTGGATATTGCTCCTTCTCCGTTGGAAGACGCAGTTTATGAACACAAATGGGTTGAATGTAAACTTAAGGTTAAGAAATTCAGATGCGCTTTAGAGACTTAAACTTTAGAATCGCCCCTCTTCTTCTTCTTCTTCTTCTTCTTCTTCTTCTTGTGGCGCTACAGTCTGGGGTGGACCTGGGCCTCAAGCAACATGCCTCTCCAGCCAGCACGATCTTACGCCAGATGTCTCCAGTTGCGCAATCCAAGTTGCTTGGGGTCCTTCTCCACTTGTGTGAGTCACCTTAGTCTAAGTCGTCCTCTGTTGCGTTGTCAAAAGGGGGCGAATTCAAAGACTTAAAAGATTCATCTCGCCCAAAAAATGGAATTAAATAGTAAACATTTTCGTGTGATTATTTTTTAAAATTTTCGACGTGGATTAACTCAACAACACTGCATCGATGAACTTAATTCTATTTTTGGCGATGAAGCTCCATCAAGGACCAGTGCTTATCCATGGCATGGTGAATTCAAAAGAGGACGTAGTTCACTCAAAGACGAATTTCGTGAAGGTCGTCAAAATCAGTTGTTGCTCCGGAAACCACTGATCCTGTCCGCCAAGTGATATTGCAAGATCGTCATGTGATATATCATGAGATTGAGACAACCTTAAACATTCGTGGGACCAGCATACATTCAATATTGCATGCACATTTAACCGTCAAAAAAATTTGTTCGCGATGGGTCCCACACAATTTGTCAATCACTCAAACAAAAGCTCGTGTCGAGTGGTCGAAAAAAATGCTCCAAAAATACGATCGTGGTGCTTTGAAACACGTCTACGACGTTGTGATAGTTGATGAATCGTGGATTTATGCATATGAGCCCGAAAGTAAACAGCAGTCGACTGTATGGGTGTTTCAAATTGAGCCAAATCCTAAAAAAGTTGCTCGCGCACAAAGCACTTCCAAGCAATTGGTCCCCTGTTTTTTGGAAAAACTAGACATGTCGCAACCGTACCACTAGAACAACGCAGAACAGTCAATTCTGAGTGGTAAACAACCATTTGTTTTCCAGGTGTCTTCCAAGAAATCAGGAGAACCAACAGCCGAAAACAGATCACTCTTCTGCACGACAATACGAGCTCTCACACATCGGCTCAAACAACTGCATTTTTGAGCACTCAAAACATCGATTTGATGACTCATCCGCCGTACAGTGTTGACTTGACACCGAATAACTTCTTTTTATTCCCGTACGTAAAAAATTAAATGAGAGGTCAACGTTTTTCGACACCTGAAGAAGCGGTTGATGCGTTCGGAATGCATGTTTTGGAGATACCTCAATCAGAGTGGCAAAAGTGCTTCGACAATTGGTTCAAACGCATCTAAAAGTGTATAGATCTTAATGGGGAATATTTTGAAAAACAATTTTGATGATTAATATTTGTTTTTGTTCTCTAATTCCGAAATGTAAAATGCAACCCTCGAATATGTAAAATGTGTAATATTAATACTGTAATAATCAAATAAAAAATTAAAAAATTAAATAAAAAATAATAATAACAAAAAACAATTATAAAATATAAAGAAAAATAAAATAAAGTAATATAAAAATAATAAAAAATAAAATAAATAAATGAAAATAAGGCAAGATAAGAGAAAAGTAAAAACGAAACCCTTTATGTGTTAAAATAACTAGCACCACCATTGTTTTTAATATTCTTTACTTCTTTTATATTTTGTAGAACAAGCAAGAAAAAAGTGATTTTCTTCTTCATCTTACCATTTCTGTTGCCAAGTCGTTAAAATTGTTGCAGAAGACCTTCAGAAGTGAATGCACTGCGCGACTGGAAATTAAAGTCACTCACTTCATTTTAACAAATATTTATTAATGTTTCATACACATATTACATTTCAGACTCCGTACGTTAAATTCAACATAGTACTCAGCTCGACTCAATAGGCTAGTCCATTGTGTTTTGTATATCTCATGTTAATTATTTTTGGTTTAATTAATTCATTAAATGTTTGCTTTGTTACATAGCGTACGTATCATAGTGTATTGGATATGTTGGAAAATTGTTTCTCTTTGTTTTTGATATTCCTCTTCTCATGTATACATATCAAGGTTAATGCTTTATATTTGATCCTAACAAAAGAACATTATTTAAAAAAAGAATGATTTTTAAAAGAAAAACCAAAATTCTATACAGGTATGTAAGAAGTTTAAATTGTATTGTTAAATATTTACTCATTAACCAAATAGTCAACTAACTATTAATGATATATAATTTGTTTTTTTTTATTTTTTTCAACAAGTTTCATATATGGTCTTGCACATTTCCTCTTCCTTGGTACTGGGTTAACAATTGTTTTACGCTTATATAAAAATAATATGTACACATACACAATAGCAATTAATTGATCTAACAACAACTGTACCAAAAAACTAAAATAAAAAATTTAAAAACAAATGTAACAAACTCAGTGATTCGCCATGTGGTCTCATTAACGTTAGAAATATGCTCTATATTTGGTATTAATTTGCAGTTAATTTGCGATTAAGATTAGATTTAGTGTTTTTGTTTGTTTTAAATAATCCCTTAGTTCTAGTATTTGATATGCAGCCACACACATATATGTTTTGTTTGCTGTCACCTCGCACAACAGATGTTTGTTTCTGTTGTCTTGCACCGGGACATTGATTTTTGGGGGAGAAATGTATTTCTATTCTAATTTTGGTTATATGCTCCTCAAACCACAACTGTGCTGAGATTTCTTTTATGTCTATCTAATTCATTTAAAGAGCAACTAAGTTTTACAAAATTTTTACTTGTTCTCCGATGCGTTGCTCGTGCACACATCCGCTAACATGCTTCTGCGGAGACACAGGGGTGGGGTGTGGGAACACAGACATGAGTTATGCTTGGTCGACACCCGTGTGCCAAGAGGAATGTTTTTGCGTTGAATGTAAGAATCCGCAATCCACTCGATATGCGTATGAATGACTGTTCACTGGGCGTGTGGAATTTTTGTTGATTTGTTAGAGAAGTTGGGGTTTCTAGTGGCGTGCCGTGGGGAAGAGCAAATACAATGAAGAGGTTCACTCGGCTAGACACTCGCATGCAAACAAACGGGGGAATCACAATCAATGCTCACCGCAAGCAGGGGCCTAGAGGGCTGAATTTGGAGACATGACTTTGAATACGAATCGCACAGAGCACACATCACACGTGTGACACAGACTTTGGGGTTTTCTTCAATTTGAACAATTTGTGAGATTGTGTATTGTCTAAGTTGTGTAGATTGTGTAAGATGACGAAGGAGAACTCGTGTGGCTCCATCAACGTCAGTAAGATACTGTCTGATGCTTCTAATGTGAAAAGCGTCAAACTCTCCGAGTCCTTTAATGTGAAAAAGAGTTTAAGATAATGCGACGCACTGCCGTGCGACACTTTCAACATCATTCTTCAGAAGATCGTGCGAAGCTCAGAAGTCAATTCCAGAGACACCATATCCCAAAAGTGAATTCAGCTGATGGCTCCAAGAATGACAATGCCGCGATTGGTTGAGCCGGTGAGCAGGTGGTCAATGACGCGCTCGCTAAAACTGAGATGGGTAAGGATCTGTATAGAAATGGAGAAAAACAAAGTAGAGGATGTTGCAATCAGGGAAAGACATCTCGGGCAACCCACTACAGTGGTCAGGAACAACTTGGATAGTCGAGAACTTCGTTTAACTAGACCACGCAGCAAATAAGAATTGTGTCAAAAAGGGACAGCGTCAAATAGGGACAGCGTCAAATAAGGACAACGCCAAATGAAAACGGCGTTAAATAAGATCATCGTAACATAAGCACAGCGCCAAATAGGGGCAGAGCCAAATAAGGACGGTGCCACATAAGGACAGCAGCAAAATCAAGTGTAAACTCGAACATTACAAACCACTGCTCCTTTGGATTCAAGAGGCAATTAAGAAGGCAAAGGATGTCCAGGAAGATCGTGCTTTGGGTAACACCTGTCTTGCTTTTCGTCGCAATTCGGTTGTTATTGAAATAATAATAATTGTTGGCGCGACAGTCCATAGGGGGACCAGGGCCTAGCTTGCTCATCAACTACTCTCGTTTTGTGCGCGCCACTGTTCTCTTAGGAGTAGAAGGGACCTACAGTTTTTTGCCGACTCCGAACGGCGTAGTTTGAAAATATTTTTCATAGACAGTTATTACTCTTTGAGTGTTAGCAGCTCAAAAGAGGTGGTGCCGTGAAAAATTCGAGGTGTTCAGCCGGGAATCGAACCTAGACCCTTTGGCGTATGAGCGACGCACCCTACCCACTACGCCACGGTGCGATTATAGCATCTGGAAAAGAAGGCCCAACGGTGAACTCTTGGGACTTTACCATGACTCATGTCTACGGACACAACGCTGAAGGGGGCTTGGTTACGCAGAGAAGATGAAAAACACTGGTCCAACTTTGAATCGGACGAGGTCCACATCGTCTGAGATGGCGCAGAAAGGTGCAGAAGGAACTCAATTAACTTTGGGCGCAGCTGGCCATGCACCGCTCAGGTTCAGAAGCTCAGGTTCGGCACTTCAATGTCGACTTGGAAGCCGACGTTGTCCAACTCGCCTGAGACTGCGTTCAAAGTGGAAAAGTAACTTAACCAGCTTTGGGTGCGGCTGACCATCGGCTCGGGTTTGGATTGTTACTCAAACAAGCACTTAGCTACGCTGTCATGCAGCCTTTTAAAGCATTACTTTTGTGAACACACACAGCATAGTCGTTTCGGACAGAGTGTCACTCTAATAACAATAACAATAATAATTCTTGGCGTGACCCTCCACAGAAGAACCAGGGCCTAGATTGCTCATCAACTACTCGTGTTGTGCGCGCTGCTGTTCTTGCACGAGTAGAAGGGACCTACAGATTTTTGCCGACTCTAAGCGGCGAAGTTTGAGAAGCTTTCTTAGACCAGTATTACTCTTTGAGTGTTGTCTGCAGCTCGAAAGAAGTGGTGCCGTGAAAAATTTCGAAAAATTGGTGTTCAGACGGGAATCGAACCTACACCCTTCGGCGTGTGAGCGTCGCACTCTACCCACTACGTAACGGCGGCCACAGAGTGTCTGCAGGCAGCACAAACTTCGAGGTAGAGAGTAGATCGAAAATAAACACCTATTCGTCGAATTTAAACTCGCGTATAACAGTGTCTAAATTGAGCAGCTATGCAGTGCCCTGTCTAGTTTTTGCATTTCAGCCAAACTCGTCAGATTGTGTAGGATGACGATGGAGAGCTCTCACTACTCCGTCAAGGTCGGTAGCGAACTCACCGAGACCTTCAATGTCAAAAATGGTTTTGGACAATTCCACGCACTGTCATGTGACTTCTTTAACATCATTCTCGAGAAGATCGTGCGTAACTCACAAGTCAACACCAGAGGCACGATCTTCCAGAAGTCAGTTCAGTACGTGGTTTACGCTGATGACATTGACGTGATTAGACGAACACAGCGAGCTGTCAATGAGGCGTTTGCGGGCATTGAAGCGGAAGCGGCTAAAATGGGTCTGGCGGTAAATGAGAGCAAGACTAAGTACATGCTGTCATCAAGAAATGACATACAACATCGACGTCTCGGACAGAGCATCACACTAGGCAGCAAAAACTTCGAGGTAGTCAAAAACTTCGTCTTCCTCGGTTACGCGGTAAATAGGGACAACAACATCAGGACCAAAATCAAATGCAGAGGTACTCTTGCCAATAACTGCTCCTTTGGGCTCAAGAAACAATTGAGTAATGAACCCCCCCTTGAAGGGCGAAGATTGCTTTACATAAGCGCTTGATCATCTCAGTCCTATTTGATGGCATGGAAAAAGCGGATGACGGAAGCCTTTAGTACTTTTGAGAAAGAAGTTGTGGGTGCGATTTTCGTCCTGTTAGTCAATGGCATATGAAGGAAATATGAAATATATCAATGGCATATATGACGGAAAAGATTTAACGACGAACTCTATGGGCTATAAAGCGACAGGGGGCTGGTCAAGCGTCTTTGGATACAACGCTTAAGATGGCTAGGCTATGTAAAGGGTATGAACGCCACTTCTCCGGCCTGAAAAGTCTTCGAATCTGAGTCATTGGGACAACGCAACAGAGACGGCCTAGGCATAGATGGTGCACACAAGTGTAGAATTACCTCAATCAACTTGGAGTGCGTAACTGGAGGGAACTGGCGGGAGATCGTTCTGGCTGAAGAAGTCTGGGTCATTCCTGGACTGTAGGACCACTCGAAGAAGAAGAAGAAGAAGAAGAAGAAGAAGAAGAAGAAGAAGAAGAAAAAGATGAAGAAAAAAGAGAAGAAGAAAAAAAAAGAAGAATAGGGAATATGGTCCTGTAATTTGGGAGTTCGTGATTCTGGCTGACGGGATGAGTTTTCTTCATTCTGAGTTTTCTTCATTCTGAGATGAGAATTGTGGAGGGAACTCAATGTCGAACAGCTACTACTTCTAACGGGAAGGGCTATTCCTTGATGGTTTCGCCAAGAAGTTCTTATTCATCGTGGCATACATGACGTGTCTGGGATCAAAGCCACCAGGAAGGCGACCTATTGGCAGACCCAGAGCGAGTTCACTCAAGGCCATGAATTTGCCTGGTTGCACTTGAAAATAGCTCCTGATGAGCTAGAGTTGTCTGCGGAGGATGGAGCGGTCTGCGCTTTGGCCCTGCAGTAAATTTAGTGGAACATGCGGGCTACTGAAAATGTAGATGATTCGTCACTTTAGACGTTGACTGTTCTTTCGAAACACAAGCAAAATTCTCGAAGAAGGCGAAGACTGCTCCATGGACCACGGAACGTACTTCTACGTGGCGATGGAAACAAGGATTGTGTCCTTTATAAAAGCCTGACCTCAAACCGACGTTTTGCTTGACGTTCTGTGCAAAACTAAATTCACTAACTCGTCTGGAAGTTTTTGCACGCCGTTCTGCAGAGTAAACCAAACGAAATTGATTTTCTTTTTGTAATTGGTGCGCGCCAAAGGGATCGTTTGGTACCCTTAAGTGACCAGAATTAAGTCACAGCACAGTCGAAGATCCACAGCTGTGCGTTCAGTGGTCATTGCCTCATTGCTTGCTGAACGGAAACTGTGCCACTGACGCAACAACCATGTTCTGCAACCTACCAGACATCCTTCAGCCCATTACCAAAACGTGTGTATGTCGCATTGGCTTCTTTTGTTTTTGCGAAACTTTTGTTGTCATACGACGTCTTGAGGGCACAACTCATCGTTGGATTTCCTCATGTTGTTATTGACACGTCGCTTGACAACGCGGACACTGCGATTGATGACCTAGGAGTGTGAAGTGATCAGCTTGTTAACGAGTTATAAATTCCCGAGGACGCACTTCATCACACTCAGAGCTTCGTGAAAACATATCAAACAGAAAAACATTACAACTCACTGATAAACATGCACAAGGACTCGTATCAATGACTTAAGAGTGGAGCTGGGGCGGGGGAAAAGTGCTGCACAAGGACAACTATCACACGACAGAGTGCTGTAAACACGCCATCACCGCACAATCAACACAAAAATACACACAGAGTCACACACCCACACATTGGCTGGTGTCCTTTTTTTTACAGAAGGGGTTAAAAGTGTTTCTTGTGAACTGTCAATGTAATCACCTGAATTCCAGAGAATGGTATGTTTAAATGGTTTAAACCTGCAATTAGTGAATGAAAAGGATTAATATTGAAATGTGAGAATAGAATGAAAGAGAGGCGGGCGGGTGGTTGTGGGAAAGGGTGCATGTCTGCATCGTTCTCTGGCGACCAAATCACACATTCACTCTCAACCCAAACGCAGCCCAACGGTGCTCATTCGTGTCCTGCAGTCAAACCAGTTCGACGACACATCAATCGATTAATCTCAATCAAGAAGCAAGCATGCTAGCGTGTGGTTCGCACTTCATGCGCAGTTGTTATTCTATCTAAAGCGAGATGGGGTGAGCTAGAAGCGCTACGGAGAGAATACCCTAAGACTGCGGAGCAGGGTGGCCAACACGTTGGCCAGGCACTCGGCCTGGAGGGCCAATTGTCCGGCGCCCAGTGGTCCAATCTGCACCTGAGCCAGTTCCCTGAAACTGGACGCCACATCGTGCACCTTGAGGACGATGTTTCTGGTCTGCAGGGGTGCGGAGGTGTGGCGCGTCATGTCTTGGGTGAGTTCGGTTATCTTGCGTATGGCTGTGAGACAGGAGGTTAGGTGCTCGGGCAGTGCGGCCAGAGTCATGTCGGACATTGCTACGACAAGCAACTTGGAGGCGGTCACTAGGGCTAGAGTCTGTTCGGTGAGCTCTTCGCGGGCGCGCTGGAATTTGTCCTCGTTGATGTTTGAGCCACCGCCTGCGGCTTGGGCGGCCGTGCATTGGGCAGCAACTTGGTCGAGCTTCACCAGCAGGCCGGCCATGGCGACATCGGTCTTGGCCAGGAGGGCTTCGACGTCGATGACGTAGCCGTTCTTCGTGATGATCCGATCGGTGTGGGGGGCGTTGTTGGAGAACTTGCGCGACATTTGCGGGGAGCAGAGCAGGGAGAGTTGGGGCTTCGTGTCGGGGTGGGGATTCTGAAGGCAAACTGGGGGACAGTCACTGTTGGAGCGGTAGTGGCCGTTGGAGCGGTTCTGGAGCAGGGTTGCTTGTGTCGCGTTGAACGCGCTGTCGATGTCGCGGTACACGTTCAGGTTGCGATGGAGCTGGGGGGAGCCGATGCCGGCAAACTTGACCGGAGAGCCGCTGTTGCTTGGAGATGGCCGCGTTACCGACGGGAGCGGCTGTACGGCGCGCAGAATGGGACGAGCGGTAAGAGGAGGTAGAGGTGGTTTCTTTGGAGGAACACTCACCGATGGTGAAATGCTGCGTTCGTCGCCGCGCGGCGGTAGAAGCGGGGGATTCTGGCCATTGTCCATAGCCTTCATGCCCTCGATTCGGGTGTCGGGGGCGAATGAGATTTGCTTCTTCGGGGAGTAGCGGCTCTGTAGCTCTGCACTCTTCGGTGGTCGCGCGGGAGGGCTGCAACTCTCCGAATGCGTGCATCGTCGCGGAGGGAGAGCAAGCGTTAGACTGTTTGTCGGCATTGGCTGGGTTACTTCGGGCTCCGGGGACACATTGCACGACGATTCGTCCTTTTTGCTTTTGGCGCAACATGAAAACGCGCCCTTCCTTTCGACGGTGGCGTATTCGATGACGTGGGCCACAGCCGCGTGCTTGATGGTGCCGTTGCTGTTCTCGTGGGAGCTGTTCTCCATGGGGACTCCCTTTGAATTGCTGTACAGGGACTCCTCGGCGTTGCGCTCCAACTCCATACTCTTGCGCTTCTCCAGTTCCTCCAGATTGGGTGGAGGGGGAATGATGAATGACATGATCTCCTCTGGAGTGAGCTCTTTGGCGGGAGTTGCCTTCTGCGTTGGTGGGGCGATGATAACTTTCGCCAGGAATTTGTCCAAGTCGCCGTCGCTGTCCTCGCTGCGATTGCTGCTGCTGCTGTCGCCGAATCCCCTCGGAGCTGCGTTCAGCACTGAGAGGGCGTCCAGCTCGTCGGGCGTCTGGGGCGGTGGAATAGCACGCAAATCAATCAGATCCGGGTCAGTCTCTATGAATGTGTCCTCTCCTATCTCGAAACCGTAGATTTCGGACAACTTCTTCGCCGCCAGGTCGGTGTCCTGGTTGTTGCTGTCCACCTTGCTGTACTCCTTCAGCTGCTTGAGGTACTCCTTCAGGTTGTAGTCCTTGGCGTCGTTTCCTATCGAACTCCCATCGGGGCTGTGCAGCCCAAAGCTGGTCCTATAAACGTTCTTCTTGCTCTGATTTTGCGTCTGCATTGGCCGCTTGTGTGTGGGCGACGTGCTGGGCGTGTGAATCGACTCCGAATCGCTCTCGCTCTGCGAGCAGTCGTGACTCAGCGCCTGCAAGTCGCTCAGCAGCTGACTCAGTCCGTTCATCTTGCGCGACTGCTTGGGCGTGGACTCGCTTTGACTCATCACGCCGCTATCCGTGCCCTGATTGCTGCGGCCACTTATGGAGTTGAGGCCTTTTGTTATGCCACTAAGGTCCTGATTTATCGCTTCCGCCAGAAGGACCAGGGAGTCACTGTGTTTCAGCACGCCTGCTGGCGGTGCGTCCTCGTTCGATGACACTTTGCTGCTGTTCAGACTGTCGCAGTCACTGTCAACGAATTCAATGGCGCCCCCACCTACGCTGGTGCTTGGCGAGTAGGCGGTGTTGCCGTCATTGTTCCATCGCGACTGCAGCCCGCAGTAGGCGCCCTTTGTTATCTCCTCATACTCATCGTCAACGAGCTCCCCA
This sequence comes from Eristalinus aeneus, assembly GCA_955652365.1. Classification (NCBI taxonomy): domain Eukaryota; kingdom Metazoa; phylum Arthropoda; class Insecta; order Diptera; family Syrphidae; genus Eristalinus; species Eristalinus aeneus. The sequence continues at coordinate 28,480,467 of OY019130.1, read as the reverse complement.
TGCTCATTCAAGTACTGCTCAGAGTTTTCAACCATTTTCTGCATCTCTGCCACTCGACGAAGTACCTCTTCATTGCGTGCCTCGATTAGCTCGTTCGATGCTGGGCAGTACATCGCAGAGCTGCTTCCTCCGCCACTGCTGTCGCTCAGCCCGGAGTCCTTGGCGTCTTCGAGCAGTTCCATCGCCATCACGCTGTGGATGTCTAAGTCAAGCGTGTGTGGAACTGGGTGACCGCCTGCCCTTCCGTTCGGCATCATCGACTGTGTTGACTTCTGATTATTGTTGGTAATGCCTGCCACGTTCATGTTACGGTCACATTGGTTGCCACTTGTCACGCCCACTCCACTTCCCTTCAGATTATCGGCAGCCCTCATCGGGCTTGACACCGCCGTTGTCGATGTCGTCACTGTGTTCATTGCAGTTGCGCTGGCTGCTGACGCCGGCAGTTTCTCCAACGGATGGTATGGCGGCGGCAGCAAAAAGTTAATACTATGTGCGCGGTTATGGAATGGAGGGAGGTAGCTCCAGGCCGTCGGAAGAACTGTGTGCTGAGCCAAGTACGAAGGTGCGTTGTCGTCGTCGTATTTCTCACGTTCCCTGTCCACCGGTAGGTCCTTCCCTGTGGAAACAAAACAGAGTGTGAGACGGAGACAATGCGAACATTCTCGCGGTCATACCTGTGAGTAGGCGATAGTAGCCGGCTAAAACTAGGGAGAACTCGCAGGCGTCTCGGTCCTCCATCGAGAATTTCACCACTCGGTCGCCAAGCATGAACACACCCACGGTGCATGTTATGTCGTCCTCCCGGTTGACTATCACTCGTACGAAGTCCTCGATTGATGATATCGGCTGCGGCTAAGGAAAATGACAAATTTGAGAGAAGAACATAAATAAACAGAACTCCGGTTGGGAATTGTGTGTTTGCGGATGAGGATTGCAAATGTTGACCCTTTTCTGTGAAATAAAGACGCTTTTGTTTGCTGCCGAATCCCCTACGGGTTTTAGACAGGTTCATCCCTATTATTGGCAATGGGGTCGTATACGTAATATATTCAGGGTTACCGACTCTGGGCTTTACAATTTGAAATTCAAATAAAACAAATACCTCAGGGGCAGTCTCTCTTTGGATAAATTGACACCACAGAACTGTTCACAGACTTCTGCGAGGTAATTTCGCTGAATTTTTGGTTCCTTTTGGATTGTGTCACGGGAACTGGTTAAGCAGTAGCAATCGACTGTAGGGGAATTTTTTTTGCATTCCATTGGGTTTTGCCTTGGCTTGTGAGAGGAAACAAAAGGTGCACGGAAGGGAGGTGATCAGCAAAGGCTTTTTTGTTTAAAAGGTTTGATAAAGAATCTCTCGCGCTTTCATCGATGTGCAACGACATGATCCGTCCACATTGTAAGGGGATTGAGCTGACTTTTTTTTTCAGGCTGAACAACTCTGCCAGCGGCTCCTTTTTTGATGAGTGTTTTAAGGGACATTTTTTAATTGAACAGAGAGTCTATTAATTATTTTAAATTAACCCTGATTGAATGAATAATTTGTTGCTGTAACTTTTGGCTTACAAGAGGAAGAGGTATGAGTTCCAATTCGTTTTTGATCAACACAAATTAATTCGGTCCATTTTCAAAAGATGGCACCACCTTCCAATTATGGCTGATCTTGGAAACGGTAATCTATTTCATTGGAAAAGTTGAACATTTTTCAGCATTCAACACCAGCGTCTGTTTTAGACTACACCACTGCTTTTTGCCTCTTCGAAAATGTCGGGATTTGTCTCCCAATAAACAGTATTTTATTTTGATTTTTCTTTAATTCGGCGAGGAGTGAATCTCATCAAATTTGTTTTGAATCTGTACCGACCGAAAAGAGTGGATTTGACGCTTCAAAAGTGGCCGAAGACAAACAACGTCTTGGCTAGTCCAATAAATATGAATATGAGAAATAAGAGGCTTTACTGCAAATGCATAGTGAACTCGCATATGGCAGGGCCAGATGCGTGTGGTGCACTTCGAGCTACCAAAAACAGGTGGAAAAATTGATAGGAAACTTTGTCGCCTGCAGATAATGCGTTTTGGCCGTGGATTTGTTGAAAAACCGCCAGAAACGATAAAGAAGCATGACACGCTGATTTTGCAACATGATAATGCTCAGCCGTATGTACTTATAGCGTTTAAACACAACCGGGAAATTGTCAAATGGAAGGTTTTTCCCAAACTGCTGTATGCTCCAGATGGCTCTTATTTTTAAATTTGACATCGAAGAATGGCTAAATGATGGTGCCAGAGAGGACTTATTTTTTTTGGGATAATAATAACAATAATAATTGTTGGAGCTACAGTCCAAAGGGGGACCAGAGCCTAGCTTGCTCATCAACTAATCGTGTTGTGCTCGTTACTGTTCTTTCACGAGTAGAAGGGACCTACAGTTTTTTGCCGACTCCGAACGGTGAGATTTGAGAATCTTTCTTGGACAGCTATTACTCTTTGAGTGTTGTCAGCAGCTCGAAAGAGGTGGTGCCGTTAAATTCGAAAAATTGGTGTTGAGCTGGGAGTCGAACCTAGACCCTTCGCCGTGTGAGCGTCGCACTCTACCCACTCGGCCACAGCGACTACATTTTTTAGGGATAGTAGCTGAAAATCAGAGGATTCTCCTATTTCCTCTAATTTTCAACTAATATCCCTAAAAATGAGTCGCTGCCGACGAACTTATATATATATTCGAACTTATATATATATTCCGATATCTAATACCGTATCTATAATTTGAAAACAAACAACGAACCGAAAAACTGTCAATGGAAGCAAACACAGTGGAATTTTGTTGAATACTACAAACCAATTTTGATAAGCCAAAGGGCTGTTATGCGATGTGTGGAGGGTAGGAATGTGCCACACCTATGCACCACATGATGGACATAAATAGCAAAAACAGTTGCTTCGACGGAACGGACATGGAACGGCCCTCTTATGGAAAGGAACTTCTTCGGAGACACTATTTAGTTCCATCCACATGTTGATATTGAAGGGGACTCATGTACGTGGGACTAAGTACTTCCATTCCAGACGCATGTTTGAATGAATGGTGTTGCTACATACCCTTGAAGAAAATTGCAAATGAATATTCTCATAAATGATCGAACTCCCTCTTAGTAGTCTCAAACGTTCACCTATGGATTCGTGTTTAAGGAATGATAACCTAATGGTTCCAGTAGCATATTTTAAGTTCAAACAATGTTTTCATGTCCGGAAGGAAGTAGCAAGTTGAAAGGAATTACATGGCAAGTATCCATATCTCTCACTCTAGTGTGTCTAATATACCTTGTTTGAAGATAGGTGTGTGCATCATGCATAGAACACAAGAAAAGAAATTCAAAAAAAAAAAATCTACAAAAATATTATAAAACAAATAATAGAACTCTGGGGAAAAGTTCGCAGTTTGCGTTCATTTAAAACGTTCAAAATGTGGAAATGTTGACAGACAGGAAACGAAAAAGATGTCCCACGTAAAATATTGCGAGCAATCATTTTAAAAATTTTGAAAAGAAATAAATTGCAAATTGGTTGTTTATTTTTATTTAATCCCAATAACAAACAGTTTTTTCAAATTCTCTTAAAATTGAAAAAAAAAAAATTAAAACGAAAATTACTACAAATTCATCGTTAAAGAAAAAAATGTGAAAGCAACTAAAAATGGCAACAATAACAAAATTTAGTACTCTGTACACAAATTGAGTACTCCGCGTACAAATTTAGTACTCCGTATACAAAGTATACAAAGTACCCTTTTACTTTTAAACCTTCTTACAATCTTCTTCCATCTGACTAGGTTTCTTGTCACAGTTGCTGAATTTTGTGGCCATTCTTTCAGTCAGACGGTCTTAAACTTTCTTTCAGAGGGAATTGTTCTTTTTCGAATTTCTTTTTCTAAAACAGGCTCTTTGGAATTCAGATCTGGACTCTGGATGTGCTACCACTTTTTTGTTGTTCCAAACCAACCAACCTTTCATAATATAAGGTTGTCAAATATCTCCCTTCCGCTTTTTTGTCTTTTGAACTTTCCGGCTATGTAGAAAGCTCTACAGAGCTCGTATCTGGCAATACTATACATCATTTTAAAGGTCTTGACATAACTTACAAGACGGCGCTATGCATGATCAGTTTGGACATTGCGTTCAACAGTTATAGAGTGTAAACATTCAGAGTTCACTAAAGCCGAAATTAGCATCTTTAAAGTTTTCCTTCGTTAAAGACAAATCCGCTAGAGAAACGTTCCGTGAGATTAATGCTGTTTTGAGGATTGTACTCTATCACTTAGCGGAGAATGGTTTCGACGACACCATGGCTAAGCCAGCCGGCGGAAGACCTGTGACGACGAATACCGATCGAATCATGGAAATCATCGAGTAAGACCGGCATGTGGCGGAGTTAGGAGTTAGTCACCAAACCATTTTAAACCATCTGCAGAAGGCTGGATACAATAAAAGCTTGGTGTTTGGGTGCCGCATGATTTGACGCAATAAAACTTCTGGACCTTCTGCGATATGCTACTGAAACGGAACGAATTCGATGCATTTTTGAAGCGGATGGTAATAAAGCCGTCTCTCAACGGACTAAGCTCGCTTTATATAACAGCTTGATCATCCCAGTCCAACTTTATGGTGTGGAAACCTGGACCCCAAGCTAATAGGCCATGTAGAGCATATGGACACCACTGGCCCGGCCCGAAAAATCTTCGAATCTGAGCCATTGGGACAACACAAGACAGGACGATTTGGACTAAGGTGGCATACACAAGTGGAGAAGGACCTCAACCAATTTGCAGTGCGCAACTGGAGACAGCTAGCGAAAGATCGTGCTGGCTGGAGAGCCATGTTGGTTGAGGCCCACGTACACTCCGGACTGTAGCGCCACAGGAAGAAGAAGAAGATTCATAAAATCTAGTCACATCATCTGGAACAAGTGCCAACAGTAGCACTACACAACTCTAGACATGGACGATTGTAGTTCGGAAGATGTGAATAGTTCCCTCATAAACATTGGCACCAACGGGCAAGCGCCCCCCTTACCTGTCAACCCATCTCCAGTCCAATAGAATGGTCATTCTGCCCCTTGGATGTTTGATTTCTTTTATCTAGCCATCTCTTTAGGAACTATTACCCACAACCAAAATTTAAAGCTCGCCTCCTTTTGAATTTCTTTACACCAAAAGCATGCAGGTGTGCTGCCCTCCTGCAAACAATTGCCACCAATGCACAGAATATTTGTTGCTTCCCAGACACACCTTCCCTTTGTTGTAGGCAATCCAATACTTCTCATATCCGCCAACAGAATTACACTCCAGGGACCACAATCTTGCTGCTATGCTCAAAATTTAATTTTCCCCCTCAAAATTAGTTTGCATTCCGAAGCACAGTTTCTCTAATTTAATTCAATGGCTGTATTTACGTGTGCATATTCGAAGATGTTCGCACTGATGGTATCCTTCCGCTGTGAGGAAATAAAACCAAGCGTTATTCGTAAGCAAAAGAAATTACAGAGCTTCCTCTCCAGTGGGACGCACACTTCCGCTTGCTGTTTACGGCAATTAATATGACATAGGTCGTCGATTTAAAGAATAGCCTTCGCACCGGTTCATTAACCCGGCAGTTTCAACATTTGCAAGCCCCTCTCGTATAGTAAGGGAGATACTTACTATAGAATTCCGCACGCCGGCAATTTGACTGAGGCCGAACCTGGGGCTCACCAGCAGTACCCTTTCGACACCTTCTCTTTGGTTTGTACTAAAGCATTTGGCTCCGTAGCTCGGCAACCCGGAAATGATGTCGAGGTAATGAATTTTCGCCTGGAAAGCAGAGACGTGTCACATTCGAGACAAGTTTAATTTTTATTTGAAAGGACTCCACTATCGCGTGGGGCGTTGAACTGATTGATTGTCTGCGTTGAATAGTGCATTAAATGAGCACAGACTCGAATGACAACGAGAGCAGAGTCCGTATTCGTTTTTTTTTTGTTGTTGGACGATACATACTTGAAGTTGCGTCAGCATTTTAGTCGATGATCCAGTCATTTGAGAATTTAATTTCAGGAAGTGCGCAATCAGACGTCTCAATTCCTTCCGTTTCATCCCCTCGACAAGTGATGAAGGCACAAAACGCTCCAGACCGAATTCTCTCCTGTAACGAAATGGAGGGGTGGGGCACATGACACATGAGGCACAGGGAATGGAAAATGAATCTTGATACAAATGCGGAACGATGTACTTACTCCACAACTTTAACGGTGAGCTTCGCTGGCGCTACATTATTTGCTAGGGCATGTTGATGCATGTGCAGTGCGGCGAGACGTAATGCCACTTCTGGCTGCAGTTCGGGAGCGAAGCGTTCCTGTGTTACATCGTTACAGCACTGCATGTACAGATAGTCGAGGGTGTTTAAGTCTCTTTGGGCCAATTCCGCTGCGGAAATCGGCACAAAAGTAACCCGAAAAAGGCAACGTAACTTGTGAGCACCGGGACGAGCTGCTATCTGTGAAAACAAAAATACCAAGAAATTATTTAAATTATGTGTGATTGAGATAGGGAGCGAGCGGGATGTTTACACCGCCCGTTTATGGTTGAATTGCTTAACATCAGTGTAAGGAACAGGCTGTGTAAGGATGACTTGTGGAAAATGTGGCTGGACAACTGCCAGACGAGCCAGGGATATAATCCTGGAATGTTCTGCCAGATGTAAGGAAACAAGTTCTGGAAGGACGCCATTTGTTTTGGGGGAAAAGAAGTCAATGCTGCCAGGTGCGAGCATCGCTCACGCATAGATGGTTTGGTTTAATTTTGTTTCATCTTCATCATTGTCATTAATTTGAATATAAATAACTTAGCACTTCGAAATTGACGCCAACAAGAAAAACTACAATGGAATGTCTCGTGTACCCTTTTAGTCAGCGTGAAGTACAGTGAACCAAACAAAAAGTTGGACACTTCTGAATCATTCATTCTCCCTTCGATATTTTTTGACCTAATAAAAATATTTTAATAAAATAAATCCCGAATGAAAGATACATTTTCGTGTTTGTAAGAAAACAAACATGAACAGATTCCATTTCCTATCTGAAAAGCAATAAAATTAAAACAAAGCCATTTTTGATATTTAGTGTGAGAAATGAGTAAGCAAGTTTCTGGTGATATGAAGAAGTTAATAAAGCAGTTATCAACTGAGGGAAAAAATATACGGAAAATTGCTGAATTAGTGAAAAACCCACATTCTACTATACATTATATATTGCTCCAATGCAAAAAGATTGTGGACCGAAGTGGAAAGCCAAACAAATTTGTATACCGCAGGCAGGAAGAAAAATTGTTCGTTTAGTAAAAGAAAGTCAAAAAATTACAGCGGCAAGCGTCACCAAAGAATTAAAAGAAGATTCAATTGTTGACGTCCATACACAAAGTGTAAGAAATTTTTTACACTCAAATAATTGTGGGGCATACACACTTTGTAAAAAGACACATTTGCCTGCCAAAAATGTACGGAAGCACTTACTACCCGCATGAAGTGAGCATCAAGATACAAATGTCTAAATAGGGAACATTTGTTGTGAACGAGCCCTTATTTTTTTTGTTTGTTTGCTATGACAAAAAAAATATTTAGTATACTTCAAGTCATTGAACAGACAACACCATTTTTTTTATCGTGTTAAAAATGCATTAATTTTTTGTTTTCATTTGAAGAAAAGTGCTGCAGAGTCGCATCGAATGCTTGTCAAGGCATATGGTGGTCATGCTCTATCAGAAGAAACATGCAAAAGATGGTTTCAAAGGTTCAGAAATAATGATTTTGATGTGAGAAATGAAGAACGTGGAAGACCACCAAAAAAGTTTGAAGACGCCGAATTGCGAACAATATTGGGTGGAGATGACACTTTGACTCAAAAACAAATGGCAGCAATGTTAAATGTTGCACAACAAACAATTTCTGACCGTATAAAAGCTCTGGAGAAGATCCAAAAGTGTGGAAAATGGGTGTCACATGAATTGAATGAAAGACAGATGGAAAACCGAAAACAACACGTGTGAAATTTTGCTTCAAAGACACGAAAGAAAATCGGTTTTTCATCGGATTGTTACTGGCGATGAAAAATGGATTTATTTTAAGAATCCTAAACGGAAAAAATCATGGGTTAATCTGGGACAACCATCAACATCGACTGCAAAACCAGATCGATTCGGCAAGAAGACAATGCTGTGTGTTTGGTGGGACCAGAAAGGTGTGCTGTACCACGAGCTCCTAAAACCTGGTGAAACCGTTAGTACTGATCGCTACCGACAACAAAGGATCAATTTGAACCATGCAGAAGACACTGCAAGGTAATTTTGCTCCATGACAATGCACCTGCACACAACGCAAAACCGGTTCAGGATACAATCAAAACACTTGGCTGGGAGCAGCTACCCCATCCGCCGTATTCACCAGACTTGGCTCCTTCCGACTACCATTTGTTTTCATCGATAGGACACGCATTGGCTGAGCAGCACTTTGATTCCTACGAGGAGGTCCAAAATTTGGTGTCTGATTGGTTTGCTTTAAAAGACGAACAATTTTATTGGCGTGGTATTCACAAATTGCCAGAAAGGTGATCAAAAAGTACAGAAAACAATGCCTAATACTTTGAATAAAATGTTTTTACTTTCGCATTAATAATTAGTGTTTTATTTTCAAAACAACGTCATTTCATACCGGTATACCTGGTATACGCAACAGAATATGCTGGTAAGTCTAACGGTTACTGGAGCAATGTAATTTTTACTGATGAAATCAAAATTTAGTTTATTTGACTCCGATGGACGACATTTTGTGTGGAAAAATAAATAAAACTGTAAACACTTTGGAGATAGTGTTATGGTGTGGGGTGCTCTGGAGTCAAATGGAGTTAAAAACTTGGTTTTTGTGGAGAGAACTATCAATAAACTTGATTATTTAAATATTTTAAAGAATAATTTGCAACACCCAGCATCGAAAATAGGCATTTGAGTTGACTATTTCTTTGTACATGATAGCGACCCAAAGCATTCCGCTTATATTATTAAAGAACACACGCTTCCAAGAGCCCGGATCTTAACCCCATTAAATACATGTGGGCATATATGAAAACAAAAAATGCGAGAAAGACCGATCCATACTAAAAGTGAGCTCCGAGAAGCCTAATAGGATATCTTCAACAATATTCCAGCAGATACCATTTCATCATTAGTTCGTTTGATGACGTTTACAGCGATTAGAAACTGTAAACTAAGCGAAGGACAACCACATAAAATATAAATATATATCGAGGTTGCCTTTTATATTTCGGGAATGAGCAACAATAGTGTTGCAATCTGGCAACTGCCAGCTCTATTGTAAAATGCTCAAATGTTTCTCGAGACTGGTCATAAACGAAGCTTCAACTGTCTTATTGCCGGATTGCAACAGAATATTCTTGTAATTCGTAATTGCTTCTTTGACAGAACATAATGTTAACAAATTTACTTGCTCATAAGATTGGAACTCGGAAGGCAATTATTTTAAAGTGATTTGATGCAGGTAAATGGGCAAAGTGTTACTTTTCTAAGTTGGCCTGAATGGACACTGCCGGCACAGTGGACATTAATTCCAGCAGAAAAATAATGATGCATAATAATAATAATAATTTTTGGCTCTACAGTCCAGAGGGGACCAGGGTCTAGCTTATTCATCAACTACTCGTGTTGTGCGCGCTACTGTTCTCTCACGAGTAGAAGAGACCTACAGTTTTTTGCCGACTCCGAACGGCGAAATTTGAGAAGCTTTCTTAGACGGTTATTACTTTGTCAGCAGCTCGAAAGAGGTGGTGCCGTGAAATATTTGAAAAAATTGGTGTTGAGCTGGGAATCGAACTTAGACCCTTCGGCGTGTGAGCGTCGCACTTTACCCACTACGCCACGGCGGCCACAATGATGCATAATGTATTCCCAAATTCTTAGAAATTAGGTAAAAGCAACACTTTATTTCAGTAAAATATTTCAAATCGAGCAACTACTGGAACTAAGTGCCTACCATGAGCTGAAGCAATGCAGAACTATCTCAAAGCGTTAGAATTCTTGAAGGAATCAGTTTTAATAGGAGTTTTCTATGATAAAGAAGTATGTACAGGGTGCATGACTCAAACTTATACTAATTTTTTTGAAGGAATTTATTGTGCCAAGAAATATTAGAAAAATTCAAACTGAATAAGTATTTTTCAAAACAAAGGTCGTCTTTTATATTTCGGGATTGGGCAACCCTAATGTTGCAATCTGGCAACTGCCAGCTCTATGATAAAGTTTTACATTTTTGAGGTAATACGTACTCAAAATGTTTTGACATACGAGCGCTATTTGTATTGTTTACAGTAACTTAAAAGATTCTTCTTCTTCTTGTGGCGCTACAGTCCGGGGTGGACCTGGGAATCAACTACCATGCCTCTCCAGCCAGAACGATCTTTCGCCAGCTGTCTCCAGTTGCGCTCCAAGTTGGTTGAGGTCCTTCTCCACTTGTGCGTCACCTTAATCTAGGTCGTCCTCTGTCGCGTTGTGCCAATGACACGGATTCAAGGATTTAAAATGGCACTGGCACAGATTTAAAGACTTAAAAGATTCATCTCGCCCAAAAAATGGAATTAAATCGTGAAAATTTTCCTCCGATTATTATTTACAACTTTCGACGTGGATTAACTCAACAACAGTGCATCGATGAACTTAATTCTATTTTTGGCGATGAAGCTCCATCAAGGACCAGTGTTTATCGATGGTATGGTGAATTCAACCGAGGTCGTAGTTCACTCCAAGACGAATTTCGTGAAGGTCGTCCATAATCAGTTGTGGTTACGGAAACCATTGAGGCTGTGCGCCAACTGATATTGCAAGATCGTCATGTGACTTATCGTGAGATTGAGACAACCTTAGGCATTAGTGGGACCAGCATACATTCAATATTGTAGATTTGACCGTTAAAAAAATGTATTCGCATTGGATCCCACACAATTTGTCAATCGCTCAAAATAAGGCTCGTGTCGATTGGTCGAAAGAAATGCTCGAAAAATATTATAGCGGTGCTTGGAAACACGTCTATGACATCATGACAGGTGATGAATAGTGGATTTATAGTATGAGCCCGAAAGTAAACAGCAGCCCACTCTATGGGCGTTTCAAATTGAGCCAAATCCAACAAAAGTTGCTCGCGCTCGGAGCACTTCCAAGCAAATGGTCGCCAGTTTTTTCGGAAAAACTTGACATGTCGCAACCGTACCACTAGAACAACGCAGAACAGTCAATTCTGAGTGGTACACAACCATTTATTTGCCTGTTGTCTTCCAAGAAATCAGGAGAACCAACCGCCGAAGACGGATCACTCTTCACCACGACAATGCGAGCTCTCACACATCGGCTTAAACAACTGCATATTTGAGCGCTCAAAACATCGATTTGATGAGTCATCCGCCGTATAGTCCTGACTTGGCACTGAATGACTTCTTTTTACTCCCGTGCGTTAAAAATAAAATGAGAGGTCAACGTCTAACGACACCTGAAGAAGCGGTTGATGCGTTCAGAATGCATGTTTTGGAGATACCTCAATCAAACTGCTTCAGCAATTCGTTCGAACGCATTTAAAAGCGTGTAGATCTTAATGGGAAATATTTTGAAAAACAGTAAAGGTATTTTCGATGATTAATATTTGTTTTTAAATAAAAGACAATCCTCGTACCATTCTCCAAAACACCATTAATCTCACGGACCGTTACTCTACGGGATTTGCCTTTAATGAAGATTTTTAAGTTTAAAATGTAGGTTATGTCAAGGCCTTTCAAATGATGTACAGCATTGGTAGATGCGAGCTTTGTAGCGTTTGTACATAGCCGGAAAATCCAAAAGACAAAAAGGCGGAAGGGGGATTATTCCTTTCGGAATATTGTATGTGTGTAATTCAATAATCTAAATAAATAATAAAGTCTTTGAATCCGAGCCATTGGGACAACGCAACAGAGGACGACCTAGACTGAAGTGGCGCGCACAAGTGGAGAAGGACCTCAACCAACTTGGAGTGCGCAACTGGAGACAGCTGGCGAAAGATCGTGCTGGCTGGAGAGGCATGTTGGTTGAGGCCCAGGTCCACCCCGGACTGTAGCGTCACAAGAAGAAGAAGAAGAAGTAATTCAATAATAAGCTTAACATTTAAGAGTACAAATTCTTTATTTGTTACTCCACACAATTTAATTCATGAAAACGCAAAGACAATTCAAGGACACATATGAATGAATGAATAAAACAGTTAATATATGAGGTAATGCTTGAAAGAATCAATATATGAACTTAAAAAATTTTAAGTTTGATGCAATGCCTATGGCCGCCAACCATTCCTCTGGCAATCGCGTGTTCAAAAAACGATCGTGACTTCAGGATCACAAAGACAACGGTAAATCCCGCAGTGTACCTTTCAATGTCGCTGGTGTTGGCTGCATTGATTGTGTCTAATGTGAACATAACATCGTTTGCTTAAGGTGACGACAACAGCGATACTTGACAATTTTATATTTTTATTTTACTTTAGAAAATTTGAGGAGTTTCCTTAGCTTTGTTAATCCAAAAGAGTTATTACTTAGTTGTAAATGGAGTTCCAATAATATTTGGTTTTTTGTTTTGAACAGCATTACAAGAGGAAATAAATTTTTTATAATGAGTTTAAAAAAGTTCCCGTTTGTTATTTTACCGGCGTCCAAATGTTTCATTCATTTGAGATTCCTTAGTTGTGCCCGACACTAATATATTTGATATTTGGCAAAGTTTTTGAGTTTAGTTTCTTATTATTTAATTCCCTAGCAATTTGTTTCGATTTTCAACATTTAAAATGACAAAACAAGGAGTAGAGACGATTTACTTAGAGTGCACACAGCGGACCAGTAATGTAGTCTTAATAATTTTTAAATATTTTTATTTTATTTAAACAAGTTTAAATATTTTTCTTAGCTCAACGTAATAAATCAGATTAAATTGAAAACCAAAAGAATGCACTTCAATTTAACAAAATAAATCAACAGAGGCACACAATTGACACACAAACCTGAATACCCTTTCGGAAAGACAGGATATGGCTAAATTAATTATTAAATACATGCCAAGTTGCCTCTATTATTGCTCTGACGTGTGTATTTATTAAAGAATTAAGATTTCACTAATCTATAGCTCCAACTTCAAAAATTTTCAATAGTGTAAGGTGAAGCGAAGAGGGTGGACATGACATCAGCAAAGAAGCGATAGTCAGTCGTTACCGAACCGTCGCAGTGATCGCATCCCACCCACGCACATATTAAAGCACACGAAGTCAAGTCAAATAAACAGAAAAGAACTAAAAAATAAGAAATAAATAAAGCACGGTTGTTTTTTTTTTCCTTATTGATTTGGTTCGACTTCACAATAGACTCAATGAGTCACAGACGGATGTATACAGGGAAGTTACAATTGCTTCGACGTTTGACACGGAATAAAAAGAAGAACGGTTATAGGGGATTCTCGAGTAAAACAAATCTTCTAGAATGCATGAAAACCAGCTTCAGTTCAGTCACCTGTCTCATTAGCTGATGACTCCTCCGACAGAATGATTGAATTGAATACAAATCGGCTTACTAATCTGATCAGCAACATACACAAAAAGGCTTATCGTTATAAAGGATACAATGCCCTCAGCAGATGATTCCCCTCAATCCCTTGAACTGTTTTTCTTTGAAAGTAGCACATTACTGTGAGTTGAAAACTCATTTTATATCTCAAATCTCCACAGTGACACAACTCACATTAAACCCCAAAAAAAAAGTTGTTCGCCTAATCTCTCCTCCACATACTCGCAGTGGAATCGAGCTGGCTCCAACCTCAGACATATGCCCCTAAAATATTCATATCTTCGAGTATGCCTCTCAAGCATGTATTATCAAAATTTCTAAGCTGCTGCAAGTGATACGCTCAACTGACTCCAAGTGGGCTTGGGCAGGAGACAATTTCAAACAATTTCCTGTATATCCGAAAATCAATGCTCCCTGCGATAGCACGCGACAGCCGAAAAGGGCACTTCTCCGCTACGCTGCCGCTGTCATCCGTGTAACCGAGGCACATATATTTTACGGGTCCCCAGCGCCATTCAATCATGCCTATGTAGGATAATGCCTACTTGACTGTTTTTTCTGAAGGATACAAATTCCTGTGAGTGACTTCATTTGAGTTGACTTGCGTTCGGGAAACTTTTTGATTTATTGCACAAATTGTCGTTCCCATTGCTAAGGAAGTGAGAGGACGGTCGTCCCCGAAGGACAGGGGAAGATTGTCTCTGTTCGTTTTCGGTAACAGCGAAATTATTATTATTATCAGTGTTCTTTAAAACGTAATTAATTTTGAGCTCGTATAAGGACGAGACATCCCATGATGAAGTGCCTTGGGCGCAAGCGAAAAATAACTTATTGCTGAGAGGTGTCTTAAGCAGAGCGTTCACAATGTGTCCCGCCTTCATTCGAGATTTTTAAATGAAAATTTATAAGCGTTTCAAATGTGTATGCTGTGAAGTGGTTCGGTTTCGCGGAACGCCCTGGAGTGGAATTCAGTGGAATTTGTGGTGTGGAAAGGGTAAACTTAGTGCTGAAGTTTTCATCGTTCGCTTTTAGTTAATTAATACATTCGTGGAGAGGGAAGATTGAGTGGGGAAATTGTCTCCATGAAGTTGACTGAGGGAGAACTCTGTTAATTGAATAATAACTTCTCCGTCCAATCGGCGTTTCTTTGTTTAAAGTGTTATATAGTGCTTGATTCAAAGGGAAATCACTGTTTGAAAGAAGCTTTGTGAAGGCGTATGCCTTTCTTTCGTTGATCCTTTAATTCAATGTCCCGTCTTGGAATAGTTTTATGCCTTAATAGGATTCTTTTGAATGCAAATGCGAAGAGTTAGGAGGTTGTCTTAATGCTTCCCTCTGCTGCGGTGGGAGTGGGTGTGTGACGTGGTCCACTAATAATAATTGTTGGCGCTACAGTCCAAAGGGGGACCAGGGCCTAGCTTGCTTATCAACTGCTCGTGTTGTGCGCGCTACTGTTCTCTAACGAGTAGATGTGGTTCACTGCTGTTTGTTTAATTGACAAATGTTCTCTGTTACGCTTGCTGATTAAGAAGGTTGTTATCGACAATCAGTTCTTGTTGTTCATTTTGGCGATGAAAATTGACCCTTCCTATACCCAAAACTCTCTAGACACCGTCCGTTGATCAAAAAATTGCACATCAGACAAGTTGTGAGAGCAGTAACGCAGAGCGGACACTGAAGCGGACACGGAATCAGTCTAGAAAGTGCTTTGTAGCTCGTTTTGCTATAGATGACAGAAGGAAGACTAAGCTTAAACTGGAGATATGGCGCAGACCAGCACGCCCATCAGTGTTTAACTTATTTTTCCGCAAGGTTTTAAATATTCCGAAGATCCTGCGGATTAAAGACCCTTCCGTCTGAATTGTCTTCTTTATATGCTTTATACATGCTATATATGGACAAGTCTTTATAGGTTCTATAATTTTACGGTAAGAGTGTCTATCAGAAACCATTAAGAAAGGAGGTGGTCAACTAAACAGCTGATCAAACAGCTGATTTCCCCTTTGTCTATTGGCCGTTTGACTGTTATTTACGTGTTCTTGTAAAAAAAAACCCCAATTTCTGAAAGTTATTTACATAACATCGAACATTGTCTCATTTTACTCACACACCTATACGTTTCCCCTCCAAAGTTGGGAAGATGGCGGCTAATACGTCAATTTTTGCCTTTAATAGTGTTAAACACTCGTAAATTGTCAACTTTTTGTTGTACATTTGTGTACATTCAATACACCGCGTTCGGAAAATCTACTGCAAATTGTTTACAGAAGTAAGTGTAACCGAAACTTTAGATATGATTTATTTCTAATAAATGGATAATTTGATAGCATTTATATTTATAATAACTTATGAAATATGTAGAAAAAGGTGAGAGTAACGCGTGCTGATAAGTCGCACATTTGGAAAAGACTTATTATCAATTGATATTCCGAGTTAGGCGTATTATAATTAAAATAAATATTTGGTATTACATATTATAATTAATAATTGTTGACGCTACAGTCCAAAGGGGGACCAGGGCCTAGCTTGCTCATCAACTACTCGTGTTGTGCGCGCTACTGTTCTCTCACGAGTAGAAGGGACCTATAGTTTCTTGCCGACTCCGAACGGCGAGATTTGAGAAGCTTTCTTAGACAGTTATTACTCTTTGAGTGTTGTCAGCGGCTCAAAAGAGGTGGTGCCGTAAAAAATTCGAAAAATCGGTGTTGAGATGGGAATCGAACCTAGACCCTTCGGCGTGTGAGCGTCGCACTCTACCCATTACGCCACGGTGACCACACATATTATCATCATAACTTATTATCATTCTTCTTCTTCTTGTGGCGCTACAGTCCGAGGTGGACCTGGGCCTCAACCAACATGCCTCTCCAGCCAGCACGATCTTTCGCTAGCTGTCTCTAGTTGCGCACTCCAAGTTGGTTGAGGTCCTTCTCCACTTGTGTGCGTCAATTGAGTCCCAATGGCACGGATTGAAAGACTTTTCGGGCCGGAGCAGTGGTTTCCATACGCTCTACATGGCCTAGCCATCTCAAGCGTTGTATCCGTAGACGCTTGACCAGGTGCATGTCGCTGGTCGCTGTACAGCCCATAGAGTTCGTCATTAAATCTTCTCCTCCAGATGCCATCAACGCAAACAGGACAAAAAATCGCACGCAGAACTTTTCTCTCGAAGAGGCTAAGGGCTTCCTCATCCGCCTTTGCTAACGTCCAAGATTCCGCGCCATAAAGTAGGACGGGGATGATCAAGTGTTATATACAGCGAGCTTCGTCTTTCGAGAGAGGGCTTTAATACTCAATTGCCTTTTGAGCCCAAAGAAACAGCGATTGGCAAGAGTGATTCTACGTTTGATTTCGGTACTGATGTTGTTGTCCCTGTTTACCGCGGAGCCGAGGTAGACGAAGTCCTTAACTACCTCGAAGTTTCTGCTGCCTAGTGTGATGCTCCGTCCGAGACGTGGATGTTGTGGGTCCTTCCTTGATGACAGCATGCACTTAGTTTTGCCCTCACTTACCGCCAGACCCATTTCAGCTGCTTCCGCTTCAATGCCAGCAAACGCCTCATTGACGGCTCGCTGTGTTCGTCCAATCACGTCAATGTCATCAGCGCATGCTAGTAATTGAACTGACTTCTGGAAGATCGTGCCTCTGGTGTTGACTTGTGAGTTACGCACGATCTTCTCGAGGATGATATTAAAGAAGTCGCATGACAGTGCGTCGCCTTGTCTAAAACCTTTTTTGACATTGAAGGGCTCGGTGAGTTCGTTACCGACCTTGACGGAGCAGCGTGAGTTCTCCATCGTCATCCTCCACAATCTGACGAGTTTGATAGGAATGCCAAAACTAGACATGGGACTGTATAGCTCGTCTCTATGCACACTGTCATATGCAGCCTTGAAATCGACGAATAGGTGGTGAGTGTCAATTTGCATTTCTTGGGTCTTTTCCAGGATCTGCCGTAATGTGAAAATCTGGTCTATTGTGGACTTCCCTGGTCTGAAACCACACTGATAGGGACCTATCAGGTCATGGAAAAGCGGCTTCAGACGCTCACACAATACGGCAGAGAGGATCTTGTATGCGATGTTCAGGAGACTCATCCCTCGGTAGTTGGCGTAGTCAAAGGCGTCTCCTTTTTGTGAACCGGGCAAACTACGCTGAGATTCCACTCATCGGGCGTGCTTTCCTTCGACCATATCTTGCAGATGAGCTGGTGTATGCGCCCGACCAGGTCATCAACTTATTATCATTACAAAATATTATTTTTATTGTCCAAATGACATAAATTCAATATGAAAGGTGTTGTTATCAATAAATATAATGAAGCCTATCCCACAAAACATATAATAAACATGTTTCGTGCAATCAAATAAAAAACAATAATAATAAAACGAATATATCTTGCGAAACATTTTCGTCAAATTTAACTCAGAACGAAGATATATGACATTTGTAATACATCAAATATACTTAACACAATTAAGTTGGTTCGCAAGGAGAACGTTTTCAATAAGAACAAAAATAATATCAGAAATAATATTTATCTACAACATTCATAAAATTAATACATTTATTAAAACCGAGTTATAGAATTTAAAATAAATAGCTGTTGTGTAGGGTTTTGTAATTTTTATTAATTCATAAATACGATTTAGTAAATTATTGTGTTCAAACTAAGTTTATGTCCAGATTTTGTCATCAAGGCTGATGCAACTTCTGCCATACAAACATTTGTTTTCTAAACGCGGCTATCGGCAACCACTACTTTGTGTTGGAAAAAACTATACCTTCTCTCTTTCAATTTTTGGTTTTATATGCGCTCTCCTTCTAACAGTTTTAAGAGTTAGGAGATCCACCGTATATGCAGTTCACACGTATTCTCATTTATAAACAAAAAAAATCCTGTCTGTGAATCAGCTGTTCAGGAGGGAAAATGTTATAAAAAACGCAGTCAAAATTAATTCAGGGGCAGGAGACCAGGGAGTTGACTGTTTCCCTATTGGTCTCTGGTGTCGATGTTCTTAATCTGACGATTTGAAATGTCTTCAGTCTTTGACTTTTGTCCAAATGCGTCTTTAAATAAGAATTGTTTCGCAGCTTAAACTCCGCTGAGGTCACCATTGCTAAGTCGCACATGTTTACTTGAAAGATTTACTTTTCAACGACACTTAATAAACTTTAGGTGTACAATATAGTAGTGTTGGACAAAACTACGGAAACTGAATTTAATGAAATATTTGGACGCAGGCAAAATAATAAAAGGCAACTTTTTCAAATTCTTTTTAATATATTCTTTCCCTATTAATAATGTTCAAAATAAGAAACAAAATATAATTGGAACTTCACTAACAATTAAGTAATACTATTCTGGGCCAGCAAAACTTAGGAAACTCCTCAAATTTTCTAAATTAAAATACAGTGGCTCCAAGCCTGTTGAAATTACGATAAAGATCGGGTGAAAAGAGCTCAAGGAACGGGGAGTTAACCAAATATCTTTATTTTACGAAGGAAAAGAATAAAAATGCACACCTTATCGAATCCACGTTTTATTTTCAAGTGACATTTAAAGACAAAACTACTGTTGGGTTTTTATTTTCATTTTAGTTCAGTTGATTCTGACCTGTTTGTCATATATAGAGATGAGACTTCTCAACAAAGCCAAACTCGGACACCTACTCAGTAACACAATTGAAGATTGATAAATAATTAAGGAAAAGAAATAGACGAAATTCATTATTAGTTTTAAGCAATATATATCTTCATTAGTTGTTTGACAAAATTTTATAAACAAACTCAATTATTAAAAAAAAAAAATACAGCTCGATTCTTAAGGGAACTCAATAAAATAAGGAACAAACCAAACTCGGACGGCTATTATTAAGGTTAAGACAATTTAAGATTATTACGATTATAAATAAAATTAATATTTTGTGTGAAGGCCTTTGTTCTTTATAACGATTTGCAGCCTTGAAATGGAGTGATTGAATTAATTTTGTGCAAAAATTAGATTCAATTTTATTCCACTCCTAAAGAAGAACGCTTTTCAACTAAATCTAGTTAGAAATGTAATACTTTCTAATTGTTCGGTCCAGACACTCCCACAAATTCTCGATATTCGGGTTTATATCTGGACTTTACGAAGGAATGTCCATTATATGATTGCAGTTATATAACAGCCAGGATCGTACTTTATAGGCTTTGTGTTTGGGGTCATTATATTTGTAAAAACTGCAGTGATCTCCAAAGCCGAGTTTAGTGACGGAAAGGGACAAATTCTATTTTAAAATGTCTAAATAAACATTTTGATCCATTTTTCCTTCTATAAAATGCAATCTACCAGGTCCAGAAGCAGAAAAAGATCCCCACACCGTCACCGATCCACCACCATGCTTCACAGTGGGTATCAAATTCTTTGAAAGCAGCTCTTCGTTGGGGTTTCTCCACACGTGGAGTTTGCACAACTATTAAAAACTTGTATTGTGATAAATGATTACGATTTATTTGACGGAAAATTCAAATTTCCTAAGCCGTCCGAGTTTGGCTTGTTTCTTATTTTGTTGAGTTTCCTTAGGAATCGAGCTGTATTTTTTTTTAAATAATTGAGTTTATTTATAAAATTTTGTCAAACAACTAATGAAGATATATATTGTTTAAAACCAATAATGAATTTCGTCTATTTCTTTTCCTTAATTATTTATCAGTCTATATCAATTGTGTTACTGAGTAGGTGTCCGAGTTTGGCTTGGAGCCACTGTAAATATATAAAGTTGTCGAATATCTCCCTTCCACATTTTCGTCTTTCGAATTTTCCGACTCTGTACAAAGCGCTACAAAGCTCGTATCTGGCAATACTATACATCATTTGAAAGGTCTTGACATAACCTACAAATCGTCGCTTGATGCATGATTAGTTTGGATATTGCGTTCAACAGTTATAGACGTGTAAACATGGAGTTCACTAACGCCGATATTCTCGGCATTTTAAAGTTCTCCTTCGTTAAAGGCAAAGCAGCTAGAGAAACGTTCCGTGAGGTTAATGGTGTTTTGGGGAATGGTACTCTATGACTTCGAACCGCGACCATTCGGAGCCGGTGAAAACGACACCATGAGCTATGGTACGGTAGAAAACTGTTAAAAATAAGAACACAAAATTACGAAACCAAAGGTGACCCCTTTGTCGTCCAGAATTCGAGTAACAGAATTTTCTTCAAACATCAAAACTGACAGCTAATAAAATAAGCAATGCCGACAAAGAGAGACAAAAAAGAACCCTTTACAACAGGGGAGCATGCAAAAAGGAGAAACATGACAATCGTTCGCAAACAAAATACATCCATGCTTGTAGATAGTTGTTGCGGCGGCGTCTTTTTTTTCAAGCCTACTTGGTAACAGGTTGCTTGTAATAACAGGTAGGTTGTGATTGAGTTTGGGCATACTGTACCCGAACTTTGTGGACTGGGAGACACACGATTGTCTTCTCCATTATTCTTCCACTTAGAGACCTGTGTCTATGTTTCATGTTTATAAACATATTAGACTCTAATAATTCTGCTGTTGATATGCTGCTACTGCAGAGCATGTCACTCATGGATAAGCCAGGCGGCGGAAGTCCTGTGATGACGAATATCGATCGAATCATGGAAATCATTGAGTTAGACTGGCATGTGGCATCTCGTGACATTTCCAGGAGATGGTAGTTAGTCACCAAACCATTTTAAGCCCTCTGTAGAAGGCTTGTTCTTCTTGTTGTGGTGCTACAGTCCGGGTTGGACCTGGACTTCAATCAACATGCCTCTCCAGCCAACACGATCTTTCGCCAGCTGTCTCCAGTTGCGCACTTAGTCTAGGTCGTCCTCTGTTGCGTTGTCAATATGGCTCGGTTTCAAAGACTGCAGAAGGCTGAATACAAAAAGAAGCTTGATGTTTGGGTACCGCATGATTTGACGAAAAACAAACCTTCTGGACCGAATCAACGCCTGCGATATGCTTCTGAAACGGAATGAACGCGACTCATTTTTGAAGCAGATGGTGACTGGCGACGAAAAATGAATCACATACGACAATATCAAGCGAAAACGGTCATGGTTGAAGACAGGTGAATCGTTCCAAACAGTGGCCAAGCTGGAATTGACGGCAAGGAAGGTTTTGCTATGTGTTTGGTGGGATTGGAAGGGAATCATCCACTATGAGCTGCTCTCATATGGCTAGACGCTTAATTCTACCATCTGCTGCGAACAATTGGACCGCTTGAAGCAGACGATCGACCAGATGCGTCCAGAATTGGTCAACATGAAGGGTGTTGTGTTCCACCAGGACAACGCCAGACCACACACTTCGTTGATAACTCGTCAGAAACTACGGGAGTTCGGATGGGGGGTTTTATCGCATCCACCATATAGCCCCGACCTAGCGCCAAGTGATTCCTACCTGTTTCTGTCCATGGTGACCGCCCTTGGTGGTGTGAAGTTGAACTCAAAGGAGACTTGTGAAAAGTGGTTGTCCGAATTCCTCGCAAATAAGGAGAGGGGCTTCCATGAGGTGTGTATTATGAAGTTACCGTCGAGATGGAAAAAGATTATTGAACAAAACGGCGCAAATATGAACTAATTCCGATTACTGTTACACTTTTTATGAAGCATTGAATAAAGAGCAAAAACGCGGAGATAGGGAGATATTTGAAGACGATATATCCAAAATTGACTGTTGACGTTGTTAAGTCATAAACATAAGCCTCAAAGACCTGAGAATGCCAGGATTAACGTCATTACTCGTCCCTTAAATTCAATTGAAACTCCTGAGCATCCTTCTCCCCGCTGCTTCACAACTGAATGCAGTGCCAATACAGACATCGTGAGAGATTTCGTTTATTGTCCGAAAAGTAAAGTTCCTCAGGAGATCATATACTCAGATGCGTACGTCTGGCGTTTAGGAGATGCGAACAAAACGATTCCGTCCGGGGATCATCTTCAAACGAAGGAATGAAAGAGCTTAAAGGATATTGCGAGCATTAGAGCGGTTAGAGATATAAAACCAGGCAAATTGAAAGCAAAGTAGGTGAGCAGATAGTCATCGACCTTCACCCTAAGCCCCCCACCTCCTCGGATGACGCGCAGACAAGAATGCCTTCTCTATTTAAAGGAATTCATGAGGCAAAAGAGATTTCGCACAAGTTGACCGACATTCGCATATGGCACGGTAAGAGACTAAGGATTGCGTTGATTGCGGGCACACATCAATGGCAGGGACGTGGGCGGTTCTTAAATCTCTTCGAATTCGCTTCCAGCCGCTGATAATCCCAACTGGCTTTGATTTATAAAATTGAATTCACTCAAGGATCACAATTCTGTCGGATGTTGAGGGAAAAAAAATCTAGGAAACATTTCTACGCTGACAGTCCATTTACTTACCCTCGCCAATGATTCTCCTGGATCCAGTAGGGTGAGCTTGTTCCTCTTTAGACTCTTCACGTGCTCCAAGACGAGGCTGAAGTGTTCTCCAGCAGATATGCACAGTTTGTCGTAGAGCGACAACACCACGTCCTGTTCGATGAAATAGGTTAGCGCAAGTTGTGGGAGGAAGGGAAATGAATTGCGACAACATACCTGTACAGTTGTGGTGGCATCGTATTTAAAAGACTTCGTTTGACCGTTTTCGAGAAACACTTTCAAAACATTTGCCATTGGGGGCACACAGATGTCTCCAAGTGAAAATGCCGACGGCTGAAATGAGAGAAATGTTTGCAGTCAGTATGTGGAACTAAGGCGAAATTTGGGAAAGTAAGACCACCCCTGGTGGCATTTCTGTCTTCATTCAAGATTTCACTTCAATCAGAATCGTCGTTTCTAGCGCCATCGATTTTTGAGAAAGAATACCTGCAACGTGATTAAGGCGCGCGTGCATGGGGGTGATGTGCGATGGAAATTGTCGAAAGTTGGATGAGGACTCTTAACATAGTTACATGTAAATATGGGATGAGGTGTAATTGCCGCAACGCAACACTAAGGAAGCGTGTGAAATGTTGAATAGATGTGAGATTTGGGTGAACGACATGACGTCCTTTTTCGGTCTTATAGTACAAGTTTAAGGGATTATTATTTAAAAGAAACACAAATTTTTTTTAATATTGCTCTGAATACTTGAACGCTCCTCTATCGACTGTGCCCTCTTACAATATTATTTCCCTGACCTAGCCGGCAGTCCTCTCTTCTGTCATGATCTACACATCTGTTCTCTCTTCGATTCTCGTTTCCCTTCTTCTCTGAAATTATTCTACTACACAATGTCCATTTTCCAAGAAGCAAGAGTAAGCGCGTTAGTTATCCAAGTGCCAAAACTACGTTCATATATAAGAGACACTCACTTCGCCTTGGTCGAGATCCTTCTTCAAACCTCTGTCGCTAAATGGGTGAGTACCAGCTTGCGAATGCAACTTCTCACTAAGCCGAGAAAGTTCCATTTCTTGAAAGTTCTCCTGCCTGGTTTGAATCAGTGAGATGAACAACCTCCTTCAGACTAGTCAGCAGAAAACATTCAACTTGGCTCTGGCCGAGATATTGAGTTTGAGACAAAGCCACAGCGATACACCCACAAGGAGCGAACTGCACTGCGAAACTGTTATAAAAGTTCCAACGACGCTCGAATTCCCAAGGCGCCGGTTTACAACTTCTTTTTAAAGCTGCCATTGGACCGTGCGAACAGCAATTGTACTAAATGGTTGCGTAAGTGTTTCAGTTGACGCTGATTACACTGAATCGGATGATTCATAAATTCAGTCAGCTATTCAGATGATGAATCAGACGGTTATCTTAGGTGCCTTCTGTGTTTATCGATCACCGCCCGGTTCATATTCTGATCAAAATGTTGCGCTTGACATTACAATGTACGTAAGGGTGTCGCGTTTACCTACTCTGGACAACATTTACAGTCGTGAGGCCACTTCAAAGCAGAGACCGAGCATTGCCCTATTGAGGCGCAATCTAAAGAAGTTTCTGAATCACTTAATGACACATCCATCCTAAGGACACACCAGAAATTAAGATATTGTCAAAACAGTGGGCTTCACTTGGCTACCATTTTGCGAAGGATGGCTGTGGCTCCACAAGTTGCGGTTTGTATGTAATTTCGGGCTCATACCACAGCCAATAATTTAGTCAGCCCCAATCCGCGTATGAAAGAGTTCGTTCTTACCGTGAAAATGAATTTGTTCACGTCTCTGCTAAATGGGTCTTCTTTGTTGTACGAGGGTTGCCTTTTGTAATTCAAAATTAGAGAACAAAAACAAATATCAATTATCGAAACTAGCTTTATTGTTTTTCAAAATATTCCCCATTAAAATCTATACACGCTTGCATGCCTTTGAATCAATTGTCGAAGCACTTTTGCTACTCTGAGTGAGGTATCTCCAAAATATGCTTTCTGAACTCATCAACCGCTTCTTCAGATTTCGAAAAACGTTGACCTCTCATTTTATTTTTTACGTACGGGAATAAAAACAAGCCATTCGGTGAAAAGTCAGGACTATATGGCTCATCAAATCGATGTTTTTTCGCGTTAAAAATGCAGTTGTTTGAGCCGATGTGTGAGAACTGGCATTATCGTGGGGAAGAGTGATCTATCTTCGGCGGTTGGTTTTCCTGATTTCTTGGAAGACAACTGGCAAATAAATGGTTGTGTATCACTCAGAATTGACTGTTCTGTGTTGTTCTAGTGGTGCGGTTGTGACATGTCCAGTTTTTCCGAGAAACAGGCGACCATTTGCTTGGAAGTGCTTCGTGCGCGAACAACTTTTGTTGGATTTGGCTCAATTTGAAACACCCAAACAGTCGACTACTGTTTACTTTCGGTCTCATACGCATTAATCCACAATTCATCACCTGTCACGATGTCATAGACGTGTTTCGAAGCACCGCGATCGTATTTTTGGAGCATTTCTTTCGACCAATCGACACGAGCCTTTTTTCTTCAGCGATTTACAAATTGTGTGGGATCCAACGCGAATAAATTTTTTTGTCGGTCAAATGTTCAGGCAGTATTGAATCTATGCTGATCCCACTAATGCCTAACGTTGTCTCAATCTCACGATAAGTCACATTACGTTCTTGCAATATAACTTGGCGCACAGCATCCGTGGTTTCCGGAACAACAACCGATTTTTACGACCTTCACGAAATTCGCCTTGGAATGAACTACGACTTTGGTTGGATTCACCATAACATCGATAAACACTGGTCCTTGATGGAGCTTCATCGCCAAAAATAGAATTAAGTTCATCGATGCACTGTTGTTGAGTTAATCCACGTCGAAATTTGTAAAAAATAATCGCACAAAAATATTCACAATTTAGTTCCATTTTTTGGGCAAGATGAATCTTTTAAGTTACTGCATACAACACAAATAGCGCTCGTATGTCAAAACGTTCTAAGTACGTATAACTTCAAAAATGTCAAACTTTACGACAGAGCTGGCAAATGCCAGATTGCACCACTAGGGTTGCCCAGTCCCGAAATATAAAAGGCAACCTTCGTAGCTTCTTTTGCAGCAGAGCCTACTTTCTGATTTTGGCGTTACAGAATTTTCACCATGTATCAAAGGTCGCTCTCTATTATGCAGATGCGCGTGCTTCCAAACGTCAGTAAAACATCCCTGCATTTCTCCTATTGACCATAGCTTTTAAAGTGTCATCTCCATCCAATATCGTTTGCGATTCGGCGTCTTCAAACTTTTTTGGTGGTCTTCCACGTTCTTCATTTCTCACATCAAAATCATTCGTTCGAGTTCGACTGTATCTGCTTTCTGCATTCTAAGAACATGGTCCGTGTGAGCTCTAATACCGACAAGACAGACAAGAAGTCTCTAAAAGGCAAAAACGGCGTCAAACAATGAACTTGTTAAGAAATGAATTTGTTGAACACTTAATTTCACGTTTTGCACCGTTGGTCGCCTAAGTTGTGCAACATCACACCTCTCGTCTATTTCCTCTGAAGTAGGGTAGTGCCGCATGTCTTCAGGAATAAGCCAGTCTCGATTGACAATTTGGGAGGCAGCGTTACTCGTATTCGCTATCGACTTTTCAAATGGACCATCTCAGACGTAGTTGTGGCCATCTCTACCCTGCTGTCTCTCTCAAAAAGTATATGCCATGAATTGCACTTTCAGCCAGTTGTTAAAATGTTTAGTTAACTTGAAAAATTTCATTTTTTCCTTGTTGGACCTTCCATGTGTTCTGATTTGTACTCAATTCATTCTCCTATTTCCTGATGATGAAATATTCCTTCTTTGGCCACATTTAGGTTACGAACAACCTAGGTACACTGTTCGAGGGCAAAATTAAATCCCTACAAGATGCTTCCTCGCTGCTGCCTCTTATAGCTGCTTCTTAAGCCAAAATCATCCCTTCCCCCATCGTGTCAAATGTTTTTTTTTCCTGGCAAATCCAAGAGTGCTCCTTTGTTTGTCTATTTATCAACGTAAACGTCTGAATGCTTCTATTATTTAATACCAGCGTCTCGGTTAATTAAGATAAAGACACCGAACGAGGGAATCATTTAATTCGTCTTCACGGAGATGAAACAAAAGAGAATACCTGAAGAGCTCCGCAAAGAAAACTCCCTTAAAAGGCTTATTCTCCTTACTTAATTCCCGCTAAGTAGACAAGCAGAAAAATAAGCCACACACACCCACCAGTATTGAGTAATGAGAATCAAATACATAAAAGTGAGCGACAGCGACACAGAACGCGCCCTTCTGTGGCGGTGGTGAACTCCTAATGAGGGCTTGTCCATCAATTTCACGTTAAATGCCTGAAACGTAAACAGTTTTGCTGGTATGTGTTGAACTTACCGGAAACAGGGGGGCGCCATTCACACATACACTCTCCGCGAAGCGTACTCGACTGGGGCGGGAGCGTAATTTAGCGCGTTTACCTGCCGACAGCAGGGTGGACTTTCGTCCAGGTCCATGATTGTTCGCTGGCTGGCACACTAAGAGCGTAACCTCAGACTCACAGGCACGTACTAATTGGATGACATGATCTCTGGGAGCTTCCTTCACATCTTCACCGTTGACGGCGAGTATTTGGTCACCAGGTTGAAGCTGAAATTAAGACGAAAATAGGACGATTCTGTGGTAAAACGATTTTTTTTCTCAGTTTTGTAGGGGTGATAATGATGATGATTGGGTGGAATGAGAGAAGAAGAAATCCTTTCAATCGGTCAAGACCACATCTCAGTGTAAAATCAACAAAATGGATAAGTTTCGGATGCATTTAGGTCAACAAAGTTCATCCATTGCACTTTAATCATCAAGAAACGGTTCGTGGAATTCATTTCCAAACCACCCAGACGTTCTCTAGTTTTGCAGCTGCACGTAAGCACGACAACGAGAGATTGCCACAGCAGAGAGATATTCGAGGAAAATGTTTGTGGTTGGTAGCTGAGAGGACTCAGGGCATTGGGGGAGAAGCGATGACAACATTCCAGGAGGTCACAGGAAGAGTGTTATTGCTGCTTAAAGGGATACACTTTTGTTTCCTTTTGGCAGGAATGAAAATGAATCTGGTGTCGGAATTACATCTACGTGGTGTCCTTAAAGTCTGGGATATCTTCTCACATCGATTGAATTTTAATATATCCTCAGCAGAGATTCAAGGGTGAGATGCATTGGCTTCTGTACATTGGTTTTGGTTTGGAGGGTGACGAAACAAATGAATAATGGATGCTGTCAGTGGTTCAGTTTACTGCTCACAGTGGTCGATTGGATAGCCCGATATGAACTAAGTTTTGACACGGGATGTGGTGCTTTCAATGACTTCGGCACTTCTTTAGGTGCAGGTAGAATAATTATCAAAAAATGCGTGAATTCTCTGCAAAGATGAGGAAGGCATCAACTTCTACACTTGAACGATTCAAACATACAGCTCAGTCTTGCTCCTGAAAAAATCTGATAAATTCCAATCAGAGTTGTCTCAGGCGAGGGAAGTTGGCTTCCGACAGCGGCACTTCTTGGAAATAACCAAAGTGGTGCAAATGGTCACCCGCCATTCCGCATATGATGGTTTGATTGAGGAAGTGCTATTTAGTGCTATACTTAGTTCTTTAATATCCATTCAGGCAATCGATTTCTGTATGAGATGGCGACAAAGAGCCAACCAAGAAACACTAGTTCATTGGAAAGAAATTTTGCCAAGAGTTCAAATGTACCGAGAGCTCAAAGATGCCAAGCGCTCAAAAATGCGAAGAGCCGAATGATACCAATGTTCCAAAAATGCCAAGAGCTCAAAGTTGCTATGGTCTCAAAGATGCCAAGAGGGCAAAGATAAGAAAACCCCAAAGATGCCAAGAGCCCAAAGATGCCAAGAATTCCAAAGATGTCAAGAGCCTAAAAATGCCATAGTCCCTAAGGTGACTTTGGCATCTTTTCCTCAACCATTTCCTGAAGCACATACGATTGATGCCTTTTATATTTTTTGATTAGGCAACCCTAGTGTTACAATCCGCTAACTGCCAGCTCTATCGTAAAGCTTGACAGTTTTATTAAGTTATACGTACTCAGAAGGTTTTGTCATACGAGCGCTATTTGTGTTGTTTACAGTAACTTAAAAGATTCTTCTTCATCTTCTCCTTCTTGTGGCGCTACAGTCCGGCGTGGACCTGGGCTTTAACTACCATGCCTCTCCAGCCAGAACAATCTTTCGCCAGCTGTCTCCAGTTGCGCACTCCAAGTTGGTAGAGGTCCTTCTCCACTTGTGCGTCACCTTAGTCTAGGTCGTCCTCTGTCGCGTTGTGCCAATGACACGGATTTAGGAACTTAAAATGGCAATGCCACGGATTCAAGGACTTAAAATGGCACTGGCATGGATTTAAAGACTTAAAAGATTCATCTCGTCCATAAAATGGAATTAAATCGTAAAAATTTTCCTGCGATTATTTTTTACAACTTTCGACGTGGATTACCGCAACAACAGCGCATCGGTGAACTTGATGCAATTTTTGGCGATGAAGCTCCATCAAGGACCAGTGTTTATCGATGGCATGGTGAATTCAACCGAGGTCGTAGTTCACTCCAAGACGAATTTCGTGAAGGTCGTCCTAAATCAGTTGTTGCTCCGGAAACCATTGATGCTGTGTGCCAACTGATATTGCAAGATCGTCGTGTGATTTATCGTGAGATTGAGACAACCTTAGGCATTAGTGGGACCAGCATACATTCAGTATTGCATGAACATTTGACCGTCAAAAAAAAATTTTTCGCGTTGGATCCCACAGAATTTGTCAATCGCTCAAAAAAAGTCTCGTGTTGATTGGCCAAAGAAATGCTCCAAAAATACGATCGCAGTGCTTAGAAACACGTCTATGACATCGTGACAGGTGATGAATCGTGGATTTACACTAATGAGCCCGAAAGTAGACAGCAGTCCACTGTATGAATGTTTCAAATTGAGCCAAATCCAACAAAAGTTGCTCGTGCACTAAGCACTTCCAAGCAAATGGTCGCCTGTTTTATCGAAAAAAAGTAAATGTCGCAACCGTACCACTAAAACAAAGCAGAACTGCCAATTCTGAGTGGTACACAACCATTTGTTTGGCAGTTGTCTTCCAAGAAATCAGGAAGGCCAACCGCCGAAGACGGATCACTCTTCACCACGACAATGCGAACTCTCACACATCGGCTCAAACAACTGCATTTTTGAGCACTCAAAACATCGATTTGATGCGTCATCCGTCGTATAGTCTTGACTTGACACCGAATGACTTCTTTTTATTCCCGTACGTAAAAAATAAAATGAGAGGTCAACGTTTTTCGACACCTGAAGAAGCGGTGTCGTGCGGCGTTCGTGCATGTTTTGAAGGTACCTCAATCAGAGTGGCAGAAGTATTTCGACAGTTGGGTCATACGCATGCCAAAGTGTATAGATGGGGAATTATTTGAAAAACAATAAAGCTATTTTCGATGATTAATATTTGTTTTTGTTCTCTTATCCCGAAATATAAAAGGTAACCCTCGTACCCATGCTCGAGTCAAACGTGCCATGTAACGCTTTACAGGCGAAATAATGCCCAAATAGCACTCGAATATTTTGTTTCAGAACCTTTCAGCAGGGACAGCATTCACTTAAGTTCCATTTTATCATCTTTGTGGGACCCACACATGCACTGCATCTCTGGCCGGTATGTTGAAAAGCTTAAGCTGCGCGAGCGTTAGTTCAAGAGTTTAAGACTAGGTTTTAGGCGTCGGTGTCAAAGAGTTTACCTCCAACGCAGGAAGGATTCTTTTTTGAATAAGGTCTCTAAAAAAACTCAAACCTATGGTGTGCAGCATACTGAGGGATCGTCGTGGGGTTTGATTTACACTTGAAAAGGAAAATTGTCATTTTCAAGTGAACTTAACATTTAAACAAATTGTTGTCATGGCATAATATTAACTTTCAGACACCAACATCAGGTAAGAAGTCGCCACGACTACGTCCGAAGTGGTCCTTTAAAAAATTCAATTTTAGCGATTTGTTAAAACATATCGACTGTTACCTTATGGATAACACGAGTAACATTGGCTTTCAAAGCGTCAATCAAAGCTGGCTTATTTCTGAAAACCGGATGATCTCAGAAACTTCAGAAAAAATAGATCAAAGGTGTGGTGCCAATGGAGCAAAACGTGAAATTAAGTGCTCAACAAAATCATTTCTTAACAAGTTCACTGTTTGACGTGGTTTTTGCCTTCTAGAGACGTCTTGTCGGTATAAAATCTCACACGGACCATGTTCTTAGAATGCAGGAAGCAAATACAGTCGAACCCAGATATAGTCACACCGCTTATTAGTACAAATCGGTTTACGGTATAATTTCATCCAAAAAGTTAATTGATTTTTGGTCCTGTTTGCGTTGATGGCATCTGGAGGAGAAGATTTAACGACGAACTCATTGGATGTACAGCAACATGCGCCTGATCAAGCGTCTACGGATAAAACGTTTAAGATGGCTAGGCCATGTAGTGCGTATGGACACCACTGCTTCGGCCCGCAAAGTCAGCGAATCCGAGCCATTGGGACAACGCAACAGAGGACGACCTAGACTAAAGTGGCGCACACAAGTGGAGAAGGATCTCAACCAACTTGGTGTGCGCAACTAGAGACAGCTGGCGAAAGATCGTGCTGGCTGGAGAGGCATGTTGGTTGACACCCAGGTCAAAGCCGGACTGTAGCGCCACAAAAAGAAGAAGTTGATTTTGATTTTAGATGACACAATCCGCTTAGTGTCCCAATATTTTGCTGCCGACGTGATATTATCCGGGTTTGACTATAAAAAACTTTTTGTTTAAAGTCGGGAAATACAACAATGGAAGGCTCAGTTTCGAAAAGTGCTCCATTGTCGGCAGTACCTTACGCTTAACATAATTTCTTGGCCTTCCGGGGGAATATCAACAAGCACTAATAGAGAGTCAAGAGTTAGCCTCCCTCGACATCAGAATGAAACTGCCGTCACCCGATCCGAGCCAAGGCGGGACAATGACAGAAGAAGTGCTCTGTTATGTTATCATCATTCCTTTACGCGTCGCAGAGGGTTTCACCACCAAGTCCAAGCACACTTAAGTGTTAAGTAAATGCAACGTGTCCCTTTAGTACGCCAAGATGCCGTCTGCAGTCTTTTATGTCCCGAAGTTTGGGAGCATGCGCTTCTTCGGATTGCATCCTGGAGGGCCATGCCATCTATGGTTCTGCTGCGGACCGACTCAACTTTCGATGGAAGCCTTGACCAAGAACGCGGACAGTCCCAAGGTGGGGCGAGACCAATAAATGCTCCATTGCTCGTTGTCTCACTAGTCCATCGGCAATCTCATTTCCTTTGATTCAGTTGGGACTCTTTTAAGGACCAAATTAAGAAAATATTTCATTCTTGTGCTGTGTTGGAATTGGTTAAAGGGTTGAGTAGAGACGTAAGCATAGCTTGGCTGTGGCTGAATAGTTGATTTTGATGGTGGATGATAGTTCATTTTGATGATGGGGGACAACGGCTACAATTGACGGTGACATTCTGATTTGCACTGTTTTTAAAGAAATATGATCTTCTTGGAGGTTTATTAATAAAATCGCTGCTGATGAGCAACTACTGATCGCCGTTGCGTAGTGGGTAGAGTGCGACGCTCATCCGCCGAAGGGTCTATGTTCGATTCCCAGGTCAATACCAATTTTTTCAAATTTTTCACGGCACCACCTCTTTCGAGCTGCTGACAACACTCAAAGAGTAATAGTTGTCTAAGAAAGCTTCTCAAATTTCGCCATTCGGTGTCGGCAAAAAACTGTAGGTCCCTTCTACTCGTGAGTGAACAGTAGCGCGCACAACACGAGTAGTTGGTGAGCAAGCTAGTCCCTGATCACTAACAAAACTCACAAAAAATTTAGAGCCTTTACAGAGCCGATGAACTGATAAATTTGATTCAAATTCAAGTTGCCTGTCTCCACGTCCTGCACTGCTAGAATTTGTACGCTTGTAGAACGCTGTTCGTGCATAAAGCACCCCAAGTTGTTGAACACTGCTGAGGACCACGATGAATCGATTTTGTCACAGTCTTCGTGTACTCTTTTAGCTGCAGCTGCGTTAGTCTCTTCATCCCGTTCTGGATGTGGTCTAACTGAAGCAATCCTCTTATGTAAACGGCGGCTCGAATTTTTGAGTAATGTCGGCAGGTCAATTATGCGCACGGCAGTTTCCCAGAACCGCCGACACATCTTTCAGAAAACTCTGATTTTTGTCATACAGCTGATCCATTTCTATACGGTATTGAAGTGTGTGTCTCTCCAAACGATACTGAAATAATATGCCAAAGCAGCTTGTTGGGAGTCACGGGTGTTCCGTCAACAAAATTGTATGGCGCGATAGTCCACAAGGGACCAGGGCCTAGCTTGCTCATCGACTACTCGTGTTGTCCGCGCTACTGTTCTCTCACGGGTAGAGAACAATACCAGGTATACCGGTATGAAATGCCGTTTTTTTTTCTGAAAATAAAACACTAATTATTAATGGGAAAATGAAAACATTTTGCTCAAAGTACTGTCCATTGTTTTCGACACATTTTGACCACCTTTCTGGCAATTTGTGAACACCACGCCAATAAAATTGTTCGTCTTTTAAAACAAACCAATCAGACACAAAATTTTCGACCTCCTCGTAGGAATCAAAGTGCTGCTCAGCCAATGCGTGTCCCATCGATGAAAACAAGTAGTCGGAAGGAGCCAAGTCTGGTGACTACGGCGGGTGAGGTAGCTGCTCCCAGCCAAGTGTTTTGATTGTATCCTGAACCGCTTTTGCTTTGTGTGCAGGTGCATTGTCATGGAGCAAAATTACCTTGCTGTGTCCTCTGGCCCATTCTGGTCGTTTCTCGATCAATGCTTGGTTCAAATTAATCATTTGTTGTCGGTAGCGATCAGTGTTAACGGTTTCACCAGGTTTTTGGAGCTCGTGGTACAGGACACCTTTCTGGTCCCACCAAACACACAGCATTGTCTTCTTGCCGAATCGATGTTGATGGTTGTCCCAGATTAACCCATGATTTTTTTCGGTTAGGATTCTTAAAAGAGATCCATTTTTCATCGCCAGTAACAATCCGATGCAAAACCGATTTTCTTTCGTGTCTTTGAAGCAAAATTTCACAAGTGTTTTTTCGGTTTTCCATCTGTCTTTCATTCAATTCATGTGGCACCCATTTTCCACACTTTTGGATCTTTCCCATAGCTTTTAAACGGTCAGAAATTGTTTGTTGTGCAACATCCAACATTGCTGCCATTTGCTTTTGACTCAAAGTGTCATCTCCATCCAATATAGTTTGCAATTTGGCGTCTTCAAACTTTTTTGGTGGTCTTCCACGTTCTTCATTTCTCACATCAAAATCATTATTTTTGAACCGTTGAAACCATCTTTTGCATGTTGCTTCGGATAGAGCATGATCACCATATGCCTCGTCAAGCATTCGATGCGACTCTGCAGCACTTTTCTTCAAATGAAAACAAAACATTAATGCTTTCCGCATATCATCACTTTCTCGTACAACATTCGACATTTTTAACACGATGAAAAAATATGATGTCTGTTCAATGACTTGATGTATACTACATATTTTTCACAGATGTCATAGCAAACAAAAAAAAAAAATAAATAAAGGCTCGTTAACAACAAATATTCCCTATCGAGACATTGTATCTTGACGCTCGCTTCATACCGGTATACCTAGTAGCTCTGCCAACAAAAGCCTATTGAAACCCAAACCTCAGAATGGATTACTCTTCAGTTTATATCACCGATCAAGAGAAATACATAGTGGATTGCAATATGCTGCTGCTATCAATGTATGTTAGCGAGATGAAAACAAATTTCACAATCTTGTTTTGTGGAAAGAAATTCGAGGAAAATGTAGTGTATTCCGTGCCTATTCTCCTTCGACAGTTTAACTTTTATTAGGATTAACGTGTGCCATTTGGCCTTTCATTTGATGAGCATCTACCGGGCTGCCATGGAGGTGATGGAAAAGAAGACATTGATCTCGTTCTGGAAATAAGTTTCGTGGTGTGTTTCGTGGTGACTGGGTAGCAAAAAACTTTCGTCGCCCCAAATTGAATTTCATTTAACAGGAAGTTCCTCATACTTGAATCCAAGTCTAAGGAGTTTAGTTCAGTCAGAGTCGATTTTACGATACTGGCGTGGGACGAGTCAACTAAGAAATATCGGTGTGGTAACTGAAGGAGGAATCATTCGACTTTGACGTCTTCTTAGCCTACCAGTGACATTACCTCTTTACTTCAAATGAATGCTCGATTTATACAAATGTACGGCAAATGCCGTCATTCAATGCAATCCTATTGAAAACTAAACCTCAGGAAGGATAACAACTCTTTAAGTGCACAAAAACTCGAAAAAAAAACTCGTGAAATCCAATCCAATCTCCTCGTTCTGCCAATAATTCATTAAACTAAAACACTTTCACGTATTCGAAATGTTTTGTTTTTCGGAAAGGATCTTAATTTCAATTCCGGTAATCGGATACCAAGTGAATGCAGCAAGCAATTAAAATTAATTGTCCTCTTATTATTTCACGTGGATATCACGCCAGATAAATCGATTCTCGCATCCTCTCCCCGTTTCCGCTGAAAATCCTATTCAGCAGGGAAAAAACCAACCACCCCGTCCACCACAACATCCGGCACCGAGAGCTTTCGCTGTCACAGTGGTCGATTTATTTTCAATAAAAAACCAACCTGACGTTTCCATTTCACCAGCACATGTTCGCCACTCAGCCGCAAAATAATTTACAAGGCCCACAGCAAACACCGTCGACTGCCAGCTGCCGTTTATCTAAATTCGCGTGTCAATTGAATTTCTTAATTTTACGCTGCGTTGTCACCTGTAAAGCCGGCGAAAGATATAGCCTTTGAAGCGCGCTGCCACTCATAAGAGTGCCATTAATGTATGCATGAGCGTACGCACTCTTCAAACTTTCCGCAGAGAGGACGACGGCCCGTGAATTTGTGTGTGCGGTCCTTTTTTTGCTTTATGAAGTGCTGTCAGGCTTTGACTCGAGGACTTCGATTCTTTTTTTTTGGCGTAAAGTGAAATTGCGTGAATTAAAAGGGAATCGCTCAAGTTTACTTAAAAAGAGATTTTCTCCGAGTCTGAGGACTGCTTCCGTGCGCGCGAAGAAAGCGTGGTCCTTCAGCGAAAATAAGAAAGCACTAAACATGCCTTGTTCACACCTTTATCGGAACAGAGGGGGAGATGCCGTCACACTTTGTTGGAATTTCATTTGCAGATGCCTTCTTATAAGTGTGAAATGTGGTTTGAACAAAAAAACAGGATATTGTGTGAGCACACACAGCCCACACAATCCGAGTTATGTGGCGGTGGAGGAGAGTGTGTGTAAAAATGTTCATTGCAAAAAGGATGACGTACATACGTATGTACGTGCACACTCGTGGGCGCTCATATTCACATCCGGTCGTGCCATCTTCTCTCAACGCTTTGAGAGGATTTTTCGATTCACGATGATAAGACACGGAGCCAACCTTTACGATCGGGGATGTGTTAGGCTCTGGCACGGAGAGTTGAAAGAGTTTTCCTGCTTGCTTGTGTTTTTTTGCAACGGCCCTTGTGCTTTTATTATATTTGCTCTTCCTCCTAATGCGAGAGGAGGTTTCATGTCAACGGCAATCTTTTTTTTTTGTTATTGGTGGAATCTTAATAAATCTTAATTTGGGATATGCTTTCGTTCTAACGGCGTCTTGGTTCATGAACAAGTCGTTGGCGCCTTGAGAGGCAGGTTTTGAAAGACTCAAGATGGAGGGTGGAAGGGAGGACATCATTCATTGTCTTTTGACACTTTAGAGCCTGCGAGCAGGGAGGGTGTAAATGAAGCACATAAAATGCAGGCGAAGAGGCTCCAAAATTCGAACAATTTACATTGAGACACTTGCCATAAGTCCTCAACTTGATACAGAGTTGTTGTTTGTTTTTCTGAATGTAAAGTTCAGTTCAAAACATACAGCCGTAATTTTTTTTAAATAAACTGATTGAAACCATCATGACAGTTAAAAGTGCGTTACACTTGCGCGGCGATGGTTTCGTTCATTTAAAGGTTGTTAATGCATTTATGGAACTCCGCTATTGGGACCAATTCGACTTTACTGATTTTGATAGTCATGTGGGAAAGCGATACATGGTTGTAAGTGGTACACGGCTTTGCGAGGTCTGTTCACAAAGAAAGGTGAGAATCAAATTTTGCGGGCTTCGTGCGAGTACCTTGAGAAAACCATTTCCAATCTTTTGTCAAGTGTCCCTAGGTGTATGCGTCCAGGCTTCTTTAAATTGGTCAGATCTTGGAACGAGTTTCGCTTTGGATCAGTTACGTCTTTCAACACATTCGTTCCACAAAATACTTTCTAGGCACAGAGCCTTTATATTAATCTCTTACGAGACATTCTGGTACTCACTGTTCTTCTTATTTTTTCCCAAAGGATGTTTCCTGACTCTCTGTAGAATATGTTTTATGTTAAGGATGTCGCTCCTTTTCAGTCACAAAACAGTAGAGGTCGGACATTTCAACACTTTACTCCGTAAACTCTGGCTTTTCGGAGCTGTTACGCCAACCTATGTTTGGTGTCTGGCTTATGGAGACACTGCTTTTAGCACGCATGTTAATCTATGGATTTCATCATCATCATCGGTGCGACAATTGCGATTCACCGTCCAAACTGGTCGCGTGCCGACAATATCCAACAGCGTACTTCAAGTACTTGAGCGTCGTGTTCGTTTTTCGACAACTGGAATTAACCATCCATACCGGGTGCTTATCGACGACATCCAATAGCGCATCCCAAGAACTTGAGCGTCTTGTTCGTTTTATCAGATCGCGGGCCAATGCCATCTATCAGCGCACTTGAATAGTTGGGGCGTCTTGCTCTTCGACATTTCTACAGCGTGGGCCTGGTCTTCTATGTCGTTGGCTACCATAGAGTGCACTAAGCAGCCCAGTTCTTCTTCCCATGTGCTATTTAGGTGTCCCGCCCATCGTGCTTAATTCGTATCACGACATCAGCTTCGAGACAGTTCGTGCCTGCAGCATCTTGCGAATCCTCCTTCGGAATCATACTTTTTCACACACAGGGCCAACAATTCTTTTCCAAACCAATTTTCTCACTCTCTCTCATATGCAACTTAGAGTCACGGTTGACGTTTAGGTCATTTGGGACCAAAATTGGTAATTTTTGTTCATTAAATATGCTTTTGGTCACATGGTTATTTTTTTCCAATTGGTCATTTTCCACAAAGTGAAAACAGCAACGAAATTTTAATTTCTATGTTGCCGAAAGAAATCATCATGAAAAAATTCCAATCACTTCACTCACAGAGCTGTGTCAATCGCGATTGATTCGGTCACCAAAAAGTATCACACAACTTCGAAAATATTGGTCGCCAGATCAATACTTCTCCACTGAACGATTCATTGTATCGGTCTCCTCAATAACAATACTTTCCTCTTCGTTTGCTCGGTATATTCGCTTACAAATACTGAATGATTTCTGAAACAAATCAATGATTGATTCAGCCACTCACTGAAAGTGAACGAATTACAGAGCGAATGACAGTCACATAGGAAAAGGAGCTGATGTCATGGCTCATTTATTGACAGATGACTTCAAAACTCAAAATTGTTCGAATCTCTAGCGTATTTTGTGGGCTGTTCTTGTTTTTAAAATAAACACTATGGATAATAATAATTGTTGGCTTATGGAACTTTGCACACTGCGTTATACACCCAATATAGAAACTCTAACGGAAATAAAAAAGAATACTATACCGCAACAGAAAGATTTAAAAACACATACAGTATATAAACAAAAATGGTATGATTCTGATTGCGCGAGAGCAAGAAACAAGTCCTGTAAATTCCTCAAACTTCTTAGATCGAACAACTGCAATATTTTTAAAGCTCTCTATCAAGATGCCAACATGCAATATAAGCGCATTTGTTACTTAAAAAAAGTAGCCTTTGAGCAACAAACATAAACACCTCAAAATCTCCTACTCAGTTCTGGAAAGCTGTCAAATACCTTAATGGTTACAGGTCTAACATCTCTGTAACTCTTAAAGCCACGCAACTCAGGAATAATTTTAATAAACTTCTTAATGCTCCATTAACCTCGCCGCTATTTCAATATGCAGTCCCTATGCTCTTAGACGAAAAGTTAGATTCTGCATTTACCCTAGAAGAAATCAAAGAAGTAATAAGCAAATCAAAAACAAGTAAAGCACCTGGTATTGATCCCATCCCGTTTGAGTTCTATAAAAATTGCACTTATGAATTTATGAATTTTCTCACACTTGAATTTAACCGAGTATTTGACTCTGCTAATATCCCCGATATATTCAGAAAAGCAAAACACAAAAAAGGTGATTACAGGGACCCGAAGAACTACAGAGGAATTTAATTTTTAAACACTTCTGCCCAGCTGTTTGCCTCATTAATTTATAAAAGATTGCATGATTGGGTTCAAGAACATAACATC
Source organism: Eristalinus aeneus (assembly GCA_955652365.1). Classification (NCBI taxonomy): domain Eukaryota; kingdom Metazoa; phylum Arthropoda; class Insecta; order Diptera; family Syrphidae; genus Eristalinus; species Eristalinus aeneus. The sequence goes on along the minus strand of OY019130.1, from coordinate 28,440,758 downwards.
CTTAAAGAATTCCAAGCTGGATTTAGAAAAAGTTATTCTACAATCGACCAGATATTTTGCTTAATAAACATTGCCGAAACATATAAGAGAAAGAATAAAAAGTTGTACGCTTTTTTCGTAGATTTTCAAGCAGCGTTTGATTCAATACCACGTGAAGCATTTTTTTTTCAAGCTTTCGAAAATCGGCGTATCAAGCAAAGTTATAAGAATTCTGAGAGCCTTGTATGAGAACAATACTGCGCATGTATGGAATGGTGACTTAATTTCCGACGAGTTTGTAACTTCAATGGGTGTTAAACAAGGCTGTACTCTAAGTGCACTACTTTTTGTACTATACATCAATGATATAACAGATGATGTCAAAGGTGGAATAAGATTCAACGATGTATCCATTCCCGCGCTGATGTATGCTGATGATATCGTCTTTCTGTGTGACACTATCCAAGGTATGCAATTAATGATAGACAGGATTAACGATTTCTGTAAAAATTGAAATCTCACTATAAACCTAGGTAAATCAAAAATGATGATATTCAGAAACGCAGGGGGACGCGTCTCATCTTTGGAAAAGTGGAAGTTGGACGGGGAAGTGATTGAGGTAGTATCCAGATACAAATACTAGGTATCCTAATATCGTCCTCTTTAAATTTGAAACCACACTTTGAGGAAAAATTAGCTGTTGCTGAAAGAGCTATCTGTTCGATTTGGGAACGTTACTTCAAAAATAAATATGTATCGAAAAAGTGGTCGCCGTGGCGTAGTGGGTAGAGTGCGACGCTCACACGCCGAAGGGTCTAGGTTCGACTCCCAGTTCAACACCAATTTTTCGAATATTTCACGGCACGACCTCTTTCGAGCTGCTGACAACACTCAAAGAGTCCAAAGGGGAACCTAACTTACTCATCCACTACTCGTGTTGTGCGCGCTACTGTTCTCTCACGAGTAGAAGGGACCTACAGTTTTTTGCCGACTCCGAACGGCGAAATTTGAGAAGCTTTCTTAGACAGTTATTACTCTTTGAGTGTTGTCAGCAGATCGAAAGAGGTGGCGCCGTGAAAAATTCGAAAAATTGGTGTTGAATTGGGAATCGAACCTACACCCTTCGACGTGTGAGCGTCGCACTCTACCCACTGCGTCACGGCGCCACGTTTTTGCTTAAGCAATATTTGAATCCTTTAAATTAACATTTGGTCATTTTTATTTCCAATTTTGGACACATTTTTTTTTCCAAATAGTAACCGTGCTTAGAGTGCCTTTTACCAAGCACCAAAGTTTCGGATCCATCTGTGAGTAATGGAAACACTGGTAAGACCACCGTCGTTCGATGGTATGTTGAGATTCTTTATTGGAAGAAAGAAAAGTCTTCGAATCTGGGCCATTGGGACAACGCAACAGAGGACGGCCTTGGTCAAGGCGGAGCACAGACATGGAGAAGTATCTGTATCCGCATGGAGCGCGCAATTGGAGACAGCTGACAAACGATCGTACTTTCTGGATAGACGAATTGGTTGAGCCCGAGGTCCACCTCGGACTGAAGGGCCATAGCAAAAGAAGAAGAAGGACTGAATCATCTCCAAAGATTTCGTTTTCACACTGAATGCCAAAACTGTCAGTGGAGTCAGTATTAATGTACGGCTTTAAATTTTAAAATGGAAAACTGCGTCATATTGGCAACGTTGACGCCAATTTCCGATGGCATGACGACTGGCTTTAAAATGAGCAGAGCAGATAGTTAGGAACCTCTGTGGAGATTGCGCTAAGAGAATGAAACAAAGTCGTCAAAATTAAAGACCTCAGTTTTAGTTCTTTAAAACAAATTTTACTTAACGTAACTGTGTATGGCATGGGAGCGTTTTTGCTTGCAATTTTCACTCTTCTTCCGGAGTGCGCTGTTTACTGCTGTTCAATGGAGGTTTCTTTTGAGCAACGCTGCATCGGGTAGTCGGTAGGCTGTGCTTGAACAAGATGATTAAGAGTTTTATCCATGTCTATCACGGCTGACTTCAACCCATCTATTGAAATTTTTGCTGGCCGAGTTGGTACTTTGATTTTGAAATGCGTGCCTCGCCTTTCCAAAGCTTCGAAGGTATCAACATAAGGCGGCTGAAGAAGCGATTTGGCAGCATAACTACGGCCAACTACGTATTTAATTTCGCTAAAATTTGTTTGCAGAAATCCTTTGATATTGTTACGTCAAAAGATTCTTGCTAACAAAGAGACTAGGGCGGCCATTGGTCCTAAGGCTACTTTGACCATAGAATGTTGCAAGCTTTTAACTAAAAGAACGTCGCAAGCTCTTAATGAATTCAGTTTCAATATATGTTGATTGTCGACAGTCGTAGAGTCTTGCGGAGCCTTAGAGAGGAACTGTACAGCATTTCGGCAGGTATTGACTTAGTATCTTCCATGTATGTCGATCGTAAGCCCAAAAGTGCAGATGGCAATACTTCAATTCAGTCACCCTTTCGATGACAACGAATGACAGTTTTAAGGACACTATAATAATAATTGTATGGCGCGAAAGTCCACAGGGGGACCAGAGCCTAGCGTGCCCATCAACTACTCGTGTTGTGCGCGCTACTGTTCTCTCACGAGTAGAAGGGACCTACAGTTTTTTGCCGACTCCGAACGGCGAAATTTGAGAAGCTTTCTTAGACAGTTATCACTCTTTGAGTGTTGTCAGCAGCTTGAAAGAGGTGGCGCCGTGAAAAATTCGAAAAATTGGTGTTGAGCTGGGAATCGAACCTACACCCTTCGACGTGTGAGCGTCGCACTCTACCCAATACGCCACGGCGACCACTTGAGGACCCTACTCCAACGTTCAATTAATCCGCTTGCCTGCGGATGGTAAGAAGTTGTCTTGATGTGTGGGATTCCTAGAAGATGGTGCTTTCAAAATGTCGGCTCTACTCTGTTTTCATTCTTTCTGCAACTCCAAATCTAAATATCCAACCGGAGATCATCTGATCTGAACACGGTTATGTGTGGCAAGGGGTAAGCCTCTGGCCAACAAGAAGAACGATCAATGTATATAAGCAGTTACCGATTTCCTTGTGAGGACCAACAACATTTACGTTGATGTGTTCGAATCGATTCACAGGATGTACCATATGATAGAAGCGCCATTCGATTTTGTCTCAGGATTTTACCCCTTTGACAATGTATGCACGATCAAATTAATTTGGTAACGTCTTTCCATAACCCTGGCCATATGTCAGTTTCAAATTTCAGTGGACACTTATAAATAGGGCAAATTAAAATTGCCTCAATTAAACGATTTTGGGACGATGCTCGCATTTGATTCTATTTTTAAGGCCTTTGACTTCGTGCAAAAAAATGGGGAAGATAGTCAATCAACAACTGCTTCCTTCTCCACCAACGACGTCTCCCACAAATGTAAAAGAATCTGCTGTATCGTTTTAAAAGACGCACTTCATTTGCATACGTCAACAAGCTGTCCAAGAACTTGATCCTTCGAGCCGCATTCTTTGAATCGAAAGTCTTTGTCGAAGAAGAATATTTATCCCTTCGGCTGGATTTCCTGATGCCCTGGAAGAGGTTGACAGAATTTCAGTGGCGGATTCTTACCAGAACATCGTCCATGGGATCCACGTTTATTCGAGGAATCAACAAACGTCTTCATTTCATCAAACGCTTATTGTTTTTAAATTCTACCCCAGGATTGACCATTTTCTCCTCGAACGTCGTTTTGTCCCTAGGGCCGCCTTTGAGGACTTCCACAAAGAAGAAAGGACATCAAAGTTCTTTGAAATCCCCAGAGTACAGGGCAAAATTAATGAATCGCTGATGAGCCAATCAGTTCATTGACATTACAAGCATGTCCAGTGTGGCCCGAAAACTTTTCAAATGCCACCAAAATCGGCTTCAATTAAACACTGAAATCCACCTCATTGACATTTTGTGATTTTTATTACCCCAGAACGCATAATCAGTCGGAATGGCTTTAAGCCTTTTCCTCCAGCTTCCGTTTTAGCCATTTCTCCTCCATCAGGTATTGTGTCTATTTTAAAAAGGTTCCGCTTTACTGAGAGGTTTTTCCTCGAGTTTTCTTTCTTCTGTTTGCATTCCGTCCTTCACCCTCCACTCCCTGACCGCATGACAGTGGACATGTACTTGCAATTTATATAAAAAGGAAATCATCGGTGGTGACTGTTCTTGTGCCGCAAAAGGGTACGAGAAGACAAAAGGGATAAAAATAATAATCATTCGAGATTCTCGACCTATATTGAAATTCTTTCCCCGTCGGGAAAGGAGTAGCTGCTTGAAGGGAGCGGGCAGAAAAAAGGGAGGAAATGAGTGGATTAGGAGGAAGTATGGATTTTGCGGGCCACCGCCTTTTGCAGACGAACGAAGACGTTATCCAAGTGAAACAAGACAGCCGGACTTCACACATGACTTTGACGACCACTTAGGTGGTCGGGAACTACATCAAGCATGCGTTGTACGTTTGCACCAGTCAGCCCAGTTACATCCTAGATTGCAGAGAAAGGGGATGAAAGAAAAAACAACCCACACTCGACGGGTGAATTATTTATGTCGCCCCTAAATACATGGAGACGTTTGTGTCACATTATATGCTTACATAAGCTTTTAAAACACTACTCCTGTCGTTTATACGCCCGAATTTGATTTAGGGACATGAGTTTCTTGGAAACTCTTAGGTTTCCCCTTTGTGCACAGGCACTCTCGGCTCGCACACATTTGCGGGCACACACTTGTGGTAAGTGACGTTTCTGGTTGAACGGATATTTCACCGCACATTGGGCTCCGGAAATTGGCTCCAAGGTACATATAATTTTTGAGGGATTTATATCTTACAGTACACTTTCTTGAGATTTCGGTTTGGCTTCTCTTGTTTTGTTTTTTTTGCTCGCTTTCAAGGGATTGTTTGTGTCGTAATAAACGTGCTTGTGGTCGGGGGATTTTATTACACGAGTCGTAAACTTGACAACTTTTAAAATTTATTGGGGGTTTACTTTCGGGGGAAACTAGATTTCTGAAAATTTCGTCTTTCTCTTTTATGGGCGCAGCATATTGTGGGTGCAATGACAAAAGCTTTTATGGAGTCTGGCAGTGTACTGCAAGGATACGGGACCTGTTTGTAGTAAATCGATACTCGCTAATAAATACATTGTAAAATGAATTTCATTGCGGAATCGACTGGTCACAGGGAGCGGTTCAATGTCAAGGTCGTAACAATTTATTGCAAATGAATTCAATGGTTTCTGTATCGTAATGAGCAGCGGTTGTGGGAGTACGTGATGGACAGGCGGGAATTGAGTGAGTATATCCAGCGATGCGGGAACGAAAATCATTCCACTTTGTTTAGTGGTGAAATCGGAGCAAAAAATTGTAAAATTGAAGCCCTCATTTTTCTTGGGGATCATTCCAGGTCTAGGTTATCTTAGCACTGGATGCTGCACACTTGCTGGGCGTGTACCAAAGCAAAAATTGACTGCGACCAACATATTCTGGGGAGAAGAGAACGTTCTTTCTCACATTGGTGGCTATTTTTCTATTGTCGTGTTACTGCAGCTCAGTTTGATCCAGATTCGGAAAATCATTTTTCCGCGACGCATAGAAGGTTTCGTTTTATTTTCACATCTTGTAGGGTGTGCGGACAAAAGGAGTAGAAAATTTCGTTTTCAATTCACATCCGACTTGGGCGAGTGAAGGTATCACATAGAAGGTTTTGTTTTCATTTTACATTCGACATAGGTGAGTGGAGTTAACGCGTAGAAGGTTTCGTCTTCATTTAACATTTGACATGGGCGAGGGAAGTTTACACACAGAAGGTTTCATTTTAATATCACATTCGATATAGGCGAGTGAAGTTAACGCATGAAAAGTGTCGCTTTCATTTTATATCGACGACGTATAAAAGGTTTCATTTTCTTTTTCATATACGACATGGATGAAGAAAGTTAATGCAAAAATGGTTTCGTTTTATTTTCACATCCGACATAATCGAGTAGAGTTAACTTATGAAAAGTTTCGCTTTCATTTTACATCGATGACGTATAGAAGGTTTCATTGTCTTTTTCATATCCGACATGGGCGAAGGAAGTTAATGCATAAATGGTTTCGTTTTAATTTCACATCCGACATAATCGAGTAGAGTTAACTTATGAAAAGTTTCGCTTTCAATTTAAGTCGACGACGTAGAGTATTTCGTTTCTCATTTCACATATGACATGAGCGAGTGGAGTTATCGCGTAGAAGGTTTCGTTTTCATTTTACATCCAAAATAGGCAACTGGATCGAAGGTTTCGTTTTTTATTTTACATATGACATGAGCGAGTAGAGTTATCGCGTAGAAGGTTTCGTTTTCATTTTACATCCGAAATAGGCAACTGGATCGAAGGTTTCGTTTTTTACTTTACATATGACATGAGCGAGTGGAGTTATCGTGTAGAAGGTTTCGTTATTCATATCACACACAGAGGGTTTCGTTTTTATTTTGTCTCACATCAGAGCCAAGCGGCCGTCGTGGCGTAGTGAGTAGAGTGCGACGCTCATATGCCGAAGGGTCTCAATCCGATTCCCAGCTCAACACGAATTTTTCACGGCACCACCTCTTTCGAGCTGTTGACACCACTCAAAGAGTAATAACTGTCTGAGATAACTTCTCAAATTTCGAAGTTCGGAGTCGGCAAAAAACTGTAGGCCTGTTCTACTTGTGAGAGAACAGTAGCGCGCACAACACGAGTAGTTGATGAGCAAGCTAGACTCTGGTCTCCCTGTGGAATGTCGCGCCAAACAATTAATCTGAGGTGAGCGGGCAGAGTTTACGCAGAGAAGGTTTGATTTCATTTCACATCTGATGTGAGCGAATGAAGTGAACACATAGAAAGTTTCGTTTTCCATTTCACATGAGACATGGGTTAATACCCATAGCTGGGAGAAGAATATATGTTAAACGCGTGCCATGAAGAAAATCGCTTAAGCTGCCTTCTATGCAATGCATACCCATTGTCACCTTTTCAAAATATGTTCCTAACATTAAGAAACATCAAATTCTCTCTCTTGAAATTGAAATTTGTGTGTGCAGTGGAAAATCTTCGAGTCTTAAGACTATTTCCTCCGACCATTTTTCCGCAGGTCATATCACTGCATACGAAACACTGCGCCATGTATGCTGTCATATGTACGTAACCAAACCGACAAACAAGTGGCGCACTTCTAAAATTTGACACATTCTGCGACCTCGACAACACCACTCATCTTTAAATCACCTCTGTCATTATTCTAAGTCAATAACAGCAAGGTAAAACTGCCAGTAATCTACTTATGCGTTTCACAATTATCAAGTTCCCTCACTGCAGCACCACCATAATGTGTTTACGACGATAATGACTCAATAATGGCTACGAACAGAGCAGTTAATAAAATTACGTTCTACTGGCCACGAAGGCAAACGTGGTCAATGAAAATATCCTGCGTCGTTATTCCAAAAATGGCTACTGGCTATTTGCTCCCTCAAAATGGACGTCCTCTTGCGGTTCACCACAGTGTTTTGTTTTTTAACGGAGTGTGTACACAAAAGTGCACTTTAAGTGTTTTAATGCTTGTCAAAATCACCGCAGATGACATGAAATTTAATAACAATCACCAAACCAATTACACACGAGGTTTCGGGTCACTCGCACATCGACTTGACGGCCTTCCATGCAGTTAACTCTCAGCCAGAAGCACTCGATTTTTCGGTCAAATAATCAATAGTCTATAAAAACAAAACAACACATCCGACCACCCGCAGGCCATACGAGTGGGTCTGGAAAAATTATATTTCGTGGAATTTTGTTTTCTTTTCGACGGAGCCATGGAAACGATTTTCAATTTTCGTGTAAGGGGAGGTTGTGTTTTTTTTTTTTTTTGAAATGTCCATTCAACGGCTTTGTGGCGTTTGGGCGTACCAATCACCACCTGAAGTAATTGAAAATCTACAGATTTAGCAGATTGTCCATGGGAATTTCCATCAATGACGAATTTATCGATAATGCGAGACTTACGGCGGTGTCCCAGATTCAATGTGACTTAATGTAGTCACAAAAGGAGTGGCGCAAAAGCAGTGATTACACGAAATGGAATATGGAAATTATTTCGGCCTAAAAGTGAGCAATTTCTGAGAAAACTTATTTCGAATGAGTGCCTTTGTGCAGCACCGACGTTGAATGGGCACCTTCTTCAAAGGACGAGCACTCATTACATGCCATTCCGCTCGTTTTTCTTCCATTCGAAATCCTGTTAATGACTTCTTTTATTTGTGTGCTCATTTGCATGCTGTAATGTGTATCCAAATGTGCGGGGGATGATGGGAATTTTGCATGACTCACCTTATTCATACTAGGGCCTCCTTCCGTGACAAAACGGACTATCACAGGTCGTTCGCTTCCAGCAACAAAACCGAAACCCATGCTGGGGCTCCGCTTGAGGACCGCCACCCTGGGTTCGGGGGGATTCTCATCCCATCGCACGCAGTCTGGTGCCTCATAGGTGGATGTTTTGTTAAGGTGACTGCAATAAAAATGATCAAATTGAGTATCATCGGGTAAGAGCTGTAAGAAAAGTGACTACTTTATGAAATAGGGGCGACCCTTTGAGTCAACAGCTTTTTCCCATCCATATGGCAGATCATCATACTGACTCCAGTTCTCGCATGGTGGCAGCCATCCTGATGAATGTGAATTATGGCTGAAAGGACAGAAAAAGAAATGATGTGATCAAGATGTTACAGCTTGTAAGGAAGAGATCGTCTTGACAGCATACATAAATGACTGTCAGTTGTTCAGTTCTAAAGTTGAGATCTTCTTTAACCAAGCAATGGCAACTTTCCCATGAGAAGGCATTGCAAAGGGAAGGCATATGCCAGATCTGTTGGACGCAGTAGAAAAATGCGCCGCAAGATCGGGTCAGAACAACACAACGTTGAGGAAGGATTTAAAAAGAGACATCGAAGTCAAGCCAATGTCAAAAACTGATTTCAGGTAAGCAAAGCATTGGCCGCCGTGGTGTAGTGGGTAGAGTGCGAGGCTCACACGCCGTATGGTCTAGGTTCGATTCCCAGCTCAAAGCGAATTTTTGAAATTTTTCTCGGCACCACCTTTTTCGAGATGCTGACAACACTCAAAGGTATGCTTCCAGGCATCAGCAAAAAATCTCTCGCATTTTTGCTATATCTGGACTAGAAGCCGCTTGATGGTGCATTTTTTTTTTCTGACGACGTACTTAGCTTCCCAACTGCTCTTCTCTGCAATGCCAGCTTTCTACTTTATGTTTCCCTTTGACCGGTTTTCAGGTCCGGTTATCAAGTTTTCTTTGGTCCTGCGTTATGGACCTTAGCTGCAAAGCATAGTCAACTATAAAGCAGTTAAACATTTATTCGTCTGTACCTAACCAATTGTCCGTGATCCGTTCTCGTATTCAAATGATCGTTCAAGTTACGATCGGACCTTTGACGCTTTGAAATTTCTTGCGACTGTTGTACGAAGGTTGTCTTCTATATTTGGGATTGGGCAACGCTAATGTTGCAGTCTGGCCTTTCTATCGTAAAGTTTGACATTTTTGAGGTTATACATATGTACTTGTTGTTTACAGTAACTTAAAAGATTCTTCTTCTTCTTCTTCTTCCTCTTTTTTTTCTTCTTCTTCTTCTTCTTGTGACACTACAGTCCGGGTTATGGACCTGGGCCTCAGCCAACATGCCTCCCCAGCCAGCACGATCTTTCGCCAGCTTTCTCCGGTTGCGCACTCCAAATTGGTTGAAATCCTTTTCCACTTGTGTGCACCACCTTAGTCTCGGTTGTCCTCTATTAATTTGTACCAATGACACGGATTCAAAGGCTTAAAATGGCAATGGCACGGATTCAAGGACTTAAAAGATTCATCTCGCCCAAAAAATGGAATTATTATTTTACAACTTTCGACGTGGATTACCTCAACAACAGCGCATCGATGAATTTGATGCAATTTTTGGCGATGAGGCTCCATCAAGGACCAGTGTTTATCGATGATATGGTGAATTCAGCCGAGGTCGTAGTTCACTCCAAGACGAATTACGTGAAGGTCGTCCAAAATCAGTTGTTCTTACGGAAACCATTGATGCTGTGCGCCAACTGATATTGCTAGATCGTCATGTGACTTATCGTGAGATTGAGACAACCTTAGGCATAAGTGGGACCAGCATACATTCAATATTGCATGAACACTTGACCGTCAAAAAAAATGTTCGCGTTGGATCCCACACAATTTGTCAATCGCTCAAAAAAAGTCTCGTGTCGATTGTTCGAAAGAAATGCTCCGAAAATACGATCGCGGTGTTTCGGAACACGTCTATGACATCGTGACAGGTGGTGAATCGTGGATTTACTCGCATGAGCCCAAAAGTAGACAGCAGTCGACTGTATGGGTGTTTCAAATTGAGCCAAATCCAACAAAAGTTGCTCACGCACGAAGCACTTTCAATCAAATGGTCGGCTGTTTTTTCGGAAAAACTGGACATGTCGCAACCGTACCACTAAAACAACGCAGAACAGTCAACTCTTAGTGGTATACAACCATTTGTTTGGCAGTTGTCTTCCAAAAAATCAGGAAAACCAACCGCCGATGATGGACCACTCTTCACCACGACAATGCGAGCTCTCACACATCGGCCCAAACAACTGCATTTTTGAACACTCGAAACATCGATTTGATGAGTCATCCGCCGTATAGTCCTGACTTGGCACCGAATGACTTCTTGTTATTCCCGTACGTAAAAAAGAAAATGAGAGGACAACGTTTTTCGACACCTGAAGAAGCGGTTGATGCATTCAGAATGCATGTTTTGAAGGTACCTCAATCAGTGTGGCAGAAGTGCTTCGACAATTGGTTCAAACGCATGCAAAAGTGTATAGATCTAAGTGGGGAATATTGTCAAAAACAATAAAGCTATTTTCGATGATTCATATTTGTTTTATTTTTTAATGCCGAAATATAAACGGCAACCCTCGTTAGCACTCGGTTTGTATTGCTTCCATACAGAAGTGCTCCTTCTTAAGCAACATTCATTCGGCACCGCCATTGCGAGACTAACTCTATATATCCGTGGGACTGAAATTCTTAACCACTTCCAAAGCAACGAAGATTTGGACTGATGAGCACCTTTATGTCTCCCCATAGTGATGCATGGAATAACAAACTCATGCTTTGTGTGGCATGAGTTCATTTAGCATTTTCCATTCGGCAGAACTCTTCGAAGTACTGAAGGTGCGTATTCCAATGGCAATGACGCCGATTATTGGTACATAAGTTTTTTTCATAAATAAGTTTTTTTTCGGCCTAACAAGGCATTGGTGATGTTTTGGGATAAAGCTGTGTCCTAAAAGCCTTTCTTCGGAGAATGCCTCTCTAAATGATTTTTGTTTGGTTTGCTGAATGTGTGTAAGTTTGGAGCGTGTTTCTCTAAAGAAACGGGGATAGAGGGAAAGTCATACGCGGGCGAAATTGTCAATTTTGTATCGCATCTGGCAAGCTCAACGGCTTCAGTGTCATAGACATCACTGATACCTGGCACGCAAAGTGAATACCGAAGTAAGTGGCCACCTTGGAGAGAGATGCACGTCATTTGAGGAAGATGTTCGATTGAATGTGACTTCCGACGGATTTGTTTCCATCCCGACTACCAGAGCAGATGTTAACATTCCTCGTGAATATAGCACAGTCCCTCAGCTAGGATGGTGTTTCCTTTATTGTCGTAATCCGTAGTTGAAAATACAGCAGAGTAAAGGTAGGAGTGGCCGCCGTGGCGTAGAGGGTAGAGTGCGACGCTCACATGCCGAAGGGTCTAGGTTCGATTCCCGGCTGAACACCTCGAATTTTTCAATGTACCACCTCTTTCGAGCTGCTGACAACACTCAAAGAGTAATAAAAAAATTGTAGGTCCCTTTTACTCGTGAAAGAAAAGTAGTGCGCACAACACGAGTAGTTGATGAGCAAGCTAGGCCCTGGTCCCCCTTTGGACTGTAGCGCCAACAATTATTATTATAATTAGCAATTTGTTCAATAAGCTGTAAGCAAGGATAAACAGAATTGTTCGTTGAGTACGATCATTCATTTAGTGGTTTCAAGTTGATTTCAAGTTGATCGCGCTGGTCAGTGACACCCTGCCAACTCAGCTACCAGTGGATCAGTCACAATTTAGGTTAAATGTAAACCATTTACGACACTGGATCGCAAAACGTTTAAACATTGCGGTAAGAGAGGTTTTGTTGGAGCTTTGGAAGCAGAAGACTTTAGTACTCAGACTCAAAAACTGGTCCATTGTACTACCAGGCAGTAATCTACATTAAATTGAAATTGTTTAACTTCCGGGGAATAGAAGAAAGCACTTCTGTGATGGAGATAGAGTTTCATCTCCAATTATGTTACTTCAGCACCGAACAGCCGCCACCTGATGCTCGCAAAAGCGAAACATTGACAGAACATGTACTCTGCAGTGTCTTCACCTTCGTTACTGTGGTCGCAGAGGTTTTTATCACTTAGCCCAAGCTCACTTTCGTGCTTGGTGAGTGTCAACCAGCCGCAGTCTTTCTTGTTCATAGATTACCGAAATTCTGCCGATTTTTTAAGGACGTTTCGAGGAATGCGTTGGGTCAGCCTACATCTTTGAGAGTCGTGCTATCTTCTGGTGTTAAGAGCTCCAACTTTCGAAACCCTGACGAAGGACGCGTGCAGTCTCAAGGTGGGTTTTGGCTCAATGAATGCCTTTTTTGAATCGAGCAGGTTCATCGTCAATCTCATTCCCTGTTGTGTCCAGGGACCCTGACAAGTCTTAATGAACTTAAACTGCCAACCAATTGAAGAGAAAACTTGCATTCCTGTTCTTCATTGGTAATTTTGTGAGGGTTAAGTAAAGCTTTAGCGGCCACCGTGGCGTAGAGGGTAGAGTGCGACGCTCACATGCCGAAGGGTCTAGGTTCGATTCCCGGCTGAACACCTCGAATTTTTCAATGTACCACCTCTTTCGAGATGCTGACTGTTAATAAACTGCGTCTTCCAACGGAGAAGGAGCAATGTCCCAGTTCGACCCTTGCATTAGCAAGCCAATGAATATCCACACACATATTTGTGAGGCTATGTGTCACTCCAGAGTTGCATTAAAAATAGCAAATATCACTGCAATGCTTGCATTGGTTTTGACCTTCATTTCTATGGAGTTTTAGTCCTATTGCCATTTTGGCAAGAAGACTTTAAGCTTTGTAAGTCATGGCCGCAACTGAGAACATAATTGCCTTGCTCTGCTCATAATAGCTCTGATTGCTGCTTGTAGGGGAGCTCAGCGGAAACACCATCAGAATCAGAGTTAACTTCATCTTTGCTATGAGACGTTGTGAACTTGAATAAAATCGCGTCTCAGTCAGATTTGGGTGAATTTTGCTGACAAATACAGGCAATCCCGGATAATATCACATCACGTCAGTAACAAAATAATGTAATGCTCACCAGGTTGTGACATTATTCGTTCTGTCATCTAAAAAAAACATCATCTGTCATCTCACCATCATCATAAAAGCAACTAGCTGAATGAAATTATGCCTGAAACCGAATTGTGCTAATAAGGGATGTGACTGTGTCTGTATGTTCGACTGTACTCGGCCAAATGTTCCCAATACCTCTCGAAGTGATTCTCATTCAACCTTTGCACAACACATTCTTGGTACTCCTCTGTGTGATGAATAGAACTGCTACACTATTGACGTCTGAAAACTTATCTGTTTGACTACTTTATTTCTCTCAGCGATCCGTGTGGCGAGGCCGGAGATATGACTAAACTGCCATCGCAAGATAAGTTTTATGCCACTTTCTTCGTTCAGTGCAAGTTTAACCCACTCAAAGATGGTTTCGTTCTTTTTTACATTTTTTTACTTCTTTTTAAATTATTTTGTTAATGTTTGCAACAAGCTCTTTAGTATTTTGTTTTACGATTTTCCCGTTTCACAAAGTGAATCGCAGTTGCTGGCCAATACCAAGGCAATATTTGTGCTTTTTCTTGAGATACTTACGTGGTCCGATGTAGAAAGTCAACAGAAGACAATTTTTTAAACTTTGGATTCCTAGGAAAAATTTAGATGGCGAAACTAGACGAAAACCATTTAACTTGAAATCAGTTGCCAAGAAACAGGTTCACGGTTGATGGTAAACCAATGATCAATCATAAGGGATGCTTAAAGAATGACGACATAGTTGATGGCAACGACGAATTTCATAGGAAAGACTTGCGTCGGTTGGAAATCTTCGAAACAACGCTGTTGGTGGCACTTTTGAGAGACAGAACAAAGAATTGAAATCTCGTTTGCTTTTAAAACGTCAAACATGTCCCATATGGTTCTTTTTAGATGAATAAAGACAACCTTCTTCTTCTTCTTCTTCTTCTTGTGGCGCTACAGTCCGGGGTGGACCTGGGCCTCAACCAACATGCCTCTCCAGCCAGCACGATCTTTCGCCAGCTGTCTCCAGTTGCGCACTCCAAGTTGGTTGAGGTCCTTCTCCACTTGTGCACGCCACTTTAGTCTAGGTCGTCCTCTGTTGCGTTGTCCCAATGGCTCGGATTCAAAGACTTTTCGGGCCGGAGCAGTGGTGTCCATACGCTCTACATGGCCTAGCCATCTTAAGCGTTGTATCCGTAGACGCTTAACAAGGCGCATGTCGCTGTACAGCCTATAGAGTTCGTCATTAAATCTTCTCCTCCAGATGCCATCAACGCAAACAGGACCAAAAATCGCACGCAAAACTTTTCTCTCGAAAAGACTAAGGGCTTCCTCATCCGCCTTTGCTAACGTCCAAGATTCTGCGCCATATAGTAGGACGGGGATGATCAAGCTGTTATATAAAGCAAGTTTAGTCCTTCTAGAGAGCGCTTTATTACTCAATTGCCTCTTGAGCCCAAAGAAACAGCGGTTGGCAAGAGTGATTCTGCGTTTGATTTCGGTACTGATGTTGTTGTCCCTGTTTACCGCGGAGCCGAGGTAGACGAAGTCCTTAACTACCTCGAAGTTTCTGCTGCCTAGTGTGACGCTCCGTCCGAGACGTCGATGTTGTGTGTCCTTCCTTGATGACAGCATGTACTTCGTTTTGCCCTCATTTACCGCAAGACCCATTTTAGCCGCTTCCGCTTCAATGCCAGCAAACGCCTCATTGACGGCTCGCTGTGTTCGTCCAATCACGTCAATGTCATCAGCGTAAGCTAACAGTTGAACTGACTTCTGGAAGATCGTGCCTCTGGTGTTGACTTGTGAGTTACGCACGATCTTCTCGAGGATGATGTTAAAGAAGTCACATGACAGTGCGTCGCCTTGTCTAAAACCTTTTTTGACATTGAAGATCTCGGTGAGTTCGGTACCTTGACGGAGCAGCGAGAGTTCTCCATCGTCATCCTACACAATCTGACGAGTTTGGTAGGAATGCCAAAACTAGACATGGCACTGTATAGCTCGTCTCTATGCACACTGTCATATGCAGCCTTGAAATCGACGAATAGGTGGTGAGTGTCAATTTGCATTTCTTGGGTCTTTTCCAGGATCTGCCGTAATGTGAAGATCTGGTCTATTGTGGACTTCCCTGGTCTGAAATCACACTGATAGGGACGTATCAGGTCATGGACAAATGGTTTCAGACGCTCACACAATACGGCAGAGAGGATCTTGTATGCGATGTTCAGGAGACTAATCCCTCTGTAGTTGGCGCAGTCAAAGGGGTCTCCTTTCTTGTGGACCGGGCAAACGACGCTGAGATTCCACTCATCGGGCATGCTTTCCTCCGACCATATTTTACAGATGAGCTGGTGCATGCGCCCAGCCAGGTCATCTCCAGCTGCTTTAAATAGTTCTGCGGACAGTCCGTCCGCTCCAGCAGCTTTGTTCGACTTTAGCTTGGATATTGCTATCCTCACCTCGTCTAAGTCGGGGGGACGGAATGCTTGTCTATCATCGTCCAAATTGAGTGGAACATTCTGCCTAACAGCGGGATTTGGGTCGTCATCGCCGTTTAGGAGTCTGCAGAAATGATCCTTCCAGATTCTCAGCACAGACTGCGACTCTACTACTAGTTGTCCGGTTTGGTCCCGGCAGGCCTTGGTCCGAACCTTGTATCCTCCGGATAGCTGTTTTACCTTTCGGTAAAACTTTCGGACTTCATTCCTGCCAAAGCACCTTTCCATTTCCTCGACCGCGCGCTTCTCATGCTCCTTCTTCTTCCTTCTGAGAAGCCGGTGCTCTTCCCTTCTTCTCTGTTCGTAGAGTTCACGAACAGCTCGCGTTGTTCGATGCAGCGTCGCTTTATAGGCGTCTTGTTTAGCTGCGTGCGCTTGCCTGCACTCGTCGTCAAACCATGGGTTCCTTCTGGGTGGTGACGTGAAACCCAGCACATCAGTGGCAGCATCTTTGATGGCTTCTTGACAACGTTTCCATTCTTCTTCTATGCTTAGTGCAGGAAGCGTCGAACTCTGAGCGAGTTTCCGGGAGACTCGGTCGGCAAAGTTCCCAGCAATCAGCTGCGATTGTAGCTTTTCGACGTCAAATCGTTTTGGCCTTTCTCGACTCCGTTGCTCTCTCGATATCCGAGTTCTTACCTTGGCTACAACAAGGTGATGATCCGAGTCAATGTTTGCACCTCGGAAGGTTCGGACATCGAGAAAGACAACCGGGCACTGAAAATAAAAATAAAAAGCAACTAGACCACTGCCCTTCTTGTACAAACCTTGAGGATTTGCAATGATTTCAGCTAATGCCTCCTTTATCGGTCTTTGGGAGATTTCCTCTCCTTTACCAGGTCACATAACAGACTTCGGTTGCCTCCTTTGCGTTCGTCGATCATTGCTTTGCGGGATTGAAGTACCTCCTCTCAGTTGTCTTAAAATAGCAAAATCAACAAATCCCTAATTTGTTCCCCTCCACCGCATCGCCACACCGTGCAACAGTTCCCTGCCCCCAATAAAGTGTGAAGTTCACAACACCTTTAATTTACAAACAATTCAACGTCGGAGGGTGAACAATTAAATTCGTACGCACACATGTTTCACATTCGCACTTCATCGCCACACGGAGGGTGTTCTCCACCCCAACGCACCGGCTCACCTTAAGTCTGTTTTGACAGAAACACGCAGGGTAGGGGCATTTCGCGCTGCCTTTAAATAAACATCCTCGATAAGCTGTGCTCTGCTTAATGTTTCGGGTTCATATCCTCCATTGGCAGCAAGCATTCAGCGCGTTTCTTATTTCGACGCAAAGTGTTTTATTGTTCAATGGGGTGTGCGGCCAAGTGAGTGCTTTTGTGAGCATACGTGTGGGGAATGGGAAAGAGGCAACTTTAATTACTGCTGGCAATGTAAAAAATTAGTTCCTCGCAGACATGAAATTTTTCACTGTTCACTTTGCTGCTTATACTGGTCTGTGAATTCACTCTGGAAATGGGGAAATGCTCGCTACAGAGTTCGACGGCACTTTGAAGTGCTTAATTGAAAATCGGCAGAGTGGAACATTCGTCGCGAGTTTTCGTCGTCGCCCCGCTTAAGGGTTGGGGATTCAAGACGTTCTGCGGGGGTTTGAAATCAAATTTTCTCGCTTTCCGTGTGCCTAATTCGCGCCGAGTTTTTGGGTGAATCAGTGAGCTAAGTAAGTGTGAAAACGAAGGGAGGTGGAGAAGTTCCTTGAAAAATCATCAAAGTGATAATCAAATGGCGGCAACTCCTTCAATTTGTTGAGGAACTTGGCAGATAGAGCGACAGGGGTCGCTAACCTTGCTCAAACCACACGCGGACAAAACATTGAATAGACGTTTTGTCACCATGTCTGTGTCCGCGAGACATACTTCATGTTCCAGCTCGAAAAGAAAAAAGGATAGAAACCAAGAAGTAGCAAAAATTCGTAGCAGTCGTCAACGTTTATGAAAAGAAAAGCGCTTCCAAGTATTTCAACGTCGGACTGCTGAAATGCACAAACAAACACATTACAATGAGTCAAAACAAGTGGAACACTAGGAGCACCGTGGAGTTTATTTAAGTTTGCCCATTGCCCTCCCCCTCCGCGCCATTCCTTGACACATTTAAATGCGTTCTGCTAGTCAACAACAACGGCAAATATGTATGTATGCATAAAACCAACCATCATAACAAAGTTTTGTGACTCAGCCTTTCATAAAGTGTGCACAACTTTTACTCTTGCCATAGTTGGCTAAACTAAGAGACCGGCACAAACCACTCCGGCGAATAAAATCTGAATATATAAGGCTGCCAAGAGGCGCTGGATGGGGGTGACAAGAGGAGCTCACAGCCAGTGGATCGACCGCTTGTCAGATGCCATTTGAGGAAATAAGTGTCGTATACTTTGTGCATATGCATGTGTGCAGGAAGTGGAGAGTCCTGTTTGTTTACTAAATTCGTACTTAAGTATGTGCCCTGTGCATGTGCAGTGCAGGGTGACGTGCGGCACTTTAGAGTGGGATGGGATGTTGTTTGGTACATAGCAGCTGGCTTTGAATAATTTGATAGAATAAAAAATTGGATCACATTACAAGTTAGTTGAGCTTCGGGGACTTGATTCGGAAAAGTTCTCCATGCACAAAATATTTGTATACGATATTTTCTAATTTGCGAATGGAACAGTGACAAGATTCTCAGTGCGTCCAGCACCTCGGAGTATTCTGGAAAAGTTTTCCTCATTTGTGGGTTGATTCATTGTTTTTATGGTTTCGTCTCTACAAATTCACCATTGTCCATTTTATATATTTCGCCTAGCAAGCGATTTTTAAGCATATTAAATGTTTTCAATTAGCAATTTTGTGGTCGCCGTGGCGTAGTGGGTAGAGTGCGACGCTCACACGCCGAAGGATCTAGGCTCGACTCCCAGCTCAACACCAATTTTTCGAATTTTTCACGGCACCACCTCTTTCGAGCTGCTGACAACACTCAAAGAGTAATAAAAAAATTGTAGGTCCCTTCTACTCGTGAGAGAACTGTAGTGCGCACAACACGAGTAGTTGATGAGCAAGCTAGGCCCTGGTCCCCCTTTGGACTGTAGCGCCAACAATTATTATTATAATTAGCAATTGGTTCAATAAGCTGTAAGCAAGGATAAACAGAATTGTTCGTAGAGTACGATCATTCATTTAGTGGTTTCAAGTTGATTTCAAGTTGATCGCGCTGGTCAGTGACACCCTGCCAACTCAGCTACCAGTGGATCAGTCACAATTTAGGTTAAATGTAAACCATTTACGATACTGGATCGCAAAACGTTTAAACATTGCGGTAAAAGAGGTTTTGTTGGATCTTTGGAAACAGAACACTTTAGTACTCAGACTCAAAAACTGGTCCATTGTACTACCAGGCAGTAATCTACATTAAATCGAAATTGTTTAACTTCCGGGCAATACCAGAAATACCAGATAGTTCTTCTGTGATAGAGACATTAGAGTTTCAGCTCCAATTATGTTACTTCAGCACTGAAAAGCCGCCACCTGATGCACGTAAAAGCGAAACATTGACAGAACATGTACTCTGCAATGTCTTCACCTTCGTTACTGTTGTCGCAGAGGTTTTAAGCACTAAGCCCAAGCTCACTTTCGTGCTTAGTGAGTGTCAACCAGCCGCAGTCTTTCTTGTTCATAGATTACCGAAATTCCTCGGATTTTTTATTGACGTTTCGAGGAATGCGTTGGGTCAGCCTACATCTTCGAGAGTCATGCTATCTTCTGCTGTCAAAAGATCCAACTTTCGAAACCCTGATGAAGGACTCGTGCAGTCTCAAGGTGGGTTTTGGCTCAATGAATGCCTTTTTTGAATCGAGCGAGTTCATCGCCAATTTCATTCCCTGTTGTATCCCGGGACCCTGACAAGTCTTAATGAATTAAAACTGCCAACCAATTGAAGAGAAAACTTGCATCCCTGTTTTTCCTTGGTAATTTTGCGAGGGTTTAGTAAAGCTTTAGTGGCCGCCGTGGCGTAGTGAGTAGAGTGCGAAACGCACACGTTGAAGGCTCAGGTTCGATTCCCGGTTGAAACTCGAATTATTCACGGCGCCACGTCCTTCGAGCTGCTGACAACATTTTAACAGCATTGATTTTCTAAGAAAAAGCTTTCTAAAACTTCGCCGTTCGGAGTTAAATACAATTTCACAATTTTATTTCGTCAGCAAGAAATCGACGAACGCGTAAACCGCATCTAACTTGTTTGCCTTTCACAGGCAAAATAAATATGCCGTATCGCTCAAACTGTCTAAGACAAAGCTTTTCAAATTTTTGTCGTTCGGAGTCGCCAAAAACTGTAAGTACCTTCTACTCGTGAGAGAACAGTAGCACGCACAACACGAGTAGTTGATGGGCAAGCTAGGCCCTTGTCCCTTTGAGGACTGAGCCCCAACCAATTTTTATTATTTAGACGATATCCTTTATAATTCAGCTTATCGTGGGCCCACATTAAAGTTGATTCCGCTTCAATACCGGCGAACGATTTAGCACAGCTCGCTGTGTTCAGCCTGCTACATGAACTTTGTCCGCAGTAGCAAGTTGTTAAACAGAAGTTAAAAGACGGTGCCTTCTTGGGTGGAGGTTCCGTTTGGAACGATGTTGAGAAGGTCTAGTCGATTTTTGGTCCCCCTGTGGCTTGTAGCGCCGACCACTTAATATTATTTTTAGTCATGCCCTAAGTACAGCTTGTCGCTTTCGTTACAGATGCAAGAACTTCGCCCCTGCCAACTTATCTGCAGAACATAATTCCCACCCATTTGGACCGCAAAAGCTTGGAAGACCGGAACAGTTAAAGAGGAGTAAGATTTGATGTTATCGTTTTCCATAAAGGTCTCAGCTTCAGATCCCTTCATCGTTTTGGAGCCGTCCGTGAAAATCCGAGTACATAGCCTCTCTGACTCATTTCCTAGTAATAGCCCTATCTAGATATAATAAAAGTTGTGTTTGTTTGATTTGAGCAGCTGGATTGTTTGTGTCCTCGCACCAGACGAAAATGATGATGCTAATAATTATAATAATTGCTGGCGCGAGAGTCCACAGGAGGACCACGGCGTAGCTTGCTCATCAACTACTCGCGTTGTGCGCGCTACTGCTCTCTCACGAGTAGAAGGGACCTACACTTTTTTACCGACTCCGAATGTCATATTTTGAGAAGCTTTCTTAGACAGTTACTACTTTTTTAGTGCTGTCAGCAACGAGCAAAGAGGTGGTGCCGTAAAAAATTCGACGTGTGCAGAAGGGAGTCCAACTTAGACCCT
Organism: Eristalinus aeneus; assembly: GCA_955652365.1. Classification (NCBI taxonomy): domain Eukaryota; kingdom Metazoa; phylum Arthropoda; class Insecta; order Diptera; family Syrphidae; genus Eristalinus; species Eristalinus aeneus. The sequence goes on along the minus strand of OY019130.1, from coordinate 28,419,483 downwards.
TCGGCATGTGAGCGTCGCACACAACCCACTACGCCACGGCGGCCACAAAAAAAAAAAAAAGATGATGATGCTCAACAAAATGTGATGAACCGAACTTTCGGTTTGGAGGGGCATGGGCCTGTTCACGCGAGGTAACGCCGTTGATTGCGCTGAACATGGCGAGCTGCCAAGGCTATCCTCTTTCGTGCACAGGTCAAGTTGACATACAGCCACCTCGCGGCGCCCCCTGGATAGCCATCACAACACCCGTTGTGTGGTGAACCAATGTATGCAGCGAGCCCCTATGCCCGAGCGTTTAAATAATGGTCCCGCTTACCAGTCTATGGGTTGTGAGTAAAGGTAACTTCCTCACCACGTAAAAATCATATAGTTCAGAAAAACCGATATGCTTCTGATAAGGATGAATTAACTGTTGACGACCCCAGCAAACGTTTTAAGGACAAAGATTTTCGGTTTTGCACGTGGAATGTGAGGTCCCTTAACAGACCACGTGCAGCCGAACAACTTGCGGAGGCCCTTGATTGTTACAAGGCAGATATTACCGCTATCCAGGAAGTGCGATGGGATGGGCCTGGCATAAAAACGATGAAGACCTACGATATCTACTATAGCGATTGCTATAGAGAGAGAAGGTAGTGTTTATTCGGATGCGGATTTGTTGTTCGAGGCAGACTTAGGCACAGAGTCTTCAGAGACTCGACCCCGTCAGCGAACGCCCTATGACAATCCGTATTTAGGGTAAATTCGGGAACATCAGCCTGATGGCGCTCACGCCCAGACAGAGGAGAAGGGTGACAACACAAAGGATGACTTCTATGATCTCCTAGAAAAAACATAAGATCGATGCCCCAGCTACGACACCAAGATCGTTCTAGGAGATTTCAACGCTCAGCTGGGGAAGGAGGACATCTTTGCTGGAGTCATCGGTAAACACAGCCTGCACAACAACACATCCGGAAACGAACTCAGGCTGTTGGACTTCACCTTGGGGCGGAACCTCTCTGTGGTTAGCGCGCGGTTTCCACACCTGAACATCCACAAAAGAACCTGGCGATTTCCTGATCAATCAACCGTCAACCAGATTAATCATGTTGGGATCCACGTCAGACACTCCTCCAGTATTCTCGATGTCCGAACCTTCCTAGGTGCAAGCATCACCTTGTTGTAGTCAGAGTAAGAACCCGAAAATCGAGAGAGAATTGGAGTCGAGACAGGCCTAAACGGTTTGACGCCGAGTCTCCCTGAAACTCGCACAGAGTTCGAACCTTCCTGCACTAAGCATAGAAGAAGAATGGAAACGTTGTCAAGAACCATCAAAGAAGTGGGTTTCACGTCACCACCCAGAAGGAACCCTTGGGATGACGATTGCAGGCAAGCGCACGCAGCTAAACAAGACGCCTATAAAGCGACTCTGCATCAAACGACGAGGGCTGTTAGTGAACTCTATGAACAGAGAAGAAGGGAAGAGCACCGGCTTCTCAGAAGAAATAGAAGATGCATGAGAAGCGCGCGGTCGAGAAAATGGAAAGGTGCTATGACAGGAAAGAAGTCCGAAAGTTTCTATATACAGAGGATACAAGGTTCGGACCAAGGCCTGCCGGGACCAAAACGGACAACTCGTAGTAGAGTCGCAGTCTGTGGTGAGAATCTGGAAGGATCATTTCTGGAGACTCCTTACCGGCGATGACGGCCCAAATCCCGCTGTTAGGCAGAATGTTCTACTCGATTTGAACGATGATATACAGGAAATATGCCATGCGTAACTCATTAGTCAACACCAGAGGTAGGGTCTTCCAGAAATTAGTTCAACTGCTAGCTTACGCTGACGACATTGACGTGATTGGACGAACACAGCGAGCCGTCACTGAGGCGTTTGCTGGCATTGAAGCGGAAGCGGATAAAATGGGTTTGGTGGTAAATGAGAGCAAAACGAAGTACATGCTGTCTTCAAGAAAGGACAAACAACATCGACGTCTCGGACAGAGCGTAGGCAGCAGAAACATCGAGGTAGTCAATAGCTTCGTCTTCGCCAGAATCACTCTTGCCAATAGCTGTTTCTTTGGGCTTAAGGGGCAATTGAGTAATAAAGCGCTCCCTCGACGAACTAAGCTCGCTTTATACAACATCTTGATCAACGGCTTGAACAGCGCGGAAACCTAGACGTTACCAAAGGCGGGTGAGGAAGCCCGTAGTCTCTTCGAGAGAAAAGTTTTGCGTGCGATTTTTGGTCCTGTTTGCGTTGATGGCATCTGGAGTAGAAGACTTAATGACGAACTCTATGGCGACATGTGCCTGGTCAAGCGTCTACGGCTACAGCGCTTAAGATGGCTAGTCCATGTAGAGCGTATGAACACCACTGCTTCGGCCTGAAAAGTCTTTAAATCCTAGCCACTGGGACAACGTTACAGAGGACGGCCTAGTTAAAGGTGAGGTACACAAGTGGAGAAGAACCTCAACTAACTTGGAGTGCGCAACTGGAGGCAGCTGGCGAAAGATCGTGCGGGCTGGAGAGACATGTTGGTTGAGGCCCAGGTCCACCCCGAAATGTAGCGCCACAAGAAGAAGAAGAAGAACTTTCGGTTGAATGGTTGTATTAATAAACAAAATCTTCCGTATTTGAAGTGATGGTTACACTCAGACCTGATGTGTTAATAATTCAACCAACTGACTGGTTGTTGGAATAATTAACACATCATCATGTCCCGAGACGGACATATAGAGGGCGTCACTTACAAAATGTTCATATGATTTTTAGGAGGTACAAACATTTGAATGATACCCGTCAAATTTAAAATTATTATTCAGTAACAAGTAACAGTGCCTCAAGTGCTAATTTAGCGATTTTTAAAACAATGGAAAAAACACAATTTCGTCTGTTGATTAAACACTGTTCTTTTGAATGGAAAAATTACCATGCTAGCTCAGTAGTGACTTTAAAAGTGTTACATGGACTCTGCTCCATCAAAAACAACTATTTTTCGGTGGTATACCGGCTTTAAACCTGGCCGTACAGACACCAGCGATGCTGAACGCCATAAAAGGCCAAGTGATTTGGTTACACCTAAAAACGTAAGAAAAGTTAAAAAAATCGTTTTGGAAAACCGCAAAGTGAAATCGCTAACACCTTATTTTAGAAGGCAATGAGTTCACTATTTTACATGAACATTTGTCCAAAAGAAAGCTGTTTTTGAAATGGGTGCCGTGTTTGCTCACAATGGACCAAAAACAACACCGTATCTTCCAAGTTTTTTTAATTTGCTTGGAGGAAGTGAATGAAATGAAAAATGTATATAAATGTTAAAAAATATAAGAAGCCTAATATCATAAGGCACCAAAATCTAGATTAGTATAGTGTACTCATGAAGCGTCAGTAAGTTAGGGTTAAGATCATAGGATTATACTTGTAAGCTTGTAAGTTGTCTAGCATGTAAGAAAATGAATTAAGGAATATAAAAATGCACAGAAATAAAAAAAAATATAATACAACATAATATTGATGATTCTGAAAGCTGTTTGGAGCTGTTTCGCCAGAATAAACAGGACTTTCTGCGTCGGTGTCACAATGGATGAGACATGGATCCACCACTACACTCCAGAGTCAAATCGGCAGTCACCGGAGTGGACAGCAGCTGGCGAACCATGCTCAAAGCGTCCAAAAACACAAAATTCAGCTGGCAAGGTTTTGACATCCGTATTTTGGTATGCGCATGAAATTTTATTCATCGGTTATTTTCGGAAAGGCAAAAGGATCAACAGCAAATACTGCTTGGCATTATTGGTGCATTTGTAAGAAGAAATTGCAAAAACAGGGTCTATACGAAGAAGAAAGAAATACCTTTCCACCAAGACAATGCACCGTGTCACAAGCGTTGGCTACCATGACTTGGGCTTTGTATTGCTTCCGCACCCACCATATTCTCCAGACCTGTCCTCCAGGACCATCTACCTCTTTAAGACCTCACAAAAAAAAAAAAAATGCTCGACGGGACAAAATGCTCGCCGGAACAAAAATACTCGCCGGAACAAAAATGCTCACCGGAACAAAAATTCCTTGAATGAGGAGCCGATCGCCAAAACTGAAGCCTATTTTGAGACCAAAGATAAATCGTTCTATAAAATAGGTACCCAAATGTTAGAGTGGTGTTGGACTGATTGTATCACATCTAAATGAAATAATGTCGATAAATAAAGTCGAACTTCGTCTAAAAAAAATGTGTTTTATTGGTTAGTCTCGGGACTTATTGAGTGAGGTCGAGTGATCTCAAAACAGGATGATGACCAAAATGTTTCGTTCAATGATGATCGGAGTTTCACGTTACGTTACGTTCTGAGAGGATACGTCAAGTCGCTAGTCTACGCCGAAAAACAAGAAGCTATGGATCACTTGGATGACAACATGCTCCGCGTTATAGCTGACCTGCCGTCATAACTGTTGGAAAAGTCATTGAAATGTAAACTTCCATACTGAACCAAACGACTGCGGTCATATGCCAGAAATAATACTTAAGTAAAAATGCTAGAAGATTGTGCTTCAAACCCAATAATTTCCTTGTCAATTCCATTCCAAAGTTGTTTACCCCTTAAAAAGAAACTTCTCATATATTGGATGGCGTTTCACTCCACAAGAAGACTACGACGAAGACGCTATTCAACAACTACTCGTATTGTGTGAAGAGAGAAAGAGAGAGAGAGAGAGAAGGAGAGAGAGAAGGAGAGAGAGAAGATGAGAGAAGAAGCCTGCAAGTTTTTGGTGATTCATAATTGTGAAACTCAAACCCCGGGAGGGCGGATATTTGGAAGGCTGTAAGTCAGTGTAAAGAGCCTGGAAAGTCCTTCGTATTTGATCGCAAAAACAACGAAATTTGAACATTTTCCAAATTGTACCCGCTCTTTGCCTGACCTTAGTCGAGAGCCACCGAAATCAGAATCGCCTTGCTGCCCATTTAAATTCAGATTCCCACCAGCGTACAAGTTCCCAGAACTCCCTCAAGCATCAATCAACTCACTTGCAGTAATACAGTCTGCCATCCTTGCTCGTGTGCACGGTCCAACCCTCCTTTAGCTTCTCCTGCAGGACGTCTATATGTCTTCGGATTTCGTCCCAATTTGATGCTAACAATGCTGTCGTTGCCACTGCGCTCTCCTTTGTTAAATCATCTCCTGCAGCTGCTGTGATTACATTTCCTGCAGCAACCCCATTGTTGTACTGCTGAAGTGGTGAGTGCTGCTGCTTTAATTGCGTTATCGGCGCCTTGGCCAGGCCATTTTCGATTTGTGGCGTAGACGAAGTCTGCTGTGGCTGGGCCTCATTAATAGCATGCCCCGAAGGCAAGAGCATTTCGTCAGTACATCCGCTTCAATCTGAAATTGAATCAAGAAAAAAGAGAATCTTGATGAAACTTCCAAATCAAATTTAAAGTAAATAAAGCTCTTCCTCAATGCGAGCAGGTCATCGACAGCACCTGTCACGCCCGCTCACTCTTCATGACTTCCCCATTAGCCAAAAAAGCGCTACCTTTCCGCTGCACACGCTTTGATGAATGAGGAGGAGGATCAAACAATGGAATGTAATTGGATTTGGATTAAATGCAAATGTGTTCGTTCTGGCAGGCGCGCCACTTCGCGAAAGAGAAAGCTGCGGGAAGTGGAAAACGAAGAGCGTAAGCAGCGAAATGTGTTTGCACATTAAGTAAATTAAAAGGATCAATGTCTACCGGTGTTAATGTCTCCGCTTAGGAACTGAGCTTAGATTTAATTATTCACGTGCTCGTGTGCCGCAGTCGTCGCACCACAATTGTGTCTCTTGCAGCGCCAGCGAACACCGAATGCAGTGATTTGCCCTACACGGCTGTTCTTGGACGTGTTTGCTGTTGTAGCACATTGCAGGGTGGTGCAGTGCACCCGTGTGTTTAGTTAATTCGAGGGGTGTACTCACGGGAGTTGGGCATATCTTCTGCGAGGCGTGCGTTTGACGTAACCTGTAGAAGTTGACCACAGTAGGTTTGGGAAGCAAACACAAGCGGTTCAGAGTGCCTTTGGACGTTTTGAGATAATTACGCTTGTTCCCGAACAAATGTTTGTTCCTACAGTTTGTGTTTTAGTTATGAATTGTCGCGGTGGCAGAACCAATGGGTGGAATGACTGTAGCTGCTGAGGCGCTAGATAATAGAGAGGTTTCCACTGACTGTGATAAAACACATAAGTCAGCTTCGCCACCGCGGCACGTTTTCAGCGGTCGAATCTTTGGACCCAATTTTCAACGAAACGGTCACATTTCAATGATATCTTTGAACTCCTTACTCGTAGTCACCAAGTTGGCATATAGCAGGGACTTAAACCAACACCACAAAAATTAGTTAAGCGGAGCGAAATCGCACCATAAAAGAGACGAATCAACTGGCCCATTTTTGAGATAACAAGCTCATCATTTTAAAAAATTACAGTTTGGCTTGCGGCCCCATCAACAGGTTGGAAGCTGTATGTCGTCGAAGTCTGTATCTTCCAAGTCTAACCCCAAAAAATTAACAATCATGGGTCATAAAAGGGTCTAGGTTCGATTCCCAGCTCAACACAAATTTTTCGAATTTTTCACGGCACCACCTCTTTCGAGCTGCTGACAACACTCAAAGAGTAATACTTGTCTAAGAAAGCTTCTCAAACTTCGGCAAAAAACTGTAGGTCACTTCTACTCGTGAGAGAACGGTAGTGCGCACAACAGGAGTAGTTGTTGAGTAAGTTAGGCTCTGGTCCCTGCGGACTGTCGCACCATACAATTATTATAAACAAGCATTTTTCAAATTAAAAACAAATCAACGCAGGTGTTCCACAAGCACCTGTCCTAGCTTCAGTAATTTTCAACTTCCCAGGTAAACCCGTACGAAATGAGCATCAAGATACAAATGTCTCGATAGGGAATATTTGTTGTGAACGAGCCCCTATTATTTGTTTTGTTTGTTTGCAATGACATCCGTGAAAAATATTTAGTACACATCAAGTCATTGAACAGAAGAACAGAAGTTTGAAGACGCCGAATCCCGAACGATATTGGATGGAGATGACACTTTGAGTCAAAAGCAAATGGCAGCAATGTTAAATGTTGCACAACAAACAATTTCTGACCGTTTAAAAGCTATGGAAAAGATTCAAAAGTGTGGAAAATGAGTGCCACATGAATTGAATGAAAGACAGATGAAAAACCGAAAAAACACTTGTGAAATTTTGCTTCACAGACTCGAAAGAAAATCGGTTTTTCATCGGATTGCTACAGGCGATGAAAAATGGATTTTTTTTAAGAATCCTAAACGGAAAACATCACCACGGAAAAAACCTGGGACAACCATCAACATCGACTGCAAAACCAGATCGATTCGGCAAGAAGACAATGCTGTGTGTTTGGTGGGACCAGAAAGGTGTGCTGTACCACGAGCTCCTAAATCCCGGTGAAACCATTAATACTGATCGCTACCAACAACAAAGGATCAATTTGAACCATGCATTGATCGAGAAACGACCAGAATGGGCCAGAAGACACGGCAAGGTAATTTCGCTCCATGACAATGCCCCTGCACACAAAGCAAAACCGGTTCAGGATACAATCAAAACACTTGGCTGGGAGCAACTTGCCCACCCGCCGTATTCACCACACTTGGCTCCTTCCGACTACCATTTGTTTTCATAGATGGGACACGCATTGGCTGAGCAGCACTTTGATTCCTACGAGGAGGTCGAAAATTGCGTGTCTGATTGGTTTGCTTTAAAAGACTAACAATTTTATTGGTGTGGTATTCACAAATTGCCAGAGAGGTTGTCAAAATGTGTAGAAAACAATGGCCAATGCTTTGAATAAAATGTTTTTACTTTCCCATTAATAATGAGTGTTTTATATTCAAAAAACGCTCATTTCATACTTGGAGGATACATGGAGGATCACCCTTAAGGTGTACTAAAACAAGTAATGATGACAGATGACGGATGTGAGAGAGGGGTTCCCTCTTTCGGCGGTCTTCTTCATCCTTTTTTTTTTTTCTTTTTTTGGGATCGACTGCCAAGAGTGCAAGACGTCCATATAAAAACTCGCTTATCACTATAATTATTGTATACTTAATGTAAATTTTAATTTTTAATATCATTGTATTTCATTATTTGTTCTTAATAATACTTAATAAAATTTCGTGGTGAATTGAGAGGTTATCCTTTAAACACATGTGATACTTCAAGATTTACTAATTATGATATAGCCTTATTTGCACGCGATACATGTATTTATTCATCTGACTCAACTGGTTTCTGTGTTGAAACTAACTTGCAGTCAGCTTTAAGTACTCTCAAAGAATATTGTAGCACTTGGAAAATTAAATTTAATATGTCCTCACACCAGACGAAAAATGATAATGCTGCTCAACAAAATTCAATGAACCTAACTCTCGGTTGAATGGTTATATTAATAAACAAAACTTTCCGTATTTGAAGTGATGGTTACATTCAGACGAGATGTGTTGATTATTCAACCAACTGACTGGTTGTTGGAATAATTAACACATCACTCAATAAGCCCCGGGACGGACATATAGGGGGCACCACCACGCCACAAAGAATCAATGTTGTTTTTAAGAAGTGCAAACATTCAAATGGTCAGTAGCACTTGAACAATTAAATTTAATGCTCCGAAGACCCAAGCTATTTTCTTTACGCCTAACTGAAAAACTAGTTTTCTTCTTAGCAAGAATTTAGACCCAAAATAAAGCTGGAATTCATCCCTATATAGAAAAATTGCATTCAATACTATTCTCTTAGATACTTTCGTTGTAAGATATTGTAAAGCTGGAATGTATGTGCTTCAATACTAAGTGGTTAGTGTCCATGATATTTGTGCAACACAAGCATTACAAGAGGAAATCGTAAGAAAATTAAAAAATGCCGACAAATGCTCGAGATTGTTCCACTTAAACGACTCGTTCTCCCAAAGTGCAAAAAAAAATATTTTTTATTCTTTCAGCATCGATAACGAACGTTTCAAGCTTTCGGAAAAAAGTGGATCCGCTTGGAGCACTTTTGTTATGCTCCACCAGACATGGAAGTAATAAAAATAATAATAATTGTTGGCGCTACAGTCCAAAGGGAGACCGGGGCTTAAGTTGCTCATCAACTGCTCGTGTTGTGCGCGCTACTCTCTCACGAGTAGATGGGACCTACAGTTTTTTGCCGCCTCCGAACGGCGAAGTTTGAAAAGCTTTCTTAGACAGTTATTACTCTTCGAGTGTTGTCAGCAGCTTGAAAGAGGTGGTGCCGTGAAAAATAGAAAAATTGTTGTTGAGCTGGTAATCGAACTTACACCTTTCGGCGTGTGAGCGTCGCACTCTACCCACTACGCCACGACGGCCATACACATGGCAGTACTTCACGCAAAAGGTGGCCTTAACCGAAAACCTGGTCTCAAATGAAAAAACTGTTCATGCAGTTTGAAACTTAAGTTTCAGATAAATATGAGATCATGTTCCAAGGGGGATTTTTTAAAAATTATGTTGCATTTATGAAATGATAGTTTTTTTTTTTGAAAACAAAACACTTATTATTAATGGGAAAGTAAAAACATTTTATTCAAAGTATTGGCCATTGTTTTTTTCACATTTGGACCACCTCTCTGGGAATTTGTGAATACCACGTCAATAAAATTGTTCGTCTTTTAAAGCAAACCAATCAGACTCCCAATTTTCGACCTCCTCGTAGGAATCAAAGTGCTGCTCAGCCAATGCGTGTCCCATCTATGAAAACAAATGGTAGTCGGAAGGAGCGAAATCTGGTGAATACGGCAGGTTGGGAAGCTGCTCCCAACCAAGTGTTTTGATTGTATCCTGAACCGGTTTTGCTTTGTGTGCAGGTGCATTGTCATGGAGCAAAATTACCTTGCCGTGTCTTCTGGCCCATTCTGGTCGTTTCTTGATCAATGCATGGTTCAAATTGATCATTTGTTGTTGGTAGCGATCAGTATTAATGGTTTCACCGGGTTTTAGGAGCTCGTGGTACAGCACACCTTTCTGGTCCCACCAAACACACAGCATTGTCTTCTTGCCGAATCGATCTGGTTTTGCAGTCGATGTTGATGGTTGTCCCAGATTTTTTCCGTGGTGATGTTTTCCGTTTAGGATTCTTAAAAAAAATCCTTTTTTCATCGCCTGTAGCAATCCGATGAAAAACCGATTTTCTTTCGAGTCTTTGAAGCAAAATTTCACAAGTGTTTTTTCGGTTTTCCATCTGTCTTTCATTCAATTCATGTGGCACCCATTTTCCACACTTTTGGATCTTTCCCATAGCTTTTACACGGTCAGAAATTGTTTGTTGTACAACATTTAACATTGCTGCCATTTGCTTTTGACTCAAAGTGTCATCTCCATCCAATATCGCTCGCAATTCGGCGTCTTCAAACTTTTTTGGTGGTCTCTCACGTTCTTCATTTCGCACATCAAAATCATTATTTCTGAACCGTTGAAACCATCTTTTGCATGTTGCTTCTGATAGAGCATGTCGAGGCATATGGTGAATATGCCTCGACAAGCATTCGACGCGACTCTGCAGCACTTTTCTCCAAAGGAAAACAGAAAAATAATCCTTTCCGCAAATCATCACTTTCTGGTACAAAATTAGACATTTTGAACACGATGAAAAAATATGATGTTGCCTGTTCACTTGATGTATGCAAAATTTTGTTTACAGATGTCATAGCAAACAAACAAAAAAAATAAGGGCTCGTTCACAACAAATGCTCCCTATGGAGACATTTGTATCTTAACGCTTATTTCATATATGGTATCCATCTTACCACATCTTACCACAGCTTCAACCCGATACCGAGAATATATCGAACGTCCCTCGTAGTGAAATCTCACACAAACGCATTTGGAAAAGCAAGACAGCATTTGTCGCTGGTCACTTATGTAATTTAGTGGCGGAATAGATGGCATGGTTTTTCAATTTGAGGGTTAAGGAGAAGCCCAATGGAGAATGGGATTGATTGCGATAAATTAGTACACTTGTTTTTAGCCAGCGAAGACGTTCTAATTGCCATATCATGTTGGTTTATGGTCAGCTTCCCCCTTGTCTTTTTTTACATATCACTCTACAAGTCATATTATACATATAGGGGGCGTCACTGACAAAAAATTAATAAATTAATAATTTTTGCTGGTGCTTTAAAATGGTGATTTTATCGTCGAAGACAAAAATAAAGAAGTTTGAAGATAAGGCTTTACTGAATAAAGTACACTTTGCCAAGGCAAAGTACACTTGCAGAATCGTTGAATTTGACTTTGCAAACAATTTCCGTTCGGTTAAGGAAATATGGATTGATTCAAAAGCGAGGTCTTTAGTCATGCAAAAAGTTCCTCTATCACTTCCTTCCCCACTTATTTCCACGGATACGTGTATGGAAGTCATTAGAAGAATTGAGAGTAATTTCAAAAACTGTTACTAAATAAGACAAATAACACGCCAACGCTCGGATGTCTTAGAAACAACGAACAAGAGTTAAAAGCTTTTTGTCACTGCTCACAGTCGCCCATTATCACATTTCCACTTGACATAATGCCCGGCCTGAGAATCAATTAAGCACCACCAGCACCAGCAGGATCAACAAACATCTGAATCTGAATTTGAATAATCTGCTTGTTGATGTAATGCCAACTCGACAATTCGTCTCGTTAACGTTCGCCTTCATTAAAAATACCCAGTCTCGGCGTAATTACGTTTCAGACAATAGCATGCAAAACAGCCTCATCTCCGCCGCAGATCCTAAATAACCTGCCACTTGCTATGCATTTATTTCGAAACACAACTGAACACAGCAGACAAAAAAGGGAAATTCATTAGAAAAAAAAATAGAGAAATACGGGCAAAGGACATTCCCATGGAAATGATGTTTCGCTTATCATCGTCGTCAATCCGTTGACAGATGCCCATTAAAGTTTAACCAGATCTAATAGGACACAATGGAACGTTTATATGCTCTCGCCATTACCGACACCACTGCCATTAATTATGAATGTACACACGACAGGAGTGCTCCCCGGCCACAGTCAGAGCTCGTCTGTGGGTACTTCGCTATAAATAGCGTGCGCAAATACACAACACAAAAACGTCAAGTCGAACAAATGTTCGTGGCTGTTATCGGAAAGCTTTTAATTGGCTGTCCTAGACCGCATCGGTGGCGAAGAAGACAAAAGCAGAAAAAAAAAACAACGACAAAAGATATCTCTTTTAGGCCTTCGTGTGTAGCTCTCATTTACATACAAATTCAAATTCGATTCGGCGTGTGCCTTTTCGGCCGCCGGCGGCGCGTCCCTCTTTTGTCTCAAAGTAAAGCGAACGAAGGACGGAGGATTAGATGAAATTGCTCTACCTGGACGTATGTTCGAATTGATAACTTAATCTTCTTAAAATTTAAGCTTAATCTAGTCCAAATGAATCCGAGATGGATTTCGCTTTTTCGGCGACTTTCCTCCTTTCATTTTGTTGCGTCCTAGACAGGGACTCCTTCCCCGTTGTCGTTGGTTCGCTTTCTTGTATGACAGCACACAGCTATTAGTAAGGATCAGGAAGGGGATTTAGAACCTAAAATGTCTTACGTTCAAATGGCGAGAGTAAATAAAGTAATGAGAGGTAAAGATAAATAACGGAGAAGAGTAAGCAATGAGAAAAAATAAATCTTTTCGGATAGTGAACGAAGTGGCATCCTCTTTAAAGTGATTTAAGAGGCAACCCGGGTGAGAGTAGTTGGACGAGACCAGTGGGAGTAAGGTCTTTTGTTTGCATCTTAGCAGGCGCGCTACCAGTTTGTTTTGCAGCCTAATCGCGCCACTTTTTCTATGAAAAATTTTCTGCCACTGAGCACGGACGTCTACTGTCTAAACAGAACCACAAACATTATTTTATTGCTTTGTCGACAGGACTTGTTCGCAACATTTGAGGAAAAGTCTAAAAATGTACTGGCATCGATCGGTGATTGGATATCCGTTTTTGGAAGAGCATTCGGTCAGCGAGGAGCACTTTCATACTGTGTTCGAAGTCCCGAACGAGATGAAGATAATCAAAAATTTGTACTTCGACGTCGTTGCACATTGTTAAGCCTTTGTCAGAATGGCTTGGTAAAATCCATGTCACATAGTGATGTCCCAGCGGAAAAAAAGACTTATAATGAAAAAATTGTTTCGGCAAAGTGATATTTGTTTTCCGACTCTACATACTTGAGAACTTAGAAAGCCAAACTTTTGTTGACTTCTAGTGAACCGTGTCCGTGTACGATCGCCAGGTTCCTTTGTGAATGTTCAGGTGTGGGAACCGCGTGCTAGCCACAGAGAGGTGCCGCCCCAAGGCCCAGTTCAAAATCCGGAGTCCGTTTCCGGATGTGTTGTCGAGCAGGTTGTGTTTACCCATGACTCCAGTAAACGATGTCCTCCTTTCCCAGCTGAGCGTTGAAGTCTACTAGAATGATCTTGGTGTCGTAGCTGGGGTATTGATCGTATGTTCTTTCTATGAGATCATGGAAGTTATCCTTGGTGTTGTCACACTTCTCCTCTGTCTGGACGTGAGCGCCATTAGTCTGATGTTCCCGATTTTTGACTTAATACAGAGGCTTTCGCTGACGGGGTCGAAGTTGAAGACTTTATGCCTAAGTCTGTCTCGAACCAAAAATCCGCATCCGAAAAAGCGCGGTCTTCTCTCTCGCTGCAATCGCTGTAGATGTCGCTGTTTTTCATCGTGTTTTGCCGGGCTCCTCCTATTGGAATTCCTGGATGGCGGTAATGTCTGCTTTGTAGCAGTCAGGGGCCTCTGCAAGTTGTTGGTCTGTTAAGGGACCTCACATTCCACGTGTAAAACCGAAAATCGAAGTACTTAAAACGTTTGCTGGGATCGTCAACAGTTAATCCGTCCTTTTACAAAACATGTTCTCGTCTCTGGACTGGTGTTATTTTACGTGTTGAGGAAGTTACCTTTACTCACAACCCATAGACTGGTAAGTGGGCCCATTATGTAAACCCTCGGGCAGAGGGGTTCGCTGCATACATTGGTTCACCTCACAACGGGTGTTGTGATAGATACCCGGCGGGCGCCGCGAGGAGGCTGTACGTAAACTTGACCTGTGCACGAAAGAGGATAGTTTTGACAGCTCGCCTAGTTGAGCGCAAGCAACAGCGTTACCTTGCGTAGACATGCTCATGCCCCTCCCTCAGACATTGGACTTTGAAATTCTATAAATTAAACGTCGAATTACCTTTATAGAGTGACTTATTTGTCAAGTAATACTATTATTTTAGTGAATACATGTAAAACTTCATGTAAATGTGATTGTTTATTGGTGCTGTACCTCTTGTTAAACAGAATCATAATGGCAACTGAGACGATGATGGTGAAAATTAAGCATCGCGCTTAATTTCCCACTAAGCAAGGAAAAAGTCCAAATACTATTCATGAAGAGATGGTGGCTGTTTCCCAGGGTTCCGCATCTTCATTATCAACAGTGTAAAATTGGTCGAGTGAGTTCAAGAGAAGCAGAGAGAGCATTGGAGACGATCTCTGCTCCGGCCCCCCGGCTACTGCTGCTACGGGAGAACGCATCAAAGAAGTCGAAAAATTTGTTCTTGAGGATGCCCGAACAAAGGTGAAAATGATGGCAGAGATCACCAAGCTTCCAACTGGTACTATTCACACCATTCTTCATGACCATCTTAACTTTTTAAGGATCAATGCAAGGTGGATGCCACGAATGCTCATAGCGCCTCAGAAAAAAATAAGAATCGTATGCTGTAGAGAGTTTTTGGAGATTTGTAGTGAGAAGACGGACGGTGATATGGATCGAATTATTACTGGGGACGAAACATGGGTTCACCACTATGACCCTGAAAGCAAACAAGAGTCCATGCAGTGGCATACAAAAGGAACAGACCCCTCAAAGAAGTTCAAAGTCACTCCGTCTGCTGGGAAGCTCATGGCCACAGTTTTTTGGGACTCCAAGGGAATCTTGCTCATTGAGTACAAAAAAAAGGTGAAACCATTAACGCCACATCCTACGCTTTCTCTTTGCATAATTTGCGGAAGGAAATTAAAAAGAAAAGACGGTGTAATCTCGCAGCGGGTGTGTTTTTTCTTCATGACAACGTTCCTGTTCATACGGCGCGAGTTTCCAAGGCTGCTGCGCGAGATTGTGGTTTTAAAGAAATCCAACAGTCCAGACCTTGCCCGTAGTGATTATTTTCTGTTTCCGGATTGAAATGTCTTCGTGGAAAAAGATTTTAGGAAGATGAAGAACTCAAGTCGGCAATAAATGGGTATTTTGCAGAGAAAGAGGAAATTTATTTTTTTGAGGTTTAAAAACAACTGATATCAAGATGTAACAAATGCATTGATCTAAGGGGAGATTATATTGAAAAATAAAAACAAGTTAAATTGAATTCGCATTTTCCTTCATATCGACACTGAGAATATATTGAACGCCCCTCGTATATCCAAATGACAAAAATTTTGAACTGGTTTTTTTTTTTGATCCCTCAGTGCTTCAAAAACCCATAAAATTTGGGAGCGCTATGATTCACCAGACAGCAGAGTCTAGCCTCTTTTAAATTGCAAATATGTGTTCTACTGTTTTCTCAGATATGTAGTGGACCTAGAGTTTAGTACCGACTGCGAACGGCAAGTTTGAAAATTTCTTTTAATGTTTTCTAACGGATGTCAGCTATTAGTTAAAGAGGGAAATGGACAGTTCTAAAGGCTTCAATTAATATTCTCCTTTGCGCCGCGGCAACCACAGGCCTGACAAAAACTTATGAAACTTAACATATACACAGGCCGACATAATTCATGGTACGACAGGTAAAAGCATTGGCAAAAATTGCTGAATGCGTTAGAAAAAGTAAATCAACCATTCAGTATATTATAGAAGCCTATAAATAAAACAGGAAATTTTCAGTACGTGCGAAGATCAGGTCGTCCACGCAAATTGACCGCAAGAGATGAACGGCTCATTATCAACACTGTTCGCAAAGACCCAAAAACCAATTGTACCATCATAAAAAACAAAGTGTGGGAAACCTGCAAAGAAGTCAGCACGCGCACGATCCAAAGAACCCTAAATAGACATGGATATTATGCGAGAACACCACGGAAGAAGCCGTCTATAAGTGCTGCCAACCAGAGGAAGCTCAAGGAATTTGCAAATTTACACAAAGATGACGATCTGTTGTTTTGGAAAAAAGTGTTGTTCACTGATGAGAGTAAATACAACATTTTCGGCCACGATGGTCCATCGAAAGTATGGCGAAAGAGTGGTACAGCATTGCAAATAAAAAATCTCCGAAGAACGATTAAGCATGGTGGAGACAGTGTTATGGTTTGGGGGTCCATGTCTCGGTCCGGTGTGGGAAAGCTGGTATTCATAGAAGAAAATATGGAAAAGCACATGCATCTGCATATACTGAGTGAGAACTTAAAGTCATCGGTGGATAAATTGGATTTGAATCATGGCTGGATATTTCAGCAGGATAACGACCCTAAGCACACAGCTAGAAAAGTGAAGGAGTGGTTTTGTATTATGCTCCGAGGCAGTTGTATTCTCCTCCACAGAGCCCAGATTTAAACCCCATTGAGCATTTGTGGGACTTCCTAGAGAAACAGCTGCAGAGGCACGCAATTACTTCAAGGGCAAGACTCAAGGAAGCTCTGCAAATAGAATGGAATAGGGCACCCAGAGTTTTCACCCAGAGGCTGGTTTCTTCAATGCCCCGTAGACTGAAAGCTGTTCTCAAATTCCGTGGAGGTCCGACAGGCTACTAGGAAACTACTGCGGTGTAATAACGCATTCTTTTTAGCATGCGTACGATGAGTTTTGTCGTTTAAATGAATTATAAATTTGTTATTTTTTTCAAATAAAGTCCAAAAATTGAAAACTGGATTTTCTGTTATACATAAATAATCCTTGTTTTTCATTACAATTCTGAAATGTAATCCATTATTTTACCAAACACAGTTGGTGCTGAAAATGAGCGGTTTTGAACGTCGTACGATGAATTATGTCGGCATACATCGTACAAAAAATCATTGGAAGCGCTCATTGCACACTAAAGGACTTAAGAGAAAACGAATGTGTTTTCAGAGGAGCGCTAATTTTATAGTTTCGGGTTCTTGAACAAACATTTTTCGTTATTCCACGCTCAACGCTGGCTGACGAACTGAATGCATATTTAAAATTATGAGCGGTTTTGAACGTCGTACGATGAATTGTGTCGGCCTGTGTAAATTGAAGACTCCAGAGATGCCACTTTCCAGGTCAAATGTTATTGGTCTCCCAAAAGACAACTGTGGACTGTGCGCTGGTGTCATGAACAGACTCGCCCCAATTCAACTCTCTGGTCAAGATAACAAATCCCACAGCAAACTACACCAAATGGCAACTTAAAGTCAAGCACAGACCTCCACCGGAACTTAAAACCCCTCAACATGCCTCCGTAAATCTGTGGGCAATTTAAAACAATAATCCGCCACATTGACAAACAAGCAATAAATTGCAAAAAAAAATTCCCGTCAGATATAATTTATTTCATTGTTCAATTTGTTTAATTTCAAGCCTCAGCAATCCACATTCACCCCTCTCCCATTCAGAGTGAAATTGAATTATTTGCACTCAATTGTGGTTCGTTTCCTCAAAAATTACGCTCGTTACAATATTTACAAAACAATTTTCCGTCATGTGCTCTGGCAGGATAATGGCACTAAAAATTAATTAAAAACGAGTTAAAGCAGCTTTATCTACTTACTGCACACCCAAGGAATCTATTTTCCCGGATCACATCGCACACCGTCCCGTTCACCAGCATGCTCGTTCATGCGTATCTACAAGTTTGTATATCCCGACGGCAGTGAGGGATTTCGCAACGAATTCGGGTGGTGTGAAAATCAATATTTGGTAATTATCAGTCTATTCCACTGGCGCTGGCACTGGCACTGGCAACCGTTTGTCGTGTGCACGGATAAAAAGCTTTCCCCTGACAGTAAGTGTATTTCTGTGCCAGCTTTGGATGGCATTCAAGTGGAAATGGTATTTATGAAATACTGTCTCTTCGTTTTCGTCCTTTTCAATTGAAGTGTGGTTTATTTTTGACAAGTATTTAGAGGATTAGTTTCTAATGGCTGTGTTTAAGGAGATTAAGAGGCGATGGGAGCCGCAGTAGGTCAAAGCGGGAAATTGTTTACTTTTAGATGAATGCGGGTTTTGTTTCCTTAAGTCTGAAATTCAAATGCGTAGAAAGGCTGCACTTGGAGTCGTGGTGTTAATTAATTTGGCGAACAAGTTTTGGTTAAAGATGTAATCAAGACGATTTTTGGGAATTCAGAAATTTTGTGTCATTTTTAGGTCGTTTTTACAGAAGTGTTCGATGGGGATGGCCTTGGTCACAACAAATTCTTTTTCTGGCTCGAAAGGACTTTTGCAGGCAAGCACTTCTGAGCACATGTAATACAAGCTGTTACGTACCTCACATCGCAAGCCATAATATGCAGGAGCGCCTCAGTCCATGAAGAACCATTGCTCAGCTTCTAAACCATTCATTCTTTTTGTGCGTGATTTTGTTCCCCCACTTGGTGAGGAACCGGCAGTTTAACACTTACCCCGAATACTGAGCTTTAGAAGCCTTTCCTTGAAGGATCTGCAAGCCGAGTAAGGTATTCTTCATGAATATGCATTTTTTTTTAGAGGAACTGAACTTAAAGTAAGCAAGACTTTGCTAACTGCGGGCCATTTTGTCAGCTCTCAAGTGAATTGTTTCTTGTTCGGTTTGGCATTTCGAAAATTTGGCATGAACGAAAGCTTCTAAGGTGTGCACATAAATTTTGAAAATCATGGCTCTATTGTAAATACTTTTTTGATGAAGCTCACCTTTGGTTGAGTGGGCATAGCAATAAACAAAACTGCCCTACTTGGAGGTATGGTAATCCTCAAGTCATTATTGCGACACCGTTAGATTCAAAAAAATTGACTACTTGGCGTGGTTTATGGCTTGGTGCCGAAACTAGACCGTACTATTTTAAAACGACCCTGGAACGTTAAAGTCAATGACGACCCCTGTAGATTCCTGAATAATGACTGTTTTGTCCACGAATTAAACAACCATGATGTGCATGAGTTGTCGTTTCGAGCAGACGCCGCAACTTGTCACACAGCTCGTGCCATAATTGATATATTGAAGGAAACATTTGGTGATCGCATTGTTTCATGTGACAGACCACTAAATTGACTTCCAAAATCATGCAATTTAAGGCCGCTTGACTATTTTCTATTGGGATATGTGACGTCGTTTTCATACGCTGATAAGCCCGAAACCTTTGACCACGTGGAGGGCAACATTCGTTGCGTTACTGCCGACATCTATTTATTTTTTATTTATTTATTTATTTATTTATTCATCATCAATGGATTTACAATCTGCTGATTACAATATTTTGTTGCTTAACAACAAAGAGAAAAAACAGAGTAAGAAAAATAATTCTATGTATAAATAGATAGTATATAAAATAATTCTATTTACATTTAATGACTCTGCATACATTAATGATTTTAAATGGATCGATTGTGAAAAATGTTTTTGAAAATATTTTTAAAAGAGTCTCTGCTCATTGAAATGTCAACTTCAGAAAAAACAGAATTAAATAACATTAAAGACCGACTTATTGGATAATTTTGACCATAATTCGTACGGTGAATGGGATGATAGAAAACTTCATCTCTATGTCTTAAACTTACGTCTGGGACGTACAAGGAAATTAAGGCGAGTAGCTCTTCAGATTTTATATTGCAACTTAAAATGTCTTTGATAAGTAAAACACTTTGAACTTGTCTTCTACTTTCAAGACTTTTTAAGCCCAAAAGAGCACATCTTGCGGCATATTCAGGTAAACCGCCAGACCACCTCAGATTTCTCAGAGCAAAACGAGTAAATCTTTTTTGAATTCTTTCAATTCTAATTACGCTTTCTTACTCTAATATAGGGAGTACCAGTGATGAGAAAATTGACTTAAGCGTATAGGGATCCTTAAAGACACTTGTTGTTCTTTTAAGGAAACCTAACATAGAGTTTGCTTTACATATAACAAAGTCATAGTGTGCCGAAAAAGTAAATCTTGTATCAAAGTAGATACCGAGATCCTTCACTTCTTTGACTTGTACTAGTAATTCGTCTCCAATTCTATAGTTAAAAGTCACCGGCGACAACTTTCTATATACGCTAAACTTCGTGCACTTCGCTATATTAAGTTCAAGGTGATTATATTTACATCAATTACCAAATAAATCAAGATCAATTTGTAATTTTAAACAATCAGAGACACATGAAATTTGTCGAAATAATTTAATACCGTCTGCATACATTAGAATTTCCGCAAATTTAAGAAGTTTTGGAATATCATTCACGAATAGAACAAGTTGTGGGGAAAGTCATCAAAACTTGAATCTCTAGATTAAGCTGCGCCCGCAGTAGGTAAAAGAATCGTATGCCAGAAATCACATTCTGCTTAGAATGCCAAAATTTGTTCTCTTGAAAAAAGTAAAGCTTGTGACAGAGTTCGACAATCATATTTCCTCTATTACATTTGAAAGTTCTCTAAAAGAGACAATGATTATAAGGAGAGAAAAGTGTAGCATGTTCTACGTTGTCTATCCAATTCCAAGAATTGACTCAAAACTTCATTGTAATGCCCAATCAAGTGAAAATATTGCCTGCAGTAAATGATAGTGTTATAAATGACCCGAATTTGGCGATTTCCCTCAGCTAATAGTGACATGTTTTGGAATTGAAATTGCACAACCATCCACACAGAGTAAGTTTGCAATAATTGCAGCTTTTTGACCGTTCAAAAAACCCGTTTTTGTGCTTGGAACAGCAGATTATGTTTCGAACAACACTTCTGTGATTAAGATTTAGGGATTAATTGGTACCCTTAAGTGACCGGTATCAAGGTATTGTAACGCATATGCGGACGCAGCCGAACTGCCTTTGAAGATTTTGACAGCAGCTGGATGTGACATTCTTTTTGGGAATCAAGACAGCTGTCTCTCTTGCTTGACGTGCGACAGGAAGTGTGGAAGGTTAGGAAATAAGGAAGTGTGCTACCAAATTATTCTTCGCGTTTCAATTAAGAAAATCTCCTTTGCCATAGGTCAGTTGGGTATTTCCAAATCCGCGAAAACGCAACATTGGTGTCAGAAGTGGGATGCCCAACACGTTATGGCGGAAATAAACGAAAATTTCGAAAAATTATTCGCGAAACTGAGCCTTCTGTCCGCAGATATCGAGAAGCAGAACTCTATAATCGTACAGCTGGCTCAAGAACAGCAACGACAGTCAGAGGAACTAAAAACTATGACTGCAAACACTTTTGCAAGAAAAGTCTTCGAATGTTCAACTCCTGAAAATGGAACGTGCGACGAGCGAACACAAATTCAAGCAGGAAGCACGCGAGGACCCAGTGCGGAGCATTCACATGGTACTCCATCGTCAGACAGTGGTAATCTTTTTCCACCACCATTTGATAGCAGCACAACTCGCTGGCGGGACTACCAAATACAGTTCGAGATAATTGCCGGCGCCAATGAATGGACCTCTGTGCAAAAGGCTCGGACTTTAGCAACCCTACTGTGAGGAGAAAGCGTGGCAGTTCTTGCAAATTTGGATGCCTCGGACCGCACTGACTACGGGAAACTTACCTCAGCTCTTCAATTACGGTTTGTTAATCAAGACAAACATGTGTCTCACGCTACTTTTCGTTCCAGACGGCAGCGGCCTAATGAAGACCTGGGTGCATTCGCAAGTGACATTCAACGCCTTACGCGCATGGTGTTTAATGATTGTCCATTCAGTGCGCAGGAGCGAATCGCTATCATGCAATTTGTGGAATGGACCTTATCGGGTTACCGAAGTGATAAACGATGTCACCATTCGCATCCAGAAGACGCCGCGGTAACGGGCTAAAAGTTGTGCACATAAATCGTCTTACAAAATACCGAGGCAACAATTTTAAGTCTTGGGTTCCCGAGAACCATGCTCCAACTGAAGAGGGTCCTATTCAAGAAGGGGGGAGTGTAACGCATTTGCGGACGCAGCTGAACTGCCTTTGAAGATTTTGACAGCTGCTGGATGTGAAATTTTTTTGGGAATCAAGACAGCTGTCTC
This sequence comes from Eristalinus aeneus, assembly GCA_955652365.1. Lineage (NCBI taxonomy): Eukaryota > Metazoa > Arthropoda > Insecta > Diptera > Syrphidae > Eristalinus > Eristalinus aeneus. The sequence goes on along the minus strand of OY019130.1, from coordinate 28,397,278 downwards.
TCTTGCTTGACGTGCGACAGGAAGTGTGCAAGGTTAGGGAATAAAAAAGTGTGCTACCAAATTATTCTTCGCGTTTCAATTGAGAAAATCTCCTTTGCCATCGGTCAGTTGGGTATTTCCAAATCCGCGAAAACGCAACAGTATAGAGGACCGGTTTACGAGGTTCGTTCAAAAAATAATTTCGAAGTTCGTTTTAAAATTTCTACATTTTGACCAAAAAAAAAGTGTCACATATAAAATTTTTTTTTAAATTAATTTTTTGAACAAACCTCTTTAAGACTTGTGGATTGCAATGCGAGGAAAAAGTTGAGCTGGAGAGAGTATTCCGTATTCCTTTGGAGCAGCTTAACTTAACTGTGCGAAGGAGGGCAGACCTTCATAGCGACGTATTGCAGATAAGTTCTTAAAGTGGAGAACTGAACCTTGATTCTTTATAAGAGCATATTCTGTTGAACTGGCGACAGAAGAGCGATAAAGACTCAATGTCTATGGCCTAGTGAGTCGATTGGCTTCGCAGCAAACCTCTCACTATGGAAACAAACAAAGTCCCAACACTTTTTTTTTTAGGTTAGGAAACACTGCACTGGACTCGAAAACGGTTCCATTGTACTATCGGGCAGTAACCAACATTAAAAGTAATTTCTTGGTCTGTTGAAGGAAAACCATGACCAGCCAATTAGGGCTTAAGAAATCAATTGAAGATCAATGAGGTGCCGGTTCATCCAGACAAATTGGACTCTTTCGTGTAGTCTATGGTAGAAAGATGTCATTTGTTCGAACTTGTACAACGACACTAATAAACGGAGGGATGCAGTTGACTACAGACTTTACAAGCCACCCAATGGCTAACAGTATAGCCGATTGCATTCAGTTTCAGTCGGATATACATAACCAAGCGGAATGGTGTAAACATAATGCTCTAGATCTAAACATTTCAAAATGTAAAATATTTACGGCACATAGAATAACATCTCCAATTGTTTATGATTACTTTATCAATAATCATAAACTTGATCGCCTAGAAGAAGTTAAAGACCTTGGAGTAATATTCGACCCCAAGTTGGATTTCTCACTACATTATGATTACACCATTGCGAAGTCTAATTCTATGTTAGGATATTTTAAAAGAAATAGTAAAGATTTTCGCGACATATCCAGTTTAAGGACCATCTTGGTTTGGTCAGTCAGACCCTATTTGGAATATGCATCCATTGTCTGGGACTCACCTTACGATAATCAAGAACTTAGACTCGAACGAGTTCAAAAGAATTTCACGAGCGCTTTCCGCAAGTTGTATTTCTTTGAAGATCTTCCTAATTATGTTGAAAGATGGAAAACAATTGGCTTGCAAACCTTAAGTTTCAGGCGTAAGGCAACGTCAACCATATTTATTCGTGATATTAATTAATTAATCATTTTAATTATACTGATTAATTAATTATCAGTTAAATTTACCAGAATTACTTTTTCTCATAAATATGTATGGTATGCTCCTCAAAGATCTCTACGGGTGAGAAACTTACTTTTTGACAAAAGGCATAGAACCAATTATGGTCGCAATGAACCTATTACACGGTGTATAAATACATTTAATGATCCTTGCAACGAATTTGATTTTAGCTTGCCACTTCTTCTTCTTCGGATGGCGCTACAGTCCGGGGTGGACCTGGGCCTCAACTAACATGCCTCTCCAGCCAGCACGATCTCTTGCCAGCTGCCTCCAATTGCGCACTCCAAGTTGGTTGAGGTCCTTTTCCACTTGTGTGCGCCATCTCAGTCTAGGACGTCCTCTGTTGCGTTGTCCCTGTGGTTCGGATTCGAAGACTCTTCGGGCAGGGGCAGTGGTGTCCAATCGCTCTACATGGCCTAGCCACCTTAAGCGTTGTATTCGTAGACGCTTGACTAGGCTCATGCTGCTGTACAGTCTATACAGTTTGTGGTTGAATCTTCTCCTCCAGATGCCATCAACGCAAACAGGACCAAAAACGCACGCAGAACTTTTCTCTCGAAGAGACCAATGACCAAAGAAACAGCGATTGGCAAGAGTGATTCTGCGCTTGATTTCGGTGCTGATGTTGTTGTCACTATTCACCGCGGAGCCGAGATAGACGAAGTCCTTCACTACCTCAAAGTGTCTGCTGCCCATAGTGACGCTCTGTTTGAGACGTCGATGTTCTGCGTCTTTCTTCGATGACAGTATTTACTTCGTTTTGCCATCGTTTACCACCAGTCCCACTTTAGCCGCTTCCGCTTCAATGTTAGCAAACGCCTCATTGACGGCTCGCTAAGTTCGGCAGATCACATCAATGCCATCCACATGAAATAGCAATTGAACAGACTTGTGGAAGATCGTGCCTCTGATGTTGACGTGTGAGTTCCGCACGATCCCCTCAAGGATGATGTTAAAGAAGTCGCATGGCAGCGCGTCGCCTTGTCTAAATCCTTTTTTGACATCGAAGGTCTCGGTGAGTTCACTACCGACCTTGAAGGAGCAGCGAGAGTTCTCCATCGTCATCCTACACAATCTGACGAGTTTGGTAGGGATGCCAAAACTAGACATGGCACTGTATAGCTCGTCTCTATGCACGCTGTCATACGCGGCCTTGAAATCGACAAATAGATGGTGGGTGTCGATTTGTACTTCTTGAGATTTCTCCAGGATCTGCCGCAGTGTGAAGATCTGGTCGATTGTGGACTTCCCTGGCCTGAAACCACACTGATGAGGACTTATCAGGTTGTTGACGAACGGTTTCAGGCGCTCACACAGTACGGCAGAGAGAATCTTATATGCGATGTTTAGGAGACTGACCCCTCGGTAGTTGGCGCAGTCGAAGGGGTTTCCTTTCTTGTGGACCGGACAAACGATGCTGAGATTCCACTCATAGGGCATGCTTTCCTCCGACCATATCTCACAGATGAGATGCACCCACAGAAGCATGCACCCAACCAGCTCATCCCCAGCCGCTTTGAACAGCTCTGCGGATAGTCCGTCCGCTCCAGCAGCTTTGTTCGATTTCAGTCTCGATATTGCTACCTTGACCTCATCGAAGTCGGGGGGACGGAATTCTTGTCCATCGTCGTCCAAATTGAGTGAGACATTCTGCCTAACAGCGGAATTTGCGTCGTCATCGCCGTTCAGGAGTCTGCAGAAATGATTTTTCCAGATTCTCATCACCGACTGCGACTCTACCACTAGTTGTCCATTTTGGTCCCGGCAGGCTTCTGTCCGAGGCTTATAACCACCGGATAACTGTTTTATCTTGTGGTAAAAGTTTCGAACGTTAGCTTGCCACGATTAGAATTTAAAAACATGATTTTTGCATCGTATTTGAATTAATATTATTTATTGAAGTAATCTGTAAGATGATAAGATCCGGTAGATGATCCTTAGTCGCTCAGCAAACATCTGCTGTGTAAAGCGATACTGAGAGTTAACAATTGGAGAACGTAGTGTCTTGTGTTCCTCTGTGATGGATATAACTATGTAAAAAAAAAAAAATAACAATGGTGGACCAGTTATGGTCCAATTGCCCAAGAAGCTTGCTTGTAACGTAGATTTAATTTTCAGAAACAACGCATAGCCGAAAAGATGATGCAGATTGACAATTTCCGAGTGCTTTTTGGAGGTCTACGCAAAAGAACTTGCCGAACAAGTAAACCCCTTTTTTCTTATGAACAGTAGCGCCGTAAGATTCTACTAAATTATTCGATTTAGTAAACAATTCTTAAAAACACTAACATTTTATGAAATTAACAAAACTCAAGTTGGTTCAACATAACAGAAATGGACAAATTGTAGAATTACTTTGTTCGCACACTTAATGGCAAAGTTGCAGTCATAAAGTTAATGAAAAGGTTAAAGTCTTTTCTTAGCTTTACCTTCGAAATGGAATAATCCTTGATTTGGGCTTAGCTAGGGTTGGCAAGGATAAGGTAAACCTTATCCAGAAACTATGTATTCGAATTTATGGTACAATTTTACATCAAACAGAAAAAAAGCAAGTTTCTTTCCCGACTTTGACAAACAAAACGTTTGTCTCTAGTTTCAACGAAACACAAGAGACAAACTTGATATTGTTTCCTTCTGGCAATTCGGATAAAAATTTAATAGCTTAGGACGAAAATGGTGAGGCCAGGGTCCGCCCTGGACTGTAGCGCCACAAGAAGAAAAAAGAAGAATAAGAAATAATATAGACTAATACAAGGTTGTCAAATATCTCCCTTTCTCTGTTTTGCTCCTCATTCAGTGATTCATAGAAAGTGTTACAGTGACCGGATTTAGTTGAAATATGAGCCGTTTTGTTCGATAACCTGTTTTCAGCTAAACGGCAACCTCATAACATACTAGAAGCTCCCTCCTTATTTGCGAAGAACTCGGACAGCCACTTTTCACAACCCTCTTTTGAGTTCAACTTTGCACCACCACGAGCGTTTGCCATGGACAGGAACAGGTAGTAATCACTTGGCGCTATGTCCGGGCTATATGGTGGATGCGATAAAACCTCCCATCCGATCTCCCGTAGCTTCTGAAGAGTCATCAAGGAATTGTGTGGTCTGGCCTTGTCCTGGTGGAACACTACGCCCTTCCTGTTGGCCAATTCTGGGCGCTGCTGGTCGATCGACTGCTTCAAGCGGTCCAGTTGTTCACAGTAGGTGGTAGAATTAAGCGTCTGGACATATGGGAGCAGCTCATAGTGGATGATTCCCTTCCAATCCCATCAAACGCACAGCAAAACCTTCCTGCCCGTCAATCCCAATTTGTCCACTATTTGGGACGATACACCGGCCTTCAATCACAACAGTTTTCGCTTGATATTGCCGTATGTGATCCATTTTTGGTCGCCAGTCACCATCCGCTTCAAAAATGGGTCGAGTTCGTTCCGCTTCAGCAGCATATCGCAGAAGCTCCACAAGGTTTTTTTGCGTCAAATCATGCGACACCAAAACATCAAGCTTTTTTCTTGTATCCAGCCTCCTGCAGATGGTTTAAAATGGTTCGTTGACCTATATGAAATATATGTATATGAACGCTTTAAAAACTTAGGTTTTTAAAAACTCAGGTTTCTAACACCAGGGGTGTTTAGCGGTGGGTATACAGAAGGGCTAGGTGATGTGAGGTTAGAGTCTATTCTAAAGGGCTTTTGTGTATGCCCTGAAAACTGAACAGAATGGTGGCGGAATAATACTCAATCTTTCGAGTGATGATGAAATCTTTTCTGAATTTCTACAACATTTGTCGGACATGTTCTATCTGTGACACAGGAGTGCCTTAAAAAAATTAGTTTTGAGCAGTGTCATGCGGATACTCTGTAGTGACCAGAATTGCTTAGTTTTCTTCTGAATTTTTGAACATTACTCAACATACGCATGTTTACTGAGCGCCGTGGCGTAGAGCGTAGAGTGCGACACTCACACGCCCAAGATCCAGGTTCGATTTCCGGCTGAACACTTCACAATTTTCAAGGCATTACCTCCTTCGAGCTACTGACAGCCCTCGAAGAGTAAAAACTATCTAAGGAAAACCTTCTTAAACTCCGGCGTTCGGAGTCGGCAAGAAACTGTCGCTTCTGCTAGTGAGCAAACAGTAGCGCGCATAACAGAGGTAGTTTATGAGCAAGCTTTGTCCCACTCCCTCAGTGGACTGTGGCGCCGTCTACTCGTAATATATATACTTGCTTGCTTACTGAGCCGTGGCCGCCGTGGCGTAGTGGGTGGAGTGCGACGTTCACACGCCGAAGGGTCTAGGTTCGATTCCCGGCTGAACAACTCGAATTTTTCACGGCACTTCCTCTTTCGAGCTGCTGACAACACTCAAAGAGTAATATCTGTCCAAGAAAGCTTCTCAAACTTCGCGATTCGGAGTCGGCAAAAACTGTAGGTCCCTTCTACTCATGAGAGAACAGTAACGCGCACAACACGAATAGTTGATGAGCAAGCTTTGTCCCACTCCCCCTGTGAACTGCGCCATCTACTCGTAATATATATAAGCTTGCTTACTGAGCAGAGAATGTTGCTGAAGTAGCTTACGTTTACCAAAACTAACCCCGATTTGACTGAAAATTGTTTGAGGTTAGGGACCAGGACTTATTTTAATTTCCTGAAAAGATCTTGCTTCTAAGTGACAGGTGCACAGCACGACTTTCAGTGACTCCAATCCTTCTTCGATCCTACAAATCAATAGATGTCTTTCTACAAAGTAATACACTCCTTGGTATATCCCTTCGAGAACGTTCTGAACATATGTGACAATACTTATCCTGTGGTTCCTGGAGTTGGTGATGTTAAGGTTGCACTTGTGCCGCAAACAATGCAAAATAATGCAGCCAGAGAGACTCCGCCGCTGTTCGCTTACCAATAGCAATAATACCTGTTTAATTAATTATTTGACTGAGCTAATGGGGGGATCAATGACCGATTATGTGCTTTAACTTGAGGCACGGTGCCAATTCACTCGCTTTTTTATATTCATTGATGCCAAAAGAACCAGCGGAATAAAGAATTAAAGAATATTTGATGGTCATGAGGTCGCTGAGCGTTGGCCGGCATCCTGCGCAGACTTCACTAAAACAAAGTTTACGTTTGACTGACGTTTGGCTCTGGAAAGTCAGTAGACTTGTCTGGCAAAGGCTTCCCTCTCTGGTGCCGTTCTCAATGCAGCAGGAACCAAGGGCATCCACTTCATGAAATCCAGTTCATCTCCATGCATTAGAAACTCCATTATGCGTACAAAACGGCAAATCGGAAAAAGTTTTCTGATGGGAGACCTCCATCAATTGAAAGGGCCCTAAGTGCGATAATGGTCACGTCTCTCAAAGGGGCAGCAGAGTGAGAAAGAGCCATAAAACCCAGTCATCAACGCAATATGATACAGTGAAGATAATAATAAGCACATTAGGCCAACACCACTTATCATGGAAACCCAAGCAGAAGCCGTAAAGAAAAAAACATTGAATTTAAGCGAATTTTCGAAAAACAAACGGCGATTGTGGATGCCCCCAACAGCACATCCCACAAATATTAAATCGGCTTCACGTAATAACTCTATTAACGATAAACGAAACAATAATGAGGGCAGCAGTTAAATTCTTCTTCGCTTAATTACGATGCTTAATAGACCTTAACCTATGTAATCTTGATGAGGCATAAAAGCCAAACATCGGCATTAACTCGGTGCGCGTACGTCCTCAGAACGGCTTGCACAAGGCGTGCCTCTAGTGTATGCTGTATGGAATTCATGTTGCCTAAAAGATAATGGCCAATTATAATCAAATGGCATCATCACGATGAACTGAAGTGAACTTCGACGAGAGCGGTTATTTGGAGCGAGGAATGACTTCAAAAAGAGCATTACTTTGTGGCAGAAGATGGTCAGGATGTGAAGGAAAAAGTTTATAGAAAGGCGGACAGGTGATGAAGTCTCAAAGTACAAAAAGTTAAGTAATTAATAATTAATTGCAAGTTTTCTCTTTTTTCCGCCCAGCCTTTAACCTTTCGAACATTGTGCAGTTTGAGACGTTCCTAATGGCTGCATGCGTAAGACCCCTTATTGACCTATTGGAGATACGTCAACTGCTCGGCAGTCGCTCCTGGGTTTTGCTTCGAAAAGTTTGCTTAATAGCAGTCCCATTTCTCATTTCAATACATTTTTATTTCCAATTCATTGCAGACTTATGTACTAGAGAAAACAATGCTTAAAACTAGTTGGGCGTACTTTGTTTTCTTTTTCCTACTTACACTATGTCTGTAAGTCGGCCATAGGTAGCTGGATCACATCCGCTGCAAGACCGACTACTCCCTTGAAGGAGATCTGTGGTACCCATTCTACCCCGGGTCTAAGGCGTTCGACGAGGGAAACCAAAACTTTCGAGTTATAACGCAACATCTCTCTTATCCCGACTCGACACCGCCATACTAAAGCGTAGGAGATCTTCCTCAGTTCGTTGTGCGACGGAAGGGTCGGAGTTGAGTCGCCCATTCACAGTTGTACCGGCGATGTGAAAGAGGAGTGGTACCCCATTTATGTCTTGTATAAGACCATGCCTATCAAAATGGAGAAATGCTTCTAGGGGGACGAAGCCAGTTTGACGCACCCTTTCGTGGTACTCTGAATTGGGGTAGTACGCCCTAGAGATCAAGTTATTATTATTGTTCATCGCTCTCGCAGTGTGACCCCGAATCAACTTCACCAGGAAATTGTCCACTCGTATCAGGTTCGCCCTGTTGTATAAGACCTCATTGGAGTAGAATTTTATGTACCCTGGTGTTCTGTAGAGGCGAAAGCAACCCCCAAGACAAGCCCTCTCAAACACCCGAATCTTTTCCATCAAGCTTGCACTCACGTTGAACCACACAGGACAGCCATAGGTGAGCGTTGGCCGTATGAGGGCCATGTAGCAGATTACCTTCACCTTACCATCGAGCTGACTGTTGTAAAACAGTCTCTTTGTAAAAGCAACAGCGCCTCATCTAAATATACCATAGATACTGATATAGCCAGATCCCCAGGTATCTGACTGCAAGCCTTTGCGCCAGTCGTTGTCCGTGTTGTCCAACAATTGAGAACTTTCGTCAATTCTTTTTTGGATTCGCCGAAGCCTTATACAACGGCGTTCTGAACAGAATGGTTTCAGACTTCTGATAGTCGATATTCAACTTCCAGTCATCGCAATCTCTCATGAATGAGTCGAAGTCACCCTCCGCTAGCATAGTGATGTTCTCGATTTTTTTGCTTGATCTGTACACGATCAAGTCGTTGACATACGCATTTGCGTGAGGAAGAGAACTTATTAGATCTCTCAAGAAAATGTTGAACAGGATCGGCGAATTAACGGCACCCTGTTGGAGACCATTTTTTACTTAAAAAATACCTGTAGAGGTCACGTTGACATTCTTGACTACGAACCGCCTACCACGAACCCGAATTGGTTATCCGGAATTATATGTTTGTCTTCTGTCCAGTTGATCAGAGCTCTATGTACCACCTTCTCGAATACCTTGCTGATGTTCGGGAGGAGACTAATTGACCGGTGGTTGCACGGATTCTAAGAATCTCTTCCTCGCTTGGATATGGGTTGTACAATCGCAGTTTTCAAATGCCCCGGATAATGTGCATTATTCCTGATAAACAGGATTGTGTACATAGTAACCACTTCCATGGGAAGATGTCTTAGCACAATGTTGGAGATCCCATCGATTCCAACTGACTTTTTCTTCTTTACTGATGCGAAGACCGCTTGAAGATCTGCCTTCGAAATGAACGGGGACTTTTCGGGCCGGAGAAGTGGTCTCTATACGCTCTACATGGCCTAGCCGTCTTAAGCGTTGTCCCCGAAGACGCTTGACCAGCCGCATGTCGCTGTACATACCATAGAGTTGAATCTTCTCCTCCAGCTGCCATCAACGCAAGCAGGACCAAAAATCTCACACAGAACTTTTTTTCGGAAAAAACTAAGGGCTTTCCCATCCGCTTTAAGTAACATCCAGGTTTCCGAACTGGGATGATCAAACTTTTATCTAAAGTAAGCCTAGTCCTTCAGGAAAGGGCCTTATTACTCAATTGCCTCTTGAGCCCAAAAAGAGAGTGAAGAATGATTTGCGTTTGATTTTGGTACTGGTGTTATTGTCCATATTTACCACAGAGCTGAGGTAGATGAAGTCCTGTCTCCCCTGAATATTAATATCATGTTCTAAGCCCACTAGATAGTACGTTTAGCCAGTCATCATACTCTGGTAGACCACAAGATTCAGGAATGTGCCACAACTGAAGACAAACATTTCAGAAGGTTGGGTATTAGGATCTGCTCTGTTTAGATTGACTTCTTTTGTGTCCATTAAGAATGTTAAGTTTAGATTTTACAAAACTTCTTTTCAAGTTTATGATTTTGGGCAGTGTAGATATTGGCTATCCGGAGCGATTTTTTTTGTGGCTTCTTTTCAAAGTAGGTTTTAGGCTTTAAGTCCTTTTGTTGTAAAGTCAGAAGACTTTTGTCGAATATTTAGGTCTTTGGAATTTTGGAACTTGCAACTTGTCTTTTTTCTTCCTTGCTTTTAGTGCATTTTCTTGTTGTTTTGGCTATTTTGGAATCTGAACTTTTGTCTGTTTTTTTTATTTATTAAATTTGTAATGGAATTTAGGCTCCTCAATGTAGGTTTTGCCTTTAAAATCTCCTTTTTGAAGTTCGGATTTTGGTTTTTGCGAGACTTTGTCCCTATCCCGGTTTGTGTCTATGTTTTAATTTAAGCTTTAGGCTAAGTTTGTGTCTATGTTTTAATCTTAGCTATAGGCTAAGTGGCCGGCGTGGCGTAGTGGATAGAGTGCGATTCCCGGCTGAACACCTCGAATTTTTCACGGCACCACCTCTTTAGAGCTACTGACAACACTCAAAGAGTAATAACTGTCTAAGAAAGGTTCTCAAATTTCGCCATTCGGAGTCAGCAAAAAACTGTAGGTCCCTTCTACTCGTGAGAGAACAGTAGTGCGCACAACACGAGTAGTTGATGAGCAAGCTAGGCCCTGGTCCCCAGTGGACTGTAGCGCCAACAATTATTATTATTATTGAGGCTTTTAATCCTTTTCGGCCTGTTTACTCGTCAACGCAGCTGCTCTTTCACGAGTTTATCTTTTTGGGATTTTGGGACTTTTGTGATTCTGTCCGTCTCCCTGTTTACCTGAAAAGCCCTTTTTAAGGTATTTCGTAACGTTTCTCCACCTACGGATTTAAGCTCTGCCGCTTAATCTGGGCTTAAGGCTTCAAACAAGGCTCAAACTTCAGCCTTGTTTGAGGTTTTAGAGACTTTTGTTTGTCTCACGGTTTATTTTAGTCGCTGATCTTGAATTTATTCTGGTATTCAGGCTCCTTAATGTATGCCTTATATTTGAAATACTTTTGTAGTTTCTGCCTTTTTGGGATTTTCGATTTTGGAAGCCCCTTTTTGGGGCTTTTGTGGTTCTTTCCGTGTCCTGGTTTTATCCCTGATCCTTTAAGTAGGCGTTGGACCTTAAGTGTTTTTGTTTCTAAGTTTGACTTCTTGTATTCTTGGATTTATTGCCTCTTTTTGGCTACAGGTTTTAAGTGCCAGAAACAAGCATTTGTTGTCAGTATTTTCAGAATTTCTGTTAAAAGAAGACTTCATAGGCCACTTCAGGATAACTCAAATCCAAGAACTTCATCTACAAACTGTCAGAAGGACACCCAATAGCAATGTGTTAGAAACGTTCAAGCACACGCAGAGCACCCAGAGTTAATACCCCCGATATGTGAGTGCGCTTTTATTTGCCACTGAAATAATTACAACAACAATGCTAATTCCTCTGAGTCCGTATTGGTTTTATGAGCTGTTTATGCGCGATAATCAAAAGGGCGTAACATTCACTAGAACTTCCCCGTCGATGTACCCTCCCCACCTACGGCAGCCTTCCCACTCAATGTCATTTACGCACGCGTCATTATCCGACTTTAATCTCATTAAAACCGAATGCTGCCACGAACCCGTGAAAGTTGTTGGATAAACACGATGATTGCTCTGGGAACACATCTATGGCGTCCTTGAAAACCCCTGATAAGTCCGCTCCACAGGAACGAGCAATGCGTTGTAACCGGGGGCAAGGGAGCGTTTGGCCTATCCAGTTCAATTGAAACACGAGTTTAGCTTTGCCGTCCACGGCACAATTCATCTCTCAATTCCGTTTTTGATGTTTGCTGTTTGCAAATGTCCGCACATCGCTGCGAAAGCAGATACCAGATGTGCATGCAGTTAGCCACTGCTGGACATGACATCAGGAGATTTATGATTTGCATTTGCCCAAATGCAATCACCCATTTGTTCTGCAGCACCATCCATTGTCATTTCCACGAGGGTGGGAGGGGACAGTGTGCTTCTTCTCTTTTATTTTCGTCCACAATTGAATGCCAGAGTGAACGTTCGCCTGTCTGGGGCTGTCACGTAGACGTTGAAAGTAGGAGGCGTGCAGAGATTTTGAAATGCTTTGAAACATGACACATCTGTGGCAACATCAATTAAAAATTTGAACTACAGTTGCAAGGATGAAAATGTTAAATGTGTGTGAGTGTGATTTCTGCCGGGATTAAAGTGGTTCACTGACGGGCTAGAAGTAGTTCGGGGGCGCTGATTGCACAGAGCTATAAGGATTATCTTAGACTGATCTGCGATGGCTGTCTGTGAAGCAAACGGAAGTGAGTTTTTGGCGACAGTTGACGGGATGTTCTCCACCCGTAGAGCATGGTGAGCAGTTTCTTTTCTTTGCTTTAATCAGTAATTTGGACAAAGTGTCACTGGGGAGAACCCGAAGACTTGTGAGAATGTCTAGCCCCCAGAACACATGTTTAAATGGAAGGAGAAGACAGGAAACCATTTTTTCTTCAAGTGGAATCGTTTCATTTGCAGTCATTATAATTCCGACCGTTTGGTCGTCTGAAAGAAGTCGACTAAGTGTGCCAGAAGAGGTTGGTCATAACCTACTCTCCAGTTATGTCTACGCGAATGAAATCCACTATTCCCTGGACTATTGGGTACGCCGGTGGATCCATGATCAACGACAATTCTCCTAAAATACTTCATCGCGCTTAAGCAGCGACGGAGTGCTGCAACGTGGTTTCACTTTGGTTTGCTCTGAAGTTGTCTTACAGTTGTGCATGGGGTTTGGATCATCACCAAGACACCTTCCACAGACGCGAACCTTTTGAGATGCTTGCTGTCTCAGCAATCCCACGACAGTTGGCATTGTTTTGACACGTTGTACTTTGTGGGATCTGTTTTCGAGAGCGCCTGAGGTAGTTGGCTTTACCTACCCGTACTCTCAAACGTAGCCAAGTGCTGTAAGATAAGCAAAGCGGCAGAGTGAATTCTTTGTATTGTTATAAAATAAAAATAAAACTTTAGTTTACTTTACAACTTTATTTTCACTGGCGTACGTCTTATTCCTCTGACTGTTCACAAATGAATGAATCGTTCTCTCTTATTCCTATCTGGTAGCTCCTTTAAATCTTCGCTGTTGTTACTTTTCTAGGAAAAGCATTTGAATCCAGAGCATATTACGATTCACATTTGACATATGAACAGTTTAATTTTAGGATCTACCACAGTATCTTCGAAAGAAAAATCCGGTTTGGAATTTATGACCCTGCCTGCGACGAAGGCGAATAGAGGAGTCGATACAATTGCGAACTCTACGTGTTGTTCCGAGGTGTGGAACTTGTTCGGAAGTCAAAAACCTACATTGGCTCAGGCACATTGAGCGAATGGACAATAGTGCTCCAACTGTACGGGCCTTCGAATCACAGTCGAGTTCAAGAAGGAGGACAAGGCCGATACTCCGGTAAGGAGACTAAGTAATGGGGGATGCAAGAGAACTTGAACTTGTCAACTAGAAGCAGTTGTAGCATAGGTTCAAATCCTTCAAGATTCGCTGAGGTGATATGCAAAATAAGTAAGGGTTCGAAAAAAAAAAACAACTTTCGGCCACGTTGTATCCATATTAACCAATTTTTAGGGGTCTCCATCAAGGAGAAGAGTCGCAGTGTTCACCACTTTTAATTCCTTGCATGATTCTTTTTTCAGAAACAAAAATTGAGTCACATTTCATAAGATAATTTTCCACACAAAGTGGAAAAACTATGCACTGGGTTGAAATAGGGGTAGTAGCCGCTTGCTAAAATCTGCCACCCGATAATAAAGAAAACCTCTTAAGATATGGGCTTAAGCAGGATGCGTACCACACCGCCCACGCATGAGTTAGTTAGTTAGTTAGTTAGACTTTTATTTTCAATAAATGTTTTACAATGTAAAGTTTAACCTAAGTCATTTATGGTTTGGCGTATGGCCGTCTACCAGATTGACAAAATACATACATAAGTTTTACATTAAAAATCTCCATCTCTGATACGATTTCTATAACAAAGTACAGCTACTGAACAATCGTATAAGGCCCTCCATCCCTTTTCTCCATTTAAGATGCACGTTATTTCATATTCGTCTTAAACAGTTTTTTCGAAAATTGTTAGTCGAAATTCTTTTAGAATCGGACAAACACCAATAGAATGTAAGATGTCTTCTCTCTTGCTCATGTTACATAGGTTACAAAGAATTGGTAAATCTGGTCTGTGGCGGATAAAGTTTAACTGAACGAGTTCTCCTCTCAGTTTAAAAATTGTGCTTATTTTTTCGATTGAGTGACTGTCAAGGAAGTATGTTTTTTCATTTAAAAAATGGTTTATTTTGCTGTAGTAGTTCCTAAACGGTGAAGATTCAGCTTCTTTGACATATTTGTCATATGTGTGTCTACCAAAATTCTCCAAAACTAAGTTAAATTTTTTTCTTAAAAGATGAGGAGGCTCGTCCGCCTCAATAGACAGATTTAAACCGCATTCAGAAGCTGTTTTTTTCCATTCCTCGCAAATGTATCCGTTTGTTCTAATTGTACTTCTTAAAACTACGTTTGGTAATCTGCTTTCGCTCATCTGTAGTATTTTTAAAATATAGTTGAAGTGCATTTTGATGGTATACAAGAGCAACAGAGGAGTTCCCGTTTCAATATGTAGCATATTGTTGGGGGTATTTTTTGGTAACCGAAAGATCTTCTTCAAAAAGTAGCGAAGGAATTTTTGCACACCATCATAGCCTTTGTAACCCCATACCTGAGCTCCGTAGAGCATTATAGAAGCTGCTGTTGAGTGAAATAAAGTTTTTTTTTCCACTTTTCGATAATAATAATAATTGTTGGCGCTACAGTCCAAAGGGTACCAAGGCCTAGCTTGCTCATCAACTACTCGTGTTGTGCGCGCTACTGTTCTCTCACGAGTAGAAGGGACCTACAGTTTTTTGCCGACTACGAACGGCGAAATTTGAGAAGCTTTCTTAGACAGTTATTACTCTTTGAGTATTGTCAGCAGCTCGAAAGAGGTGGTGCCGTGAAATATTAGAAAAATTGGTCTTGAACTGGGAGTCGAACCTAGACCCTTCGGCGTGTGAGCGTCACACTCTACCCACTACGCCACGGCGAACACTTTTTCGATACATATTTATTTTTGAAGTAACGTTCCCAAATCGAACAGATAGCTCTTTCAGCAACAGCTACTTTTTCCTCAAAGTGTGGTTTCAAATTTAAAGAGGACGATATAAGGATACCTAGGTATTTGTATCTGGATACTACTTCAATCACTTCCCCGTCCAACTTCCACTTTTCCAAAGATGAGACGCGTCCCCCTGCGTTTCTGAATATCATCATTTTTGATTTACCAAGGCTTATAGTCAGATTTCAATTTTTACAGAAATCGTTAATCCTGTCTACCATTAGTTGCATACCTTGGACAGTGTCACACAGAAAGACAATATCATTAGCACACATAAGCGCGGGAATGGATACATCGTTGAATCTTATTCCACCTTTGACATCATCTGTTATATCATGGATGGATAGTACAAAAAGTAGTGCACTTAGAGTACAGCCTTGTTTAACACCCATTGAAGTTACAAACTCACCGGAAATTAAGTCGCCATCCCATACATGTGCAGTATTGTTCTCATACAAGGCTCTTAGAATTCTTATAACTTTGCTTGATACGTCGATTTTTGAAAGCTTGAAAAAGAGTGCTTCACGTGGTATTGAATCAAACGCTGCTTGAAAATCTACGAAAAAGGCGTACAACTTTTTTTTCTTTCTCTTGTATGTTTCGGCAATGTTTGTTAAGCAGAATATCTGGTCGATTGTAGAATAACTTTTTCTAAATCCAGCTTGAAATTCTTTAAGGATGTTATGTTCTTGAACCCAATCATGCAATCTTTTGTAAATTAATGAGGCCAACAGCTTGGCAGAACTGTTTAAAAATGTGATTCCTCTGTAGTTCTTCGGGTCCCTGTAATCACCTTTTTGGTGTAGAGGAAAAATTATTGCTTTTCTGAATATATTGGGGATATTAGCAGAGTCAAATACTCGGTTAAATTTAATTGTGAGAAAATTCATAAATTCATAAGTGTCATTTTTTATAGAACTCAAACGGGATGCGATCAATACCAGGTGCTTTACTTGTTTTTGATTTGCTTATTACTTCTTTGATTTCTTCTAGGGCAAATGCAGAATCTAACTTTTCGTCTAAGAGCATAGGTGCTGCATATTGAAATAGCGGCGACTTTAATGGAGCATTAAGAAGTTTATGAAAATAATTCCTGAGTTGCGTGGCTTTAAGAGCTACAGAGATGTTAGACGTGTAACCATTAAGTTATTTGACAGCTTACCAGAACTGATCAGGAGATTTAGAGGTGTTTATGTTTGTTGCTCAAAGGCTACTTTTTTTAAGTAACAAATGCGCTTATATTGCATATTGGCATGTTGATAGAGAGCTTTCAAAATATTGCAGTTGTTCGATCTAAGAAGTTTGAGGAATTTAAAGGACTTGTTTCTTGCTTTCGCGCAATCAGAATCATACCATTTTTGCTTATATATTGTATGTGTTTTTAAACCTTTCTGTTGCGGTATAGATTTCTTTATTATTTCCGTTAGAGTTTCTATATTCGCCCACGCATAATAGAGGAAAAATTAAGCATAAATATTTGCCACTTTAAGTGCAATAATATTCCTTAACTAACGAACTCAAAACGTCATTTTTAGATGGAACTAAATTCCTTGGAGTTATCCTGAGCAAAAAATAGTTCTTTGGACAAAACAAAACGCTACGAAGACTCCCAAGGTGCTTCAGTTTTTTGGCAATGCAGGGAATTTTTTTTACTTAACTTGGGACCTACCGAGGAAATGATTAGATCTATTATTTCATAAAACTTTCCCTTTGTCCAGGACTGACTTTGGCTAGAAACTAAACCGAAAAGAGAATGTTCTCGGGTTTACACATCAATTGTTTGGTGAAGTGTACTATCGCGTAAGGACATGACTGTTTCTTCTTCTTCAGTCCAGGTGGAGCTGGGCCTCAACCAATATGGCTCTCCAGCCAGCACGATCGTTCGCCAGCGGCCTCAGGTTGCGCACTTCAATTTGGTTGAGGGCCTTCTCCACTTGTATGCGCCACCATAACATAGGCCGTGTTTTGTTGCGTTGTCCCAATGGCTCTGATTCGAAAACTTTTCGGGCCGGAGTTGTGGTGTCCGTATGCTCTACATAGCCTAGCCAGCTTAACCGTTCTATTCGAAGACGCTTCACCAAGCTCATGACTCTGTCTAGCCCATTAGGTTCGTCATGATATCTTCTCCTCCAGATGCCATCAACCAAAACAAACCCAAAAATCGCTCGCAAAACTTTGAATTTGGACATTACTGCTGCGTTCATCAAGTTTCAGGAAAACCACCAAGTTTCAAGGAAACTGTTTTGGCTCTACAAGAGCTTGCTCCAGTACGCCCGGCTCTGCTCTAGATGCATTCCCAAATCTCACTGCCTTTGATATCTAAATTAAGGAATGCACAATCATGACCACCTTTCGACTTAAAGGAAGTGGTCTTTGGTTGAGCTCGGACTGAAACTTTGATGAACTCGCGCACCGCAGTTCCTCTGACACTAGTTTCACGGATCTGCCGATTAACGCGAGAACACAAATACACCAGTTGCACCGCTCATACAAAGTCGACTTTCCCGTGTCCAGAACTGACTCTGGCCAGAAACTGAATCAGAAATGGGAATGTCCTGGGATTTTCACGGACAATGGTGGGATCTGGAGATGAGACCTTCATGGAAAATTGGATTTAGTCGAAAACATTTGCGACCCTAATGGAGAAGGAACAATGTTTGAAGAAATGAAAGGGGCGACGTATCTATGTTTGAAGGGGCTGTCAAACGGGGCTTAAAGCCTTAGTCAACCCTCAAGCGATTTTCAAGAAAGTATAGGAATGTCTTTCAATAATATGGCCGGCAGTTCAAATTCGTTAAGACTTGCCTTGGTTCCGAGAAACTAGGAAAAATGACATTGGCGGTGAGTTTGCTCGACAATGATCAAAATAGGCATTCAAAGGGCCCAAACTCAACATGGGACTGCTTGTGTCATTGGTTAGGGCTTCCAACTTCTGTTAGGTCTCTTGACATCACAATCGGGAAGGCACGATTCTTCAAAATGCAGGCTGACTAAGCGCATGCTTCCAAACGTCAGCGAGAAGTTGTGTTGTGTTGTCTTTAGAAAAGAAAGACTACATACGGCATGTGGACGTACAAAGAGGACCCTTCACGTTCGTTAAGCATTTAAATGTGCTTTGGTGGCTTAGTGGTGAAACTCTTTGCGACACCCAAAAGGCCTATCAATGCCAGGCCCTTGCTCGGATCAGGTGCCAGCTTAGAGAGGGCGAAGACTCTATCAGATCACTCTGTCTTTGTTCCGCCTTTGTGTAGTTCAGGTGGGGACTGTAGGGAAGGTACACCACTTCCTGTGCCACAGTCCCGCCTTTGCTCGTATCAGGTGGCAGCTATTCGGTGCTGATGAGGTTCGAACTGAAACCTTAGGCTCTCCATCACAGAAGTGCTTGCTTGTTTACCTCCAGAAAACCAAGATGTTAAATGTAGTTAGTTGTCTGGTAGCACAATGAACCAGATATCGAGTCTGAGTTTTCGGAACTCAGAAACTCAGTTCATCCCCAGCGCAGCACTCCAGTGAGCAATAAAAAAAAACCCCAACTTAAACCAAAACCAAATTCAATTCGAAGTGGGGCTTCATAATTAAAATTTAATATAATCCGAGCGATGTTTTAACGTTCTTAAGGTCTCAGAGAGCGCCCAAGCAGACATATTCCCTCAATCTTGAATTTCAATTACATCAAGAGGAAGTAAGGAACTACGTCTCCTTTGGGATGCGGTAAGATTGGATTTTGTGTTTTGCTTCTGCTTTTTTGCTCTGCTTCTTGTTCTCCTTCAAGGAAGGGAAAATGAAATAATGTAACGAAATATCCTACCTCAATCGACAAGTTAACTGACAGGGTAAAACTGTGTAAAATGCTCCAAATAACATCAACACATTTCCCTCGGCTTTTTTTTCTTCTTCATGTTTCATTCATTTCGCCCCTTCCCCCAACTGAAACTCCACCGCTCCATCCGTTGGGTGTGTGTGTGTTT
The DNA here is from genome assembly GCA_955652365.1 of Eristalinus aeneus. Classification (NCBI taxonomy): domain Eukaryota; kingdom Metazoa; phylum Arthropoda; class Insecta; order Diptera; family Syrphidae; genus Eristalinus; species Eristalinus aeneus. Next base: position 28,378,221 of record OY019130.1, on the reverse strand, counting down.
TTTTTAACTCTGTCAGTCTGAAAGACTTCAGAATGTGTGAGCGAGTATGTGCAAGAGCGCCGCTGTCTGTTGATGTGTTATCTCAAGAATTGTATCTGCAACTGTACAGATTTGTAATCAAATCGATTTCCATTAGATTTCTCCTTTTTTTTCATTTGCAGTGAATTTCCTCATCCTCCCTTCTTTCTGTTGTTGTTGAGGGAGGATGAAATAGAACAGTCAGCCAAGGAGAAGGAAACGAAAAAAGTTGGGCCTTAGTCTGACCCCCTTTCCTTTCAGTTTTCATTTGAAAACTTTTTGTGTCGTGACAAGAAGTAAAATAGGTGCACGCTCTCGTCTCCACATTTGTTAGGTTATCTTGTCTACGGACCCATTTATATTATTGCCCCTTGTTGAACATTAGATAGGCAGGCGAACAAAGGACATGTCAGCATGTCATCAGTAAATAACCTTAAACACGCCCAAACACATCCACGCGGGACTGATGGGTGCACACGGGGGAGTAATGATTTTAAAACTTATTCTCGAATCATTCTGATGATGCTATCGAAGGAATAATGATGGGCTTAGGCACTCTGCTGGAATTTCAAACAATCACTTCGTCGGCACGCCCTCGACAAGGACAATGAAATGTGCCTGGGGGGCGGGTGTGGATCATGATGACCCTTGATAGGTCATCAATTAACGACATTCGGCAGGGCCCATGGATCTCAATTTAATTAACCGCGTTCGCTCGACTCCAACCGACGCGTCGCAGGAGGGTTCATAAAATTCCATCCATTGACATGGTTAATAGAAGGCTCTCGCAGGAGTTCGTTGTCGCCGCCGGAGTGAAGATGTTAAACACAATCTCATTATAGGAATTTTATTGCGCCTCCTCCGCCGCTGTAAAGGAGCGTAGGCCGTAAAAGTGGCAGGAACAATGGCGGATGATTGAAATAAAGTGACTCTGAGGAGGAGGCATCACCAGTTCGAGCGGGGAACACCTTTCTCAGGATTCCGTGAATTCCGAAAAGTGTCATAAATCCCCCTCGGTTATTCGCACTTCAGAAAGAGCAATCGACTGTGAATGAAAATCAGGTCACTGAAAGACAATGCGCTCAAATTCAATTCAGTTAAATATTCCCCTTTAAGTGTAGCACAATTGAGAGTCCTTGCGGCTGCAAACCACAGGCAGCAATTCATGTAGAGGCAAAGGTAATGGATAACGGGTGTCTTTGGAAATCTCTGTCGGGAGTTGCATTTCTTTTCTCCATCTGCTCCGCCCCAACCCCAGACATTCTCTGTAGTCCTTGTATGCTGTGACCCAGATGGGAGATGAAACTTTTAAGCGCTCACTCCACGTGCATGCAAAATATGATTGAGGTTGCGAGTTTCGTAACGCAATAGCTCGTGTTTCAACCGCACTTCTGACACACAATCGTGAGCCACGTATTTTGGTGTGCACAATTAACAGCCATTGTGAATCACTTAGGGCTGCACTCGTCTTCCCTTTGAGAGGTAGAGGAAGACGTGTGACATACATCCGTAATGTCATTTTCGTTCTTTGCAACTTGGCGAGCGGAAGTCGTGTGTTTGGTGTGGCGGGAGACAAGATTTTCCAAACAAAACTCCAAATCTTATGTGCTGTCAGGGTTGGAGTGTAGGGTGCGGCTCTTGGTGGGCCATTAGACCCACAAGGAGGATGGTTGAGCAGGAGAGGGAACTTCGTTGTTGGTCTTCTGATTTTAAAAGTGGCAAAGTGGGGGAGATGGCTATATAAATTTCATATCGTTGCAAGATTCTGCAACTTTGTCGAGAAATTCAAAAATCCAAACTTGCCACTGCAACACAAACCGATGACCTCAAATATAGATAAGAGGAAAAAATCAGTCAACGGAATAGAGTGAAAAAGGATGTAAACATTACAAGGACGGCTATCGCATTTGCCACCGAAGTGAGGCAGACCGCGGAGAAAACTTCGGAGGGAGTGCACGCTAGTTTGATACAGAATGTCAGCCGGCCATTAAAGGAAAGATGGTTAGGTTGTGGAACTGTACAAGAGGATGGATTTAAGGAAACTGTTCTTATGACATAAGTCCACACAGAAATCACTAGAGAAATCACAGAATTTCGGACAAAACTGAGGGTGTTTTTCTTAGAGGTATAGAACTTTTAATTGAAATCACTTTTTTAACTGGCAGCCATTTTGTCACCGGTTAAATTAATTATTTCTACTTTTTCTTGGCATTTGAATGCAAATGTGCGACGCCTAAACAACGTTTGCAGATTGTGAAATAAATTTTTTAAATCTTCTATTCTAAATAAATTTCCCGCACTGTAAAACACATCAATGAATAAGTCCCGGGACTGACATATAAGGGGCGCTACTAAAAAAAAAATCCATATAATATTTTGGAAGTAAAAGTTCAAATGATACCTGTCGAATTTTCATGACAGTCTAACATTTCGATACCTTTTTTATGGAACGATTTATATTTGGCCTCAAATTAGGCTTCAGTTTCGGCGACTACCTCCTCATTCGTGCCATATTTTTTTCCGGCGAGCATCTTCTTGAGGTCTGGAAAGAGGTAGAAGTAGCTGGGGTCCAAATTCGAAGAATTCGGTGGGTGCGGAATTAATTCAAGGTCCAATACGTGCAACTTGGTCATGGTAGCTAACGACTTGTGACACTGTGCATTATCTTGGTGGAAGAGTATTTCTTTCTTCTTAGTAATGGCCGTGTTTTTGTATTTCTTCCTACAAATGCACCAATAATTCCATGCAGTGAATGCTGATGATCCTTTTGCCATTCTTATGATGAATAAAATTCCGTCCGCATCCCAAAATACGGATGCCAAAACCTTGCCAGCCGACCTTTGTGTTTGTGGACGTTTTGACCGTGTTTCACCGGCTGCTGTCCACTCGGCTGACTGCCGATTTGACTCTGGAGTGTAGTGGTGGATCCATGTTTCATCCATTATGACATTCCGCTCTCAGTATAATCGAAATGTCGTCGTTTTTGATCCATTGTGAGCAAACGCGGCGAACGATTCAAAAACAGCTTTTTGATGGAAAATAGTGTATACACTGCCTTCTGATATATTTGAAGTGTAAGCTATTTACGAGGGGCCTACAATATATTCTCGGTATCGGTGTGAAGATGATACACAGATTGATTTATTTATCAAGTAATAATATTATTTTAGTGCATTCATGTAAAATTTCATAGAAATGTGATTACTAATTCGCGTTTTATGTCTAGTTAAACAGAATCATAATAGTAGTAAAGTAAATTAAATTTCTCACATAGCAAGCAAAAATTCAAAAAATTAGGGATGCTGGCTATTTACCAGGGTTTCGCACTTTCATTATCAACTGTGCAAAAGTGGTCAAGTGAGTAGAAGACAGGCAGAGAGAGCATTGAAGACGACCTCCGCTCCAGCGCCCCAGCTACTGCTTGTACGGGAGAAAGCATCAAAGAAGTCGAAAAATTTGTTCTTGAGGATGCCCGAATATAGGTGAAAATGATGGCAGAGATCACCAGCTTTCAACTGGTATCATTCACACCATTCTTCATGACCATCTTCACCTTTAAAAGATCAATGCAAGGTGGGTGCCACGAATGCTCACAGCACCTCAGAAAAAGGTGCGAACCGCATGCTGTAGAAAGCTTTTGGAGATGTGTACTGAGAACGCGGACGGTGTTATGGATCGAATTGTTACTGGGTACGAAACATGGGCTCACCACTATGACCCTGAAAGCAAAGAAGAGTCCATGCAGTGGCATACATCACTCCGTCTGCTGGGAAGCTCATGGCCACAGTTTTTTGGGACTCCAAGGGAATCTTGCTCATTGAGTACAAACAAAAGGTGAAACCATTAACGCCACATCCTACGCTTTCTCTTTGCAAAATTTGCGGAAGGAAATCAAAAATAAAAGACGGTGTAATCTCGCAGCGGGTGTGTTTTTTCTTCATGACAACGTTCCTGTTCATACGGCGCGAGTTTCCAAGGCTGCTGCTAGAGATTGTGATTTTTAAGAAGTCCAACACCCACCCTATAGTTCAGACCTTGCCCGTAGTGATTATTTTCTGTTTCCGGATTGAAATGTCTTCCATGCAGTGGCATAAAACACAAAGAGACGCTCGAAGAAGTTCAAAGTCACTCCGTCTACCGGGAAGCTCATAATAATAATCATTGTTGGCGCTACAGTCCGAAGGGGGACCAAGGCCTAGCTTGCTCATCAACTACTCGTGTTGTGCGCGCTTCTGTTCTCTCACGAGTAGAAAGGACCTACAGTTTTTTGCCGACTCCGAACGGCGAAATTTGAGAAGCTTTCATACACAGTTATTACTCTTTGAGTGTTGCCAGCAGCTCGAAAAAGGTGATGCCGTGAAAAATTCGAAAAATTTGTGTTGAACTGGGAATTGAACTTAGACCCTTCGGCGTGTAAGCGTCGCACTCTACCCACTACGCCACGGCGGCCACTGTTTTATGGCCTTCAAAGGGAATGTTGCTCATGGTTACAAAAAATAATGGAGATACCATCAACGCCACAACCTACGCTTCAACTGTGCATAATTTTCTGGAGGAAATTAAAAAGAAAAGACGGGGTAAAATCGCATCGGGTGTGTTGCTTCTTCATGACAACGTTCCTGTTCACACGGCGAGAGTTTCCACGGCTGCTGCCCGAGATTGTGATTTCGAAGAAGTCCAACACCCACCCTATAGTTCAGACCTTGCCCGTAGTGATTATTTTCTGTTTCCGGATTGAAATGTCTTCCATGCAGTGGCATAAAACACGAAGAGACGCTCGAAGAAGTTCAAAGTTCCGTCGACCGGGAAGCTCATAATAATAATAATTATTGGCGCTACAGTCCAAAGGGGGACCAGGGCCTAGCTTGCTCATCAACTACTCGTGTTGTGCGCGCTACTGTTCTCTCACGAGTAGAAGGGACCTACAGTTTTTTGCCGACTCCGAACGGCGATATTTGAGAAGCTTTCATACACAGTTATTACTCCTTGACTGTTGCCAGCAGCTCGAAAGAGGTGGTGCCGTGAAAAATTCGAAAAATTAGTGTTGAGCTGGGAGTTGAACCTACACCCTTCGGCGTGTGAGCGTCGCACTCTACCCACTACGCCACGCGGCCACTGTTTCATGGGCTTCAAAGTGAATGTTGCTCATTGAGTACAAAAAATAATTGAGAAACCATCAACGCCACAACCTACGCTTCAACTGTGCATAATTTGCTGGAGGAATTTCAAAGGAAAAGACAGTGTAATCTCGCAACGAGTGTGTTTTTTCTTCATGACAACGTTCCTGTTCATACGGCGAGAGTTTCCACGGCTGCTGCCCGAGATTGTGATTTCGAAGAAGTCCAACACCCACCCTATAGTCCAGACCTTGCCCCTAGTGAATATTTTCTGTTTCCGGATTGAAATGTCTTCGTGGAAAAAGATTTTTGGAAGATGAAGAACTCAAGCCGGTGATAAATGGGTATTTTGCAGAGAAAGAGAAAATTTATATTTTTTGAGGGTTAAAAAAAACAGGTGTCAAAATGTCACAAATGCATTGATGTTAGGTGCGATTATATTGAAAAATATAAACAATTTAAATTGAATTCGCATTTTCCTTCATATCGAGACCGAGAATATATTGAACGCCTCTCGCAATTTTAGTCTGGTTTTAATTTGAGAAGGTTACGAACAAGTTTTTGTTTTGGTTTTCAAAGCAAAATATTAATTTATTTAAGGAAATTAGGTTACTATTTACTATGCCCAAAGACAACTTAAAACTTCATAACTATTAGCTTAAAATACCTTTTAAAGGTTAGTAAGCCACAAACGATGAAAACAATCATCGGATATTGTACCTCAAAGGCATACAAAGCCCGAACCAACTTGCCGGTCATATGACAGAAACAATGCACAAGCCATAATGCCAACAGATGGACTTCGTCTTCTTCTTCTTGTGGCGCTACAGTCCGGGGTGGACCTGGGCCTCAACCAACATGCCTCTCTAGCCAGCAATATCTTTTGCCAGCTGTCCCCAGTGACGCACTCCAAGTTGGTTGAGGTCCTTCTCCACTTGTGTGCACCGCTTTAGTCTAGGCCGTCCTCTGTTGCGTTGTCCAAATGGCACGGATTCAATGACTTTTCGGGTCGGAGCAGTGGTGTCCATACGCTCTACATGGCCTAGACATCTTAAACGTTGTATCCGTAGACGCTTAACCAGGCGCATGTCGCTATACAGCCCATAGAGTTCGACATTAAATCTTCTCCTCCAGATGCCAACAACGTAAACAGGACCAAAAATCGTACGCAAAACTTTTCTCTCGAAGAGACAAAGGCTTCCTCATCCGACTTTGATAACGTCCAAGATTCCATAAGTAGTCCAAGATGCCATAAAGTAGGATGGCATAAAAGATGGACTTCGTAATAAAGTTTTATTTATGTCAATTAAGAAAATCATCCTTGTTTTATTTTATGTCAAAGTTGTTTACCACTGCGAAAAGCTTAATTCTTTCTTTAGTGACACAAACTTGAATTTTTGCAGTATTACTTAAATCTTGGATTGCCAATCGGGGCACACTTCTTTTATTTTGTCGACGAGTGAGATATCGATTGATGTTGACTGTCATCCTTGTTGTGCGCCTTCGAATTGTATACCACTCATTGGGGTCTCTGCAAATTTTTGAAGCTGATTTCGCAAAAAAAACTTTGATCCAACTGCATTGCTGAATAACAATAATAGTAATAATTGTTGACGCGACAGTCCACAGGAGGACCAGGGCCTAGCTTGCTCATCAACTACTCATGTTGTGCGCGCTACTGTTCTCTCACGAGTAGAAGGGACCTACAGTTTTTTACCGACTCCGAACGACGAAATTTGAGAAGCTTTCTTAGACAGTTATTACTCTTTGAGTGTTGTCAGCAGCTCGAAAGAGGTGGTGCTGTGGAAAATTCGAAATGTTCGTGTTGAGCTGGGAATCGAACTTAGACCTTCGGCGTGGGAGCGTCGCACTCCACCCACTGCACCATGCCAAATAGTTTCATCATTAATGAAAAAAGGACAAATTAACTTCTTACTGTTGAGCCATTGTGCCTGAAAACTTTAATGCTAGGATTAAAAAAAATAATTTTATCAAGCATTCGTCTGTGTACTCACAAGCTGAAGATCCCAGGTTTGATTCTGTGGCATCTGGGCTTGCATTCTTCTCTATTTGAAATGGCTGACAACACTCCAAGGGAACTCTATGGTCTGTACGGCGGCATGCGCCTAGTTATACATCTTCGAGTACACTGCTTAAGATACCTAGACTAAGTAGAGTGTATGGACACCACTGCATCGGCTCCAACTATTGAGACAACGCAACTAGAAAGGCAGATGGCGAAAGATCGTGCTGGCTGGAGAGGTATGTTGGTTGAAGCCCAGCCCCTCCCCGAGTTGTAGCGCCACGTGAAGAAGAAAAGGAAGACTGCTTCGGCTCGAGCTTTTGGGACCTAGGATGAAGTGAAGCACACAAGTGGAAAAGGACCTCAACCGACTTGGAGTGCGCAACTAGAAAGGCAGATGGCGAAAGATCGTGCTGGCTGAAGAGGTATGTTGGTTGAAGCCCAGCTCCTCCCCGGGTTGTAGCGCCACGTGAAGAAGAAAAAGAAGACAAGACTCAAGAAGTGCTAGTTGGTAAAAAAGGGTTCTTGACGTTCGGGACATTGAAAAAAACAATGGCACATACAGGACGATTTTTTACTGAAGAATCTAGGTTCTGGTCCTGCCCTTGTAGGATGTTATGTATTTTAACTCCCAAAACCTCATTTCTAAGTAAACTAAAGTCAGTGTTCTGTTTAAGGTGTACACGCAAAATATTCTCTTTTATGGATCCGAATAAGCCATTTGTTGTGCTAAAGTAAGAATCGCTCGTTTCTTCTTCATCATGTGTAAGGACTATGAAGCCTTTGAATCTATTTACAAAGCAGTTGGACACGTTGCGGTTAAGTTATGCATTGGAACTCAACAAAGTTCGTAAAATTACTTCTTTTGGGTAAATCCCCAAGAACTTAATTTATAAAAATCTGGTTTGCTATAACCTAATCTTTTCAGCAGGTCAGCTATAACACTCTCTTCGTGATGTGCAGGACATGGCGCAGTGCTTCGAAGCCAATACGCAAAATTCGATTGACTCGAACGCGTACAAAAAAAAAAAAACATCTCCTATCACAAGTAAAGTGTCCAAATGACGGATTTTGTCGAACCGAACTACCCTTCAATTCCAGCCTAAAGATGAAGTGGTGCTCTAGACACGATTCGTCCCTGACACTAAGGAAAAGGTGTATTTTCCGGAACAGTTCCTTTACTCTTTTTCAACTTTTTTCTTCTTTCTTTCTTTTTTCTTCTTTCGTTTTCTTTCTTTTTCAACTTTCGTCGTCCTCGATGGGCTTTTGTATATACCTGAAAAATCCCAAAAGTTCCAAAATCATCATCGATGCAGGACAACTAAGTCACACTGACTGGAAGCAAAATGACTGTCAGTGTTTGTATTCTATTCTACCTCAAGCTTTCCCAGCAATAGAGTCGTAATCCTTTGAAGGACTTTATTCTTAACTGAAAGTGCCCGTGAGTCAAAAGCTTTGTACATCTCCTTAAGGGGCTGGTAGATAATGATGTAGCATTTCTCGGAACAGTTTTTTCAGGGCTGAGCAAAATTATGTCTCTTTCAGGAAGTATGATCCCTGCCTTTTTTTATGTCTTTCCTTCTACTCTCGGAAGATGATAAATATTTGCAACGAGCATGGGCCACATGAACATTGTCCTACCAAACAAGATTCCAATCTCAACAAAACAATTCCTCAAGCAAACCCATTTTGCAATTTGTTGCAAAACCACTGGAGGAAATCGCATAAAAGCTTCCTTGCAACACACTTCTCTTTTACTTCAGCCCGCCTCGAACTTGCTCCCCGCAATTAGAACAATTCATCGCTAGATAATGCCATCGACTCTCTGCTACAACACCACACCCAACGCGAAATCTCATTTGCGTTGAAGTTTTTATACCGGATGCTTGCCGGTGGTGGACGTCTTATCGAACCTCTCGAACCTCGAAGCCATGCAGAGACCTTCAAACATTTAGGGTCGTGCCACCCCCAGATGATCAAAAGTTGAAGAAAGTCCCTAGGCGACCATAAAAGCGATGTTCTGCCCTCAAAGTGATGCGAGCTTGTGCCCCCCACACACACATTCCTGCATCATCACCCAGCCATACGAGTTTCTAAGGCACCGAGGCGGCGATGTAATAGGAAACTAAACTGCTAAATCCCCAGCACCCCTGTGGCAGGTCGCTTCATCCTTTAAATCTTCGACAAATATTCCTAACCTACTGCCCGGGGCGTTTTCTTGCACCGTTGCCTTTTGTGCTCGCCGTATTGTTCGGGGTCCGTGAGCACACGAGGAAAGCCAATTTTACTTGATAGCCTTGACGATGAACTGCATACGAGCTCGCTACTGCGCAAATCTGCGTACTCTGCCACTCCAAACATCCCTTAAGGCCTTTAAGGCTGCTGCGGTGCAGAGTTGAGAAATTATTATGAAATTGCGGCGAATGTAGTGTAGTGGAACCCAAGGAGAAGAATCCAAGAGGTGGGTGAGAGCCCATACATGCCAGCGGGAGTGAGTGTGTGTGTGCGTTGAGAATTCGCAAAGAAGTTACTGTGTGTTGTGTTTCTCAGGCACTGCACACAATTGCCACACTTCTGGCGGCTGCCTGGCAGGCGGGGGAACGGGTGAAGGTGGCGGCGAAGGATGAAAAAATTGTCGTTCTGTGTTAAGTGGAATTCTTCAGTAATATGCAAATCACGATAGATGGGGATGGCAGGGACTCACGGAGGCGTCTTGCCCGGGGACGGGTGTGTTTGGGTATAAGTTGGTTAAGTGTACTTTTGTGTATCCGAAGAACAAGCGAGTGATGTTGAATGGAATTACACGGACTGCAGCCTTGCACAGCTGCATCATAACTGGATACGGGTGCGGCTTGAAAACTTAAATGCAGGGGCATAGTCTGAAATCCAATTTAAACGAGGAGTGGTTTGCGAAACAGGAGCCAGGAAGGAGATTGGAGGTGAGGGGACTTTAACGAGTGATATTGTGGGTCAAGGTTTTAATTGAGTCGCAGAGTTTGCGAAGTGAGGTCTCATCCAACCACTTGAGGGAGCAAATCGGGGCTACAGTGGTGATCAGAAGAATGCGGACGACTTTCTTGAGAAAGTCCATTTGTTTTGGTCGTTGTAATGAGGTCATGGTTTGTGAGGAAAGTTTGAGTGGCTCCTTTTGGGCTGAAGGTATTTGGGGCAGTTTGCGCTTTGCATGAGAAGGTTCTGATTTTGAAGACAGAAGTGTTCTTTTAAATGCAAACGAAGCACCTTTGCATCTCAATCCTTTCATTTTAACAAAAGTCCTGGTACTACCCCGGAACTTGTTCGACTTTCTTAGCCTTCATGATTGGAGTAGACTTCTGTTATTTCATGATAGAGGAAGGTTTGCAGAGTGCAGTCTACTTCAAGTCTTGACGGTACTTCCTGCCAGTGATAAAATTCATCAATTTCTTCAACGATCAACTTGATCCAATTTTCCTTGTCACCTGAACTGTGTTATTTTCTGGGTAATTCTGGCTCTTTCCCTTCTTCATAACAACGATGAAGCTCTTGTCCTTTTGGAATGAGCTTACTCTGAAGGTATTCTTGTGAACTAGGTCATTATATCTGTATAAACAGCTGTTCGTGAAGTTATTTAGTTGCGTCCTGAAGGGTTTTTTCTTCCCTCTCTTTCAACAGATCTAAACAATTTGTATAAAAAAAAATCAACTATTTAAGATTGAACGTTGTGGTGGCCATCTTGTACAACCTTTTGTCTTTGAATGCAATCCCCACGTTGGCAGTTCTTGCAAAAGTCATTGGTTGAAGGATTAAGCCTTTCTGTGTGCAATCCACGGACACCTGCCATAGCTCTCATTTCACATTTTATTCACTAGATCAGGCTGGAAGACCAATTCCGTCCCGTACATGGTCAGATTTGTTCCGATGTACATCCAGGATGTTACTGACGCTTGGATTTAACACAATCTTCGTTTTTTTTTAAAGATAGGTTTAAAGACAGTTTTATTAAAAAGTGCATAAGGTCATATCAATGATGGTGGCGAATTTAGTGAACTCTAGCAGTTTTCTGGTGCACGCCTGTGACCTGGGACTTTGTACAGTCGAGTATGGAGGGCTTAGACATATCGTTTAGAAATGTACCACAACTTGTGAGCGGCTCCTTTTTGTAGCAGCCTGCCTATGCATGACTGATCCAAGGTCGATGGTATGTTCCACCGCAGGCAGGATATAATTTCTTTAATTGAAAAAATCATCCACTTAAAATAAATCTGCAGTGAAATATCCGACGCATGAAATCTTGGTTAGATCGTTTGTTTACTTATCATCAGCACCCAGGAATAATAATAATAATAATTGTTGGCGCGACAGTCCACAGGGGGACCAGGGCCTAGCTCGCTTATCAACTACTCGTGCTGTTATTCTCCCACGAGTACAAAGGACCTCCGAACGGCGAAATTTGAGAAGGTTTCTTAGACAGTTATTACTCTTTGAGTGCTGTCAGGAGCTCGAAAGAGGTGGTGACGTGAAAAATTTGAAAAGTTCTTGTTGAGCCGGGAATCGAACCTTCGACCTTCGGCGTGTGAGCGTCGCACTCTACCCCCTACGCTACGGCGCCCAGAAATACGAGGGAATAAGTCACATTGCGTCCATAGAGGAGAGCAACACTTACGACTTTGAACATTAACTTAGATGTTGAAGGGGAAAGTCGATGACCTGTTTTGCAACAAGAAGGAAGGGAAGAAGTGTAATAAGACGAAGAAAAGGAAAATATTGTGCCATTAAGAATAGATCAGTCTCCCTTTACGTTCGTTCTGTCAGACATAGCGAATGTCCTTGAGGGGTGCCTTTTGTTCTAAACCATTATCTCCAACCTGCTCATTGTTGCCTAAAAGTAAAATTTGACGTCAAAGATAGTGACCTTATTCATTCGTGTTTTGTGGCAATAAAGACAAGATTTTGTAAATTCAAAGGAACACAGAAATTTACCCGAGATTGACATGATTGCTTTTTGTTCACAGTTGAGGAGGTATTTCCTCAAACAAGAGAAGGCATCAAAAATCTAAAAAAGTCTTCCACAACGTCAATCCTTGGTAAATCTAAAAACGCCAGCCGAACTGCTGAAAAGACTACAATCCCAAGCAGTCAAACCCCTGACATGATGTAAAAATTCTAACAGCAGAAATCCGAAAATGCTTAAAATCCTCAAAAGCAAAAGTAAGGGCATTGCTAAAACAATAAACGGCCCAAATTACGAAACTCCAAGATTTCCAAAATGACATAGTCGGGGAAAACTTCAGTTCTCAAAATCAATACGAGGGTTGCCGTTTATATTTCCGGATTAGAAAACAAAAACAAATGTTCATCATCGAAAATAGTTTTGTTGTTGTTCAAAATATTCCCCATTAAGATCTATGCACTCTTGCATGTGTTTGAATCAATTGTCGAAGCACTTTTGCCACTCTGATTGAGGTATCTTCAAAACATGCATTCTGAACGCATCAACCGCTTCTTCAGGTGTCGAAAAACGATGACCTCTCATTTTATTTCTTACGAATAATAATAATAATTGTTGGTGCAGGGGAACCAGGGCCTAGCTTGCTCATCTACTACTCGTGCTGTGCGCGCTACTGTTCTCTCGCGAGTAGAAGGGACCGACAGTTTTTTGCCAACTCCGAAAGGCGAAATTTGAGAAGCTTTCTTAGTCAGTTGTCAGTTTTTGTCAGTAGCTCGAAAGAGGTGGTGCCGTGAAAAATTTGAGGTGTTCAGCCGGGAATCGAACCTGAACCCTTCGGCGTGTGAACGTCGCACTCTACCCACTATGCCACGGCGGCACTACGAATGGGAATAAAAATAAGTCATTCGGTGCCAAGTCAGGACTGTACGGCAGATGACTCATCAAATCGCTATTTTGAGTGCTCAAAAATGCAGTTGTGTGAACCGATGTGTGAGAGCTCGCATTGTCGTGGTGAACAGCGATCTGTCTTCGGCGATTGGTTTTCCTGATTTCTTGGAAGACCACTGCCAAATTGTAGTGTACCACTCATAATTGACTGCTCTGCGTTGTTCTAGTGATACGGTTGCGACATGTTCAGATTTTCCAAGAAAACAGGTGACCATTTGCTTGGAAGTGCTTCGTGCGCGAGCAACTTTTGTTGGATTTAGCTCAATTTGAAGCACTCTTACAGTCGACTGCTGTTTACTTTCGGGTTCATACGCTTAAATCCACGATTCAACAAGTGTCACGATGTCATAGACCTGTTTCGAAGCACCGCGATCGTATTTTTGGACTATTTCTTTCGACCAATCGACACGAGACTTTTTTGAGCGATTGACAAATTGTGTGGGATCCAACGCGAACAAATTTCTTTGACGTTCAAATGTTCATGCAATGTTGAATGTATGCTGGTCGCACTAATGCCTAAGGTTATCTCAATTTCGCGATAGATCACATGACGATCTTGCAATATCAGTTGGCGCACAGCATCAATGGTTTCCGGAACAACAACTGATTTTGGACGACCTTCACGAAATTTGTCTTGGAGTGAACTACGACTTCGGTTGAATTCACCATACCATCGATAAACACTGGTCCTTGATGGATGGAGGAATTAAGTTCATCGATGCACTGTTGTTGAGTAAATCCACGTCAAAAGTTGTAAAAAATAATCGCACGAAAATTTGCACGATTTAATTCCATTTTTTGAGCGAGATGAATCATTTAAGTTACTGTAAGCAACACAAATAGCGCTCGTATGTCAAAACGATCTGAGGACGTATAACCTGAAAAATGTCAAACTTTACGATAGAACTGGCAGTTACTAAATTGCAACACTAGGGTTACCCAATCCCGAAATATAAAAGACAATCTTCGTATATACTCGTGGCCACCGTGGCGTAGTGGGTATTCGAATTTTTCACAGCTGAACACCTCGAATTTTTCACGGCACCACCTCTTTCGAGCTGCTGACAACACTCACAGGTGGCTAGGCCAAGTAGAGCGGATGAACAACACTGCTCTTCGAATCCGAACCACAGAGACAACGCAACAGAGGACGTCCTAGACTAAGGTGGCGTGCACAAGTGGAGAAGGACCTCAACCAACTTTGAGCGCGCAACTGGAGACAGCGGACGAAAGATTGTGCTGGCTGGAGAAGCATGTTGGCTGAGGCCCAGGTCCATCCCGGACTGTAGCGCCACAAGAAGAAGAAGAAGAAGAATCTTTTAAGTTAATGTTAACAACACAAATAGCGCTCGTATGCGCTGAGTACGTATAACTTCAAAAATGTCAAGGTTTACGATAGAGTTGGCAGTTGCCAGATTGCAACACTAGGGTTGCCCAATCCCGAAATAAAAAAGGCAACCTTCGTAGCGTCCCTTTCAGCAGAGCCTACTTTCTGACTTTGGCGTTACAGAATTTTCCCCATGTATGTCCCTAAGTTCGATCTCTATGATGCAGAAGCGCGTGCCCCCAGACGTCAGCAAAAGATCCCTGCATTTCTCTTATCTTCAGACAGAAAAGGCAGTTGGTGTACAAACGGGACACTTCATATTCTTTGAGCACTTAAGTGTACTTGGACTTAGTGCTCAAAACCCTTTGCGACGGCTGTGGAGAATGTGAAGATGTTGCAGAACACTTCCTCTGTCGATTACCTGCCTTTGCACAGATCAGGTGGCAACTGTTCGGTACTCGTGTGGTTGGAATCCAACTAAGATTCTTTACCAGACAAGCTCTGGTTGGTATTCCTTACCAGGACAAGGATATTACATGAAATATAGGTAACTGTGACTTACGGTGGATCAGTTTGCAAGTCGCTTCAGTGTAGTGTTTCCCAACTTCCAACAAACGGACAAAAGTTCATTTTCTGAGTTGGTGAGGGCCGTGGTCTAGGACTTAAGTTATTTTCATAAATTCCTTGATTGTGGTCTTCTTTGAAAATTCACCTTAAACGAAGGTCTTACTTGTGAACGATTTTTTCCCTTCTTTTTAAATTTTGGGCCAAGATCTCTTGATGAACTGCTGCGGACTCCTGAGGTTTGTAGGCGTAAAGTGATTGCGTAAACAGCAACTGGCAAATTTGTTCAACTGCCTTTTAATCGCTCACCCTGACACTCTCTTAAAACGATAACGGACTTTTTCATCCGCTCTTCATAAAGTTGTGGGGGGTTTCGATCAAAAAAAACACACTGACAGCTTCAACTCGAGGTGAAATATCAGAAGAAGAATTTATTGAAGTAAACAACTTGCTTTTATAGACGTTTTTAAGTATAACGTTAGTGGAGAGTTTTCGGTATCATCAACCCATCATATGGCAGTTTGCTTCCACTAACCCATACAATTACCAATAACATAGAATGCATTCACAGTGGTGCATAGTTTAGAAAAGTGAATTTGAAATTAAATTTGCCTACAAAGTTAAAGTTTCAGCGCCACAGAGCAGGATTGAAATGATTAACGTTTTGTTCTCGACAGAGATTGTAATACATCACTGTTATGTTGATAAAGTGGGGATTGACGATTTGTATGATACACTTGCTTTGCACTGCAGTTGTTCTCCCGACGCTGCTGCAAGACATCCTATTTTGGAGGACAACCATGGGAAAAGCACACACTGCTAGCACATGGAATGAAAAGATGAATCAGTGTCAATGGTTCTAAGGAACACACACTCCACTGCACAAGATGTCAAAACGTTTTGAGTACGTATAACCTCAAAAATGTCAAACTTTACGACAGAGCTGGCAATTGCCAGATTGCAACACTAGAGTTGCCCAATCCCGATATATGAAAGGCAACCAACTCAATCAGATAGGATCTCAAAACGGTCAAAAATTGTGAAACGCCATACATTCTAATGGTTACACTCCCGAAAGACCAAATGCCGAAATTCCTTAAATTCAAAATAGGCGGAATTAAGAAATGGCCAAATTACAGAAGCCCGAAAAAACAAAAACTTTGAAATCGCGAAAACCACGATCCCAAAATGCTTAAAATCTCAACAAATTCAAGTTTATAAACTGGCAAAAGCTCAAATGGCCAAAATCGTAAATTAACCATAAACTTGATAAATGACTGAGAATCATAAAACAGAGAAACCGAAATCAAACGTCAAAATCAAGAAATTACTGAAATCCTGAAATTCAAGAAAAAAGGATCCAAAAAAAGCTTAAATGTCCAAATTTCAAGTTTAGACCAACAAAATTTAAGAAATTGACAATCTTGCAAGTTCGTCGCCAAGATGCAACTGAACTTGTTGAAATGCAATTTTAAAATGTGTTTGGAGTAAGTACAATATATGAGTAGATAATAATAAGGTCTTCCGCCGCCTGGCTTATCCATGGTGTCGTTTTCACCGGCTCTGAATCGACGAAACCACTCCTCCGCGGTTCGAAGTGATAGAGTACCATCCCCCAAAATGCCATTAATTTCACGGAACGTTTCTATAGCGGAATTGCATCTCACGAAGGAAAGCTTTAAAATAGCGCGTGTTCGAGTTCGGCGTTAGTGAACTCCATGCTTACACGTCTATATCTGTTGAACGCAATATCCAAACTAATTATGCTTAGCGTCGTTTTTTCGTAGGTTATGTCAAGACCTTTCAAATGATGTATAGTATTGCCGGATGTGAGTATTTATATAATCTGTAGCGCTTTGTACATAGCCGGAAAATGCAAAAGACAAAAAGGCGGACGGGAGGTATTTGACAACTTTATATGTTGTTCAGAATTCTTGAACAACGCGAAATCTTTAACTTGGACTGTTTTGAAACTTTATACTGGTTAAATATAAAGAACAAATTTGTGTGTTTTCTAAGTCTAAATGCTTTTTTGAAAAGTTTCTTGAGCACTTCATCGCATCACAATATCATTTAAAACATCCTGCCTGTTGATACTTCACACATTGGTGTACGATAAATTTGTACTTTTGAACTTACTCTTCAAATTTAATTAACAATTTTACGCACAATCAGTGCACGTAATTATGACTAGTTCTCTACATTCATGAATTTCAGAAATCGAGAATATGTCTCTAGCGTGCCGGACAAACAGACGTGTTTCGAAACGAAAACTTCAAAATTATATCACCCAACCATTGTTTTGATAATGTCCCGGCTGACTTCAAGATTGTGAAAAGCATACATAGCTTTGCTTTCTTTGGGTAAAGGTCAACGAATTGTGCGTCAAAGATTCGTCAGGAAAGAAGTCGCATTCGTCTCTAAGCGAGAAAAATCTCGTGTGTAAATAATGACGATAAGACAATTCAAATCAAATTTGTTGGGCTCTTTAAAATTGTTTATTTCTCATTCTTATTTTAAAGCATCATACCTCTGTTCTCAAATGTTATATCCGATTTATAAGAAAAAAAGGAAAGTAAACATTTATGACTCCTGTGGGCTGAAAAGAAACAGAAATAAGGAAAATATTAAAATTCAGTTGTTTACAGGAGAAACAGCAGTAGTGGGATTTTTCAAAATAAATATACCGGTGGGGAAATATAAGGACATACTTGAACATATTAAGTTTTGAAAAGGGTGGTTTTATAGCTATTTGGCTGGCTTAAACAGCTGACGCACGTTTCGTGTTTTGTTTCACTGTCAAACATCTTCAGTTTGCCTAAATTTCGTCTTACAAACGAACAACGCTTGCAAATTATTGAATTTTATTATCAAAATGTGTGCTTTGTTAAGAAAGTTCATCAGGCGCTTCTTCCATTTTATGATCAAAAATGGACGAAGCTCATTTTTGGCTCAATGGGTACTTAAATAAGCAGAATTATCGATTTTGAAGTGAATATCAGCCAGAAGCATTGCAAGAGCTACCGGTCTTCCAGGCGGAAGCCTTCGCGATCCTAATAGCCACCAACTATATTGTGAAGAATAGGCGGACGAGAAGAAGTATCTGCTTCTGCAGCGACAGTCAAGTTGTGCTCAAGGCCTTACTCAACCCTTTAACCTCTTCCAAGATAGTTCAAGAATGCAAGCCTTCCCTTAATTTGGTCGGTAGGCAGAATTTTCTACGACTTGTCTGGGTCCCGGCTCATTACTGGATCCTGGGAAACGAAACTGCCGATGAACTAGCTTGGCTTGGTTCACTAGAGGCATTCGTAGGGCCCGAACCACCTTGGGATTACTCGCGTCCGTGGTCAGGGCCTCTGTTGATGGTTGGGTCTCTCTACAGCACAACCAGCGATGGCGTGACTCCCCACGATGAAGGGTGACCAAGAGTATGCTCCCAAACGTCTGCAAGAAATCAGCTTCTTTTCTGATATGTCTAGACAGAAACGAGTGCAGACGACTTGTCGGCGTACTAACGGAACACTTTACCTTCGTTATGTACCTCAGTCGGCTTGGGCTTAGTGATGTCACACACTGCGACGTCTGTGAAGAAGGTAAAGACACTTCAGAACACTTTCTCTATCAGTGTCCTGCTTTCGCTCGTATCAGGTGGCGGTTGTTTGGCGCTGATGTGGTGGGAACTGAAAACCTAAGTTCTATATCACAGAAGTGCATCTTGGTTTTTCTTCGGGAAACCAAGAAATTACATTAAATGAAGGTCACTGCCTGGACAATGGACCAGTATTTGAGTCTGAGCGCTCCAGTGTAGTTTGTCCCAACCTCCAATAAAAAAAAGAGCTACCAATGCATTCAGAAAAACTCAAAGTTTGGTGCGGTTATGGGCTGCTGGCATCATTGGACCGTACTTCTTCAAAGATGATGCGAATCGTAACGTAACTGTGAATGGTGAGCGCTACCGTGAGATGATATCAAACTTTTTTGCCCAAAACGCAAGAGCTTGACTTGCATGACATGTGGTTTCAACAAGACGGTGCCACATACCACACAGCACGCGCAACGAAGGACTTATTGAAAGGCGAGTTAGGTGAACATTTTTTTTGACTTTCGGGACCGGTTAATCAACCGCCAAGATCGTGAGAATTTACGCCTTTACACTATTTTTTGTGGGGCTATGTTAAAGGTCGCCGTGGCGTAGTGGGCAGAGTGCGACGCTCACACACCGAAGGGTCTAGATTCGATTCGATTGCAGGTCCCTTCTACTCATGAGAGAACAGTAGAGCGCATAACACGAGTAGTTGATGAACAAGCTAGGCCCTGGTCTCCCTTTGGACTGTAGCGCCAACAGTTATTATTATTATGTGAAAGCATATGTCTATACTTCAATTAACGCATTGGAAGACAACATTGAAGCATTTATTCGTGACATACCGCTCGAAATGTTGGAAAGAGTATGCCAAAATTGGACTAAGCGAATGGACCATTTGAGGCGCAGTCAGGTCAACATTTGCATGAAATAATCTTCATACATTAAATTATATGAACAGTACCATGGATTGAAATAAAGATTTCATGCATTTTTCTAATTTTATGTTTTTTTTTTTTTTTTTTTGAAAAACTATCACCCTTTCTTACGGATGCGGAATAAAGGCTAGAACAACATCAGATCTAGCTGCTACCCAGAATTGTTACTGGAATATCCGATATGCCCTATCACAGGTTACCAAAACGTAGCTCAATAAGTAAAGGTTTCTACATTTGCAATAAAAAATATTAGCTCAGTGGTTTTGGTCTGATATTTTAATGAACGACAAATGGCCGCCTTTTCATAGTGGTATAGTGTGACAATCATAATTTTGCACAACTTCGCGTTGCTTAATGGTACTACCTTCCCTTGAGGTTCTGATAACACTTAGTGTGTACTGGCTTTCTAAGTAAAAAGCTGTCAAACTTTGCCGTCTGAAGGTGAAAAAAAGCTACAGGTACACCTTGCTATAAATAAACGCACAAGTGGCAGATTTGTTTAACCCACAATGCGTTCTGAATGCTGCCTTAGCTATTTTTAAATTTACATTTGATGAGAAAATTTCCAAAGGAACAGTTGTGCCTGGCGTGCTCTTGCTGGTTGTTGAAGGATTTATACTTTGGTTCTTCAACCAATCGATGAAATCTGATTTGATGACAACGCAACCGTTGCTGGGTAGGAAGTTGCGATCAAAATGTACATCCACATCTCCGGGGTGGACCTGGGCCTCAAACAATATGCCTCTCCAGCTATCACGATCTCTTGGCAGCTGCCTCCAATTGCGCACTCCAAGTTGGTTGAGGTCCTTTTCCACTTGTGTGCGCCATCTTAGTCTAGGACGTTCTCTGTTGCGTTGTCCCTGTGGTTCGGATTCAAAAACTCTTCGGGTCGAAGCAGTGCTGTCCATACGCTCTACATGGCCTAGCCACCTTAAGCGCTGTATCCGCAGACGCTTGACTAGGCTCATGCCGCCGTACAGCCCATACGGTTCGTGGTTGAATCTTCTCCTCCAGATGCCATCAACGCCCGCAGGACTTTTCTCTCGAAGAGACCAAGGGCTTCCTCATCCACTTTTAGTAGCGTCCAGGTTTCTGCGCCGTAAAGCAGGACTGGGATGAAAAAGGTGTTATACATAGCCACTCGTTGTTGTGTGACCTTCCTTGATGACAGCTTGTACCTAGCTTTGCAATCTTTTACCACCAGACCCATTTTAGCCGCTTCCGCTTCAATGCCAGCAAACGCCTCATTAACTGCTCGCTGTGTTCGTCCGATCACGCCAAAGTCATCAGCGTAAACTAAAAATTGAACTGACTTCTGGAAGATCGTGCCTCTGGTGTTGACTTGTGAGTTACGCACGATCTTCTCGAGGATGATGTTGAAGAAGTCACATGACAGCGCGTCGCCTTGTCGAAAACTTTTTTTGACATTGAAGATCTCGGTGAGTTCGGTACCGACCTTGACAGAGCACCGAGAGTTCTCCATCGTCATCCTACATAGTCTGACGAGTTTGGTAGGAATGCCACAACTAGACATGGCACTGTATAGCTCGTCTCTATGCACGCTGTCATACGCGGCCTTGAAATCGACAAATAGATGGTGGGTGTCGATTTGTACTTCTTGGGAATTCTCCAGGATCTGCCGAAGTGTGAAGATCTGGTCGATTGTGGATTTCCCTGGACTGAAACCACAGTGATAAGGACCTATCTGGTTGTTTATGAACGGTTTCAGGCGCTCACACAGTGCGGCAGAGAGAATATTATATGCGATGTTAAGAAGACTGATTCCTCGGTAGTTGGTGCAGTTGAAGGGGCCTACTTTCTTGTGGACCGGACAAACGATGCTGAGATTCCATTCGTCGGGCATGGTTTCCTCCGACCATATCTCACAGATGAGCTGGTGCATGCACCCAACCAGCTCATTCCCAGCCGCTTTGAACAGCTCTGCGGATAGTCCGTCCTCGCCGGCAGGTTTTTTTTGACTTCAGTCTCGATATTGCTATCTTCACCTCGTCGAAGTTGGGGGGAGGGAATTCTTGTCCATCATCGTCCAAATTGAGTGGAACATTCTGCCTAACAGCGGGATTTGCGTCGTCATCGCCGTTACATCCATGTAATCACATATCGTAATTTATTAACATTACGTCGATACACGCATAACTTAAATTTGATCGCCAACAGACTGTTCTTTAAATAAGCAATTGAATTTATTGCCAAGTGCAACTGTATTTTTCCTTTGTTCAACATAGAAATCGCAGGAAATCGGGTGCATACTTCTAGGTGCTACATTTATGTTGCATATGTTTAAATTCTGCTGACGCTCTGTATCTGCTGCTGTAGCGAGTGGCATGCCGCTCAAGGCATTGGCGTCTTGTTGCCTTAGCAAGTGGCATGCTGCTCAAGTCATGAGCGTCTTGTTAAGCGTTATCACGGTTTTTCAGGGAAGTTTTGACTGTTTATTGACAGACTGTTGAAGCATCCATTACCATGAATCATGTTGCGTCGAATATTAGCGAATATGTGATTAGTAGAGGAAAGCTTTTCCCCGCAATAGGAAATTTGTACAAGTTGCTTGATCGTGAAACGTCTTCTCATTCAATACAAGACCAGTTAAATTCGTATGCTCCCATAAAGTCCCGCACGGAACGTCCTATGATGCCAACGCTGTCTAGTCCTCTAAGCGACTGTACAGATAGGAGTCTTTGTCTCTCGGGTTAACTTCTGTCTGCTGCACTTTCTTCACAGCAGGAGATTAAGGAAAGTCACTATCAAAGTCACATCGTTGACAACCGAATCAAAGCCACTACCGCGGTCAGGTGCAGGCCGCCATAAACAATTTTCTAGAACGCTCCCACCAGTTGCGCGCTGCATGCCTTCGGGCCTCTTGCTCTTCTTCTTCTTCTTGTTGCGCTACAGGATTCTGATGTCAAACTGAATGGGCCTGAGTTCCAAAGCGTATTCAGGTTTGTCTAGGATGAACTTCAAACCTTGTTTCTCCACCTTGTATGATCACTCGTTTCGTGTTCCTGCAACAATTTTTTAACGGTCCTCCTACTCTTGTCTTCTTCTTCTTCTTGTGGCACCACAGTCCGGGGTGGACCTGGGCCTCAACCAACATGCCTCTCCATCCAGCACGATCTTTCGCCAGCTGTCTCCAGTTGCGCACTCCAAGTTGGGGTCCTTCTGCGCCACTTTAGTCTAGGTCGTCCTCGTTTGCGTCGTCCCAATGGCACGGATTCAAAGACTTTTCGGGCCGGTGCAGTGGTGTCCATACGCTCTACATGGCCTAGCGATCTTAAGCGTTGTATCCGTGGACGCCTGACCAGGAGCATGTCGCTGTATAGCCCATAGAGTTCGTCGTTAAATCTTCTTCTCCAGATGCCATCAACGCAAACAGGACCAAACACGCAACACTTTCCTCTCGAAGAGACTAAGGGCTTCCTCGTCCGCCTTTGCTAACATCCAAGATTCCGCGCCATAAAGTAGGACAGGGATGATCAAGCTGATATATAAAGCGAGCTTAGTCCTTCGAGTGAGGGCTTTATTACTCAGCGATTGGCAAGAGTGATTCTGCGTTTGATTTCGATACTGATGTTGTTGTCCCTATTTAACGCGTAGCCGAGATAGACGAAGTCCTCGACTACCTCGAAGTTTTTGATGCCTGTTGTGTGTTCTTCCTCGATGACAGCATGTACTTAGTTTGCCCTCATTTATCGCCAGACCCATTTTAGCCGCTTCCGCTTCAATACCAGCAAACGCTTCATTGCCGGCTCGCTGTGTTCATCCAATTACGTCAATATCGTCAGCGTAAGCTAGCAATTGAACTGACTTCTGGAAGATCGTGTCTCTGGTGTTGACTTGTGAGTTGCGCATGATCTCTTCGAGGATAATGTTAAAGAAGTCACATGACAGTCCGTCACCTCGTCTAAAACCTTTTCGACATTGAAGGACTTGGTGAGTTCGTTACCGACCTTGACGGAGCAGCAAGAGTTCTCCATCGTCATCTGTCTGACAATTTGACGAGTTTGGTAGGAATGCCAAAACTAGGCATGACACTGTATAGCTCGTCTCTATGCACACTCTCATATGCGGCCTTGAAATCGACGAATAGGTGGTGATAGGTGGCCTCTTGCTCTACACCATCGAAATTCACGCCATCTTGGTCTATACCACTTATTCCACTCAATCGCCTTCGCTTAGATTTGACTTTGCTACATGAGCTACAAAGGACATACCGGGACGGTTCCTCTTCGCTGAAGCAAGCTCCTTGTGTGTGCGCTGTCCACCGGATTTTACTGAGTTTTCCTCACAACATAATCTGCGTTTGGACGTTTACACATGTTGTGATTGCTGTGTTTTTGCAAACATCTATTCCCCACGTAGAAAGTCAACGATTCTCTATAAAACTATTCCCTCAAAGTCCGTCTTGGAATGGGATGCGTTTTGTTGTGCTTCAGGATATTGACCTCCGCCCTATAGTACAGCAGCATCTATGTCGTGGTGAGATTTCTTAATGTAAAGAGCCTAAGCAGACAATAGACAAATTTATGAGGTCCGAACTGCCACAAGCGCATGTGTCCCTCTCAAATATGCACCTAAGGAAGCCGTAAGATTGGACTTCTTCAAAATCATCCACCGCTACCATGATCGTTGGACAACTATTTTTCAACGACAGTGCTACCCTGTACTTCGTTGAAGTACTGCCTCAGGCATCTTGCCACCAATTTGGGGGGATGTATTGTAACTTGTTCGGTTCACTCGATAACGCTGAGCCTGGCGGGAAAGGTGTCTCCTGTCAGCTCACTAGAGAAATGGACTACCTTCTCCAATGCCAGACTGAAAACAAGGATGCCCAGACCATCACCCTGTCGGAGTCGATTAAAGATGATGATTGGTGCGTTTGTCATGGTCGACATCTTGTATTGGATGCCTAATTCCCCAACCTGATAATTTTGGATGCTCAAAGGACACAACAGAGCCCAAGGCCGGTGAAGGTTTCAAATGTTGAACAAACGACGTAATGCGGCTCATTTGTGCTCGTCCAGTGCGGCAAAAACGGATTAATTTTCTCGAATTCATCCAGCGCCCTTTTGATTTGAGTGGCGCCACATGCGGCCTTGAAATTGACAAGTTGACAAGACAAGACTTAGAATTCATTGGTCTCTTTCAGAACTTGCCCCAGTGTTGGCCTGCCTTTGGATTGAACGGTTTTGTACTCTTGCGTGCAGAAGCTCAACCGTTTTAGGCCTTCGCACAATATACTGAATGCTGCCTGTCTTCACTCGCAAATTCATTTCACTTCAATTCAAGAAGGTAGAAACAGGAGACAAAGACATGTAGGCAACATGTCGGTTCATTATTTTTCAACGCCACTGTACATTAGTCATCTGCAACTCTCTCCACCTCTTTGCATGACCTTAAGCCCATTGGCGTGCTTGCTATTCTATCTTTAGCCTTGCAGGTACGCACTTAATCTTTCTTCTTGTGCAAGAATAAAAGCCCAAAGTGCACGATGAAAAGATAAATTAGTTGACGACAATTCGCAAAAAAAGAAACAAGAAAAATATTATAAATAAAAGCAGAACTTAAAGGTATCACTGCATGGTTGAAATAATGTGCAATGTGTAGCCACCCCTTCAGGTTGCGAATGTGCCCCCATCACCTTGGCCCCCATTTGAGCACTGAAGGTTGTGCGCGCTTCAGGCGCTCATCTCATTTCGCTGCGAAATTGATTGCGCAAAACACAGCAGACGAAGAGTTAGATTATGTCACGGATATCTCACACATATTAAGTGGCACTCTCGTTGCTTCCGGTTATATCATTTCGTTTTTATGCACTCGACTGGACACACAGTTTTAAGTGCCCCCTCCGCCGAGGGATCTGGTCCCGCGCAACGTTTAATGGACTATAAATTATGCATTACAAGCTATCAACAGGCGACTGTGGGGACGGTGATAACTCGCCCCTCTGTCTGACAAGGGGCTGTGCCCCTCAGGTTTTGCTTTTGCGATGAGAGTGTCTACACAGCATAGGCAGGAACAAAACGGCGAGTGCAAGTTTTTTTGTTTTTCAAAAGAGTACATCTCTTTTGCGAGTGTGGCTGTTGTTTTGATTCAGTGATACCCTCTTTATCAAGCCTCGCTGTGGTGCGGAAAATATTCATTTTCATTAATATTCATTGGGACGGGGTTAAACTGATTAGAAGGGTCCAGCATGGAATGTGACTTATTGGGAAAAATGAGATTTGGGGCTTCGTCCTTTTTTGTTCGAGTGGATTACGCCCTCATCAGGACTTGTTTCATATTAAAATTGCATTTTTCTTTTTCCGTGAGTTTGAGGGGATGAAGGATCCTTTCTGGCTTTAATCCGGTCCATGATTAGAAGTTTAAGGATACAAATTCCAATCTGGAGTTATTTGATGATATCAGTGTCGATTTTCTTGAACTCATCGGTCCTGACAGTGACAGGAGAGCGG
Source organism: Eristalinus aeneus (assembly GCA_955652365.1). NCBI lineage: Eukaryota > Metazoa > Arthropoda > Insecta > Diptera > Syrphidae > Eristalinus > Eristalinus aeneus. The sequence goes on along the minus strand of OY019130.1, from coordinate 28,352,303 downwards.
AATGAACTTTTAAGCGATTAGGAGATAGACTGAAAGACTTTGGGGTTCCTCGTCTTTTGTATGGAGCGCTTTTGTGCGATGAGGACGACGGCCTCAAACAAAACCTCCAGTGGTGGTTGACCTTAGGAGAGTAACTCGTTCAGTATAAGAACCCCGTCAATCGAAGGTGTGAGGCTGAGGTGTATTATTGGGTTGTTGTCTACACTCCATAAACTCGAACCCTGTGGTTTAAGCAACCACACAGGGCACACAACTGACTCTGTGGAAACACTCTCAACTTACAGACCCATTTCGCTGCTAAGCAATATGAGGAAAATCCTGGAAAGGTTGTTAGTGCAGAAAATTAAGCAACACTGCACGGAGTCGAACATCATTCCAGACATCCAATTCGGATTCCGGGAAAAACACTCGACTCTGCATCCTTTGATGAAGTTTCATCACGATGTCGTGGCTGGTTTGAACAATCACCAAGTCACCGTGGCATGCTTCTTGGATACTGAGAAGGCCTTCGACACGGTTTGGATAGAGGGTATCATCTTTAAACTCAAATTAATGAGATTTCCCTCTTACCTCATCGAACAGTTTTCTTCAAGCCAGGAAATTCTACGTGGAAATAGAAGGAGCAAATCAAGAACAAGGAACACCCAGACAGGCAGGCACAGGGATCGCGACTGGGACCTATACTGTTTAACGTTTACACCGCAGATCAACCGCCATTATCGCCATCTGTTACCTGTTGCCTGTTCGCGGACGACTCGTTAACATACTCAACATAGCCGTCACCGCAGATAGCAGCGCGGAGGATCGACCAACAAATGGAGAAGCTCTACTTCTACTATCAGAAGTGGGGCATCCGCATCAATACCAATAACTTGGTCCTCATGTGTCTGCGGAGACCAACACGACGAGGTTCCCGAACAGCCGGAAAATGCCGGAGCATTAAGATAGTGCTACCCAACGGGACAGCACTAACGACAAGGCAAAGTATCTTGGAGTGAACTTCACTGAGAGGTTGAAGTTCAATCCTCACTCCAAAGTGACCCTTCAAAAGGCCAGTTTCGCTTTCCATCGCATCTACCCATTGATGCGACGTGAGAACGGACTTGCCGAGAAGACGAAGCTATTACTGTACAAGTAGCTCATACGACCCATTATAACGTATGGCTTCCCTGTATGGTATAGCATCTCCAAAACCAGCATGGAGAAACTATCGGTCTTCGAAAGGAAGGTACTACGAATCTGCACCGGTCTCACCTTTAACAAGCAACAAGAAGGTCTGCGAAAAATCGCGCATCATCCCCCTGCAACAGTTCTTGGTGCAACTTTCCAAGAAACAGTTATGCGAAACGGAAACCCAATCTTCAAGAACTTAAGGAGCTCAATCCCTGGACAACGATTTCTCAATCCACACAACATGTTAAACTAAGAGATTTTCCCCCCGACATCTTCTGCATGCGAGCCGTATCACTTCTTCTCCAGCAGTGATACAACTTACCATCGAGGTTGACTCTGAAAACAACCCCCCTCTCTCCTCCACCACAACAAAGGAACATCATCGACACGATGGATCTAATGTTAAGACAGGATATCGTTTTATTGTAAATAATTCACTTGTACACACTCAAACTATGTAAGACAGTTGTTCATCCGTCGGGTCCCTATTGTTGAGCCGACATATATATATGTATATTCTCTGTAGTCTTAAGCTTAAAAATTTTGAAATTGTAAATATTTTGTTCAATAAAGAAAAAATTGAAATTGAATTGAATTGAGCGAACCGGCAATGAACGGCCCGCAACAGGAAAACTCTTTGACTTATAGTGAAACGTCTTTTCATTCAAAGCACAAGACCAGTTAATTTCGTCGGCTTTCATAATGTATCACCTGAAACGTTCGATGATGCCAACGCTGCCTGAATCTCTAAGAAACTGTTCAGATTCCAGAAAGATATTGCCCCCCCGTGTTAACTTCTGACTGCCACACAAAACTACAGATTATTTAAAGAAATCACTATAATGGGCAACGTCTTCACCTTCATCGGATCTGTGATCCGATACTGGGCGCCATGAAGAACTTTATATCAGGCTCCAGCCAGTGATGTATTCAATGCATCCGTGCCTCTTGGTCTATACCATTGTGGACTACATCAACCCGGCCTACGCCATCAAATTAAGGCTAAACTAAACGCTAAGCACTTTTTCTGTCTTTAAACAGTTAAAATAGGGCCCAAAAGAGACAAAACGAGTTTAATTTCTCCTTATACAAATTGAACAAGCAATTCAAATATTTCGACAAATGTGCCATGGAGATGAATTTCTTTCGACAGAATTATTTAACGAGTCATTTTTGGCTACTTGCCCACGAGCATGAATTCATCAAGTTGAATGACCAGTGCGTTGCTTTTGGCAAGTGCTGATCCTTGACTGATATGTTGCCAAAAAATTTGGTGTTTATCTTTAGAGCAGACACCCCCTCGAGTGCAAGGAGTTCGATGAGGGTCAGATCTCGCGACTGGGTGACTCATCTGTGAAACCAAATATAAAACAGAAGTCGAAGTAAAACGCATGCCAATGACCGCTGACATATGACTGTCTTGAATCTAGACTAAACGTTTGTTCACTTGAACTGTCTAATGAGTTCAAGAACGGGCTCTGTTATTTTCAATTTAAAAATTGAATGACAAACGTGACCTTCACCGTGTAAATGGGATGAACATTAAGCTGTTGGAAAGAATGATGAACGAAATGTGAATGTTGCTCCAGGGACAGAGAAGTTATTTAAAAAGTATTAATTAAGTAACTCAAGGCAGAAGGTTGGATACAACAGTATTTCAAATATTTTTAAGGTTTCGTTTTAGAATAAAACTTAACATCAGCAGACGGGGTGACGAACACCGAAATGAGGAAACGCTGACCAAGCGTCTGGGGCATTTGCTGCACGGTGCATCGTTTCCCACAACAGCGAGCAACCGCAGAAAGCTGAGTCAGGGGAGGGAGGGAATAAATATAGGTGATTGAATGTTTGTAAGTTTAATTTTAAGACTATTGATTTCTTTTTCTTAATCTTAGTAGCGCGTTTCATTAACTTATATAAAGTGTTTCCTTTACAGAGGATTTTAACGATGAACGACTCCAAAGGTAAAGCTTTACAGACATTTAAAACCATATTTAATTGGTAAACCATAATGGAGAAGTTTGTCAAGAAGGCATCAAAGAAGCTGCCACTGATGTGCAGAAGGAACCCATGGTTTGACGACGAGTGCAGGCAAGACGCCTACAAGCCAACGCTGCATCGAACAACGAGGCGTGTTCGTGAGCTCTACAAACAGAGAAGAAGGGAAGAGCACCGGCTTTTCAGAAGAAATAGAAGAAGCATGCGAAGAGCGCGGTCGATTAAATGGAAAGGTGTTATGGCAGGAATAAAGTCCGAAAGTTTTATCGAAAGGTAAAACAGCTATCCGGAGGATAAAAGGTTCGGACCAAGGCCTGCCGGAGTCGCAGTCTATGCTGAGAATCTGGAAAGATCATGATGATGAAAGATGACGGCCCAAATCCCGCTGTTAGGCAGAATGTTCCACTCGATTACCTAGGGATCAGTTTCCTAACATCGCATACAAGATCCTCTCCGCCGTATTGTGTGAGCGTCTGAAACCGTTTGTCCATGACCTGATAGGTCCCTATCAGTGTGGTTTCAGACCAGAGAAGTCCACAATAGACCACACTTTCACATTACGGCAGATCCTGGAAAAGACTCAAAAAGTGGAAATAAACACTCACCACCTATTCGTCGATTTTAGGGTCGCATACGACAATGTGCACAGAGACGAAATACACAGTGCCATGTCTAGTTTTGGCATTCCTACCAAACTCGTCAAATTGTGTAGGATGACGATGGAGAACTCTCGCTGATCCGTCAAGGTCGGTAGTGAACTTACCGAGACCTTCAATGCCAAAAAAGGATTTGGACAAGGCGACGCACTGTCATGTGACTTCTTTAGCATCATCCACGAGAAGATCGTGCGTAACTCAGAAATCAACACCAGAGGCACGATCTTCCAGAAGTCAGTTCAATTGCTAGCTTACGCTGATGACATTGACGTGATTGGACGAACACATCGAGCCGTCAAATAGGCGTTTGCTGGCATTGAAGCGGAAGCGGCTAAAATGGGTCTTGCGGTAAATGAGGGAAAAACTAAGTACATGCTGTCATCAAGGAAGGTCACACAACATCGACGTCTTGGACTTAGCATCACACTAGGCAGCAGAAACTTCGAAGTAGTCAGTTTCAAAAGCAGAATCACTCTTGCCAATCGCTGTTTCTCTGGGCTAAAGAGGCAATTGAGTAATAAAGCCCTCTCTCGAAGGACTAAGCTCGTTTTATATAACAGCTTGATCATCCCAGTCCTAGTTTATGATGCGGAAACCTGCACATTTTTTTGTGGTCACCGTGGCATAGTGGGTAGAGTGTGACGCTCACACGCCGATGGGCCTAGTTTCGATTCCCAGCCCAACACCAATTTTTCGAATTTTTCACGGCACCACCTCTTTCGAGCTGCTGACAACACTCAAAGAGTAATAACTGTCTAAGAAAGCTTCTCAAATTTCGCCGTTCGGAGTCGGCAAAAAACTGTAGGTCCCTTCTACTCGTGAGAGAACAGTAGCGCGCACAACACGGGTAGTTGATGAGCAAGCTAGGCCCTGGTCCCCCTTTGGACTGTAGCGCCAACAAATATTAATTATTAACCTGGACGTTACCGAAGGCAGATGAAGAAGCCCTTAGTCTTTTCGAGAGAAAAGTTTTGCTTGCAATTTTGCCCTGTTTGCGTTGATGGCATCTGGAGGAGAAGATTTAACGACGAAATCTATGAACTGTACAGACATGCGGGTGGTAAAGCGTCTACGGATACAACGCTTAAGATGGCTAGGCCATGTAGAGCGTATGGACACCACTGCTCCGGCCCGAAAAATCTTTGAATCTGAGCCATTGGGACAACGCAACAGAGTACGGCCTAGGTTAAGGTAGCGCACACAAGTGGAGAAGATCCTCAACCAATTTGGAGTGCGCAACTGGAGGCAGCTGGCGAAAGATCGTGCTAGCTGGAGAGGCATGTTTGTTGAGGCCTAGGTCCACACCGGACTGTAGCGCCACAAGAAGAAGAAAAAGTTCAGAGAAGCCCACATCGCGGCTTTTCGGCTTCTCTGAACTTCTTCTTCTACCGAATACGAAGCGAGGACAATGATCTTCGTTTTCACAAGTGGAATGTGAATCCCTTTACATTTGCATGTTTGCTGCTGATGTGGAGGCACTATAAGTAAATAAGGCGAACACCACCACCAGTTAGGAGACGCAATGGAATGAGCTCACCGAAAAGAGGATGAAATACAGCGTGGAACAGAGGGCAAACACAGCGTTTGCTTGGATGAGGATGAGAGAAACATGTTCAAGACTGACGTATGCAAGAGTAGTTAAAGTTTAAATATTTAAGCAAGCACATCATAAAAAATCAACATCAGTCTGATTTGCGGATTATAAAGGTGAAGACAAGACTGACTTGTATGACCTTCTTAAAGGGATATTCGATCAATTCCCAAGCTATGACACTAAGTTCGTTCTAGACAACTTAAATGCAATGGAAATTCCCTTTGCTAGAGTCATCGGAAGTTCAAGGGCCTGACAACACGATCAAGACTGCCCAAAGTGTAGAATTAACAGGGCGGTGCGACTACACAGCGTACCAGGTATACCTGTATGATTTGAGCGTCAAGATACAAATGTCTCGATAGGGAACATTTGTTGTGAACGAGTCCTTATTTTTTTTTTTGTTTGTTTGCTATGACATCCGTGAAAAATATTTAGTATACATCAAGTCATTGAACAGACAACATCATATTTGTTCATCGTGTTAGAAATGTCGAATTTTGTACCAGAAAGTGATGATTTGCGGAAAGCATTCAATTTTTGTTTTCCTTTGAAGAAAAGTGCTGCAGAGTCGCATCGAATGCTTGTCGAGGCATATGCTGATCATGCTCTATCAGAAGCAACATACAAAAGATGGTTTCAACGGTTCAGAGGTAATGATTTTGATGTGAGAAATGAAGAACGTGGAAACCACAAAAAGAGTTTGAAGACGCCGAATTGCAAACGATATTGGATGGAGATGACACTTTGAGTCAAAAGCAAATGGCAGCAATGTTAAATGTTGCACAATAAACAATTTCTGACCGTTTAAAAGCTATGGGACAGATCCAAAACTGTGGAAAATGGGTGCCACATAAATTGAATGGAAGACAGATGGAAAACCGAAAAAAACACTTGTGAAATTTTGCTTCAAAGACACGAAAGAAAATCGGTTTTGCATCGGATTGTTACTGGCGATGAAAAATGGATTTCTTTTAAGGATCCTAAAGGAAAAAAAATCATGGGTTAATCTGCGACAGCCATCAACATCGACTGCAAAACCAGATCGATTCGGCAAGAAGACAATGCTGTGTGGTCGGTGGGACCAGAAAGGTGTGCTGTACCACAAGCTCCTAAAACCTGGTGAAACCGTTAATACTGATCGCTACTGACAACAAATGATCATTTTGAACCATGCATTAATCGAGAAACGACCAGAATCAGCCAGAAGACACGGCCAGGTAATTTTGCTCCATGACAGTGCCCCTGCACACAAAGCAAAACCGGTTCAGGATACAATCAAGCAGCTACCCCACCCGCCATATTCACCAGACTAGGCTCCTTCCGACAACCATTTGGTTTCAACGATGGGACACGCATTGGCTGAGCAGCACTTTGATTCCTACGAGGAGGTCGAAAATTGGGTGTCTGATTGGTTTGCTTTAAAAGACGAACAATTTTATTGGCGTGGTATTCACAAATTGCCAGAAAGGTTGTCAAAATGTGTAGAAAACAATGGCCAATACTTTGAATAAAATGGTTTTACTTTCCCATTAATAATTAGTGTTTTATTTTCATACCGGTATACCTGGTATGTCACAATCGATTTACTGCAGGGTAAGTTCGATAAGCGCGTTATTTCAAGAAATTTTTCGTAGCATGGCGCCAAATTGAATGTGGTTTAACGCATTTCGCGATAGGACTTGAAAGCTTGAACTGTTTCCAGGAACCTACAATACTCAAAGTGTTCTATTTGCCTCTCACCCAAATTTCTCAAATTGGCAAAACACTTATCCTGCGAAGGCCTTAGCACGCACAAAGAAGCTGGGTCGCGGATTGAAGTTCCACCAATTATTTTCGTATCAAAACATGAGAAAGATGATTTTATTTTTAATTAGTGAAATTTTAACAGTTACCCGAGTACCGGATACTGGATTTGATTTCAACAATGAAGCAGTGTTAAACATTTTCAGCAACTACGAGTTGGTGCAAATTGAGATAAGAAACTGCTGACTTGTGCCTGCAAATGTTGAAATTCTGATCTACTCGTCACATTTAAAATTTAATTAATCCATTCAAAATTCGGTCCCTTTCACTCAAAAGTTCCCTTTCACTCAAAAGTTGCAAGTCCAAATGCGGTCGCCACCTGAAAAAATTCTCGACAAACAGCGCGCGTTAACCAAACACACTGATAAGCAGGGCGACGAAGGAAAAAGTGTCAATGCACCCCGCGCACTTACGACTAAGTCACCATACACCTGAGAGTATACCGCAATAAATTTTAGTATGCAAACGCAATGTGTTCAAAACAATTTTTCCTCTTTTCCTTAAAGAACCACCATCACCAGCACCCCTCCCCACCCATCTCGGACTCAGATTGTCCAGTCATGGCACGTACAATGCGTGCCGCTTAACCAAATCACGTCCCATTTGCCAGAGGTAAAGAGTCCAACACACACACACACACAGCACGCCGCAGAGGAGGTTCAAAATTATATTCAAACTTCATGATAGCCACGACGTGTCAGTACACATGACATTCCGCCACCGAGCCCGGAGAAACTCGAATGGACTCGGACGATTTCTTGAAAGTCATGATGATGCATGGAACACGAGAAATTATGACATATTTGAGGACATCAAATTTGGCTATCACCATGCCGAATTGCTTAGAGAATTAGCTGCGAAAGTATTCTTTAGTCTGTAAATGGTCTTCGGGGAGTTGTTCAGGGACGTGCCTAGAAATCGTTGGGATGTGTTTGGGTATGTGCACGGGTGTGCGAAGTGAATATATTTGACAGGGAAGAGAAGTTTGTGAGGCATGTAAGGTGTGCAAGAAACATCCCTTTGTTGGATTTGTGGTGCAAAGACTTTGGTCCTAGTCTACCACACTGGACTCGAAAACTTTTCCTCGTTTAGAGGATATCAGTGCTCCTTCCAATCATTAATTTTCATTTCCCTCATTTGACGCGTATTTCGACGACAAAAGCGACTATAATTGAGAGTGTGTCAAAAAGTCAAGACAATCACTTGACAACGTCGAATCCTCATTGATGGCCAGGCAAAGCCCCAGCGAAAGCGAATAAAAATGAAAAGGAAACATGGCACTCACCCGGTCCGCTTTTGGGTTTCCAAGTTTTTGTGCTCCATTCAAAAATGACCATCATTACAGCCTGTGATTTGCTGATTTTTTGTTCGGGGGCGCTGGGGTATTGCGTCCTCTCTCGCTTGATTGTAATCCTGACAGCAGTGAAATGATGGGGAAAAATTGTGTGTCCTCCATTTCGGGGGCAGTTAAAGTTGTCACATGAATATTTTATTGTTGCGAACACATTTTGAACAGGATCATGAAAGCGGAAAGAGTGTTTTGATGGCAAGGTTAAGGTTACTTTCGAATCGAGTGAAATGACTCTGACATCTGTTTGAATGTCTTATTCATACGGAGTCGTTTTGCTTTGGGCAGGGTCTTCGGAATTAATTGAGTGTCAGGCGGTTGGCACCCTTCGGGGGATTGAAAGTGGAACATTGGCTCGTCCAATTTAAGGTTGGGCTTTTACTTAATTTATGAGGCGAGTGGTGATTCGTGTTTTTTTTGTTTTGACATAAGAGGAAAAGTCTCATTCAAGTTTTTAAAGAAGAAAAAAAGGTTTACACAAGTTGAAAAAAAGGGGAGCGCCCGTGTTATTTATGGTTTAAGAGGTGTTTTCGTGGTGAGGGCAATCGGTCAATAACGCTGTTCAACAAAATACTAACTTACACCCTTACTCGCTCGAACTTTAACGGAAGTCAGACTGCTATCCTTTCCAAACCGTTTATGACAGACAGCACAAGTTTTGACAGGTGACAGATGGTCTTGTTGTTAACAAGCCTTTCAAACAACTTACGTCTTAGTTGTTGTTTCATCGATTTGAACTAACCCCGAATGTGTAATTGCCTTATGCCTGGGATCTTAATCAAATGTACTCGTAGCTATCGTAAGATTAGTCTATCACCTCTTCGCGAGTAAATAATTTGCGTCTCGTACAGCTTGCCCGTTGGTGTTTGGATTAAAGAGGCAATTGAGTCATAAAGCCGTCTCCCGTAAGCCAAAGCCTTTGTACAACAACTTTATAGTTTCAGTCCTTTTTTATGGCACGGAAACTTGGGCACCATTAAAAGTGGCCCTTATTCCTTTTGAGAAAAAAGATTAGCGTGCAAGACTTGTTTGCGTTGATGTCATTTAGAGAGAAGATTCTAAAACGAACTGGGTTGTACGGCGGAGTGCGTTTAGTCAAGCATTTTCGGGTTCAACTCTTATTATGGCACGAATGGCCCAATAAATCATTGGGGCAACGAAGCAGAGAACGACCTAGGCTAAGGTGGCGGACGCAAGTGCAGAAGGACCTCAACCAACTTGAAGTGCGCAACTGGAGACAGCTGGCCAAAGATCGTGCTGGCTGGAGAGGCATGTTGGTTGAGGCCCAGGTCCAACCTGGCCTGTAGCGCTACAAGAAGAAGAATATTTGTTTTTGTTCTCTAACCCCGAAATATATAAGGCAACCCTCCTAAATCTTGGTTGCAAGGCAATGTACATTTCAACAAGACTCGACTCAAAGCACAGAGTGTCAAGTCTAGTTGAAATGTGAATTGCCTTATGCAAACCTGCAAGTATCACGGGAAGGAACTAGTGTTCGAGATTTCTTCTTCTTCATGTGGCTCTACAGTGCGGGGTAGACCTGGGTCTCAACCAATATGCCTCTCCAGCCAGCAAGATTCTTACAGCTGCGTCCAGTTGCGCACTCCTAGTTGGTTGAAGTCCTTCTCCACTTGCGTGCGCCACTTTAGTGGAAAACAATGGCTAATACTTTGAATAATATGTTTTGAGTTTCCCATTAATAATTAGTGTTTTATTCATTTCATACCGGTATACCTGGTAATTCCTATGGAGTTTTCTAATCTTATTGACGATTTAAATGTGGAGTAATAGAACAAGAACAAAATGATGACATAAAGTTTCTACATAACCAAATCTAGAAATGAAACCTTTTATTCGTGAGTGCAGCTTGCATTCTCAATAGGTAGTTTTTTTTTGTAAATGGATGTGAGTTTCAGGGAATAAATGACACGAAGAGGTGTACAGGTGGCACTCCACAGTTAAAACATCGCCGTTCAATTGTTCACAATCCTTAGAGAGGAATGTGTTGAGTCTTAATAGGCTCAATTAAAAACGGAAGGCAATTATTCAGAAGTTATAGACAAGGTTCCACTTTGGATTTCGCTCTTCACTTCCTCTTAAAATGTTGTGTTTTAAGTTGGATTTATTGCTTCCATTGAAGTGGATTGCCTATTTACAAAAAATTCTTCACTCAAAAATTGCCTACAATTTATCCACAAAGCACACTCGAATACCAAAGCAGAACATATTTGAAGATATCCATTATCCACGTGCACACACATACGTGTCATCGTTAACGTTCATAAATACTTACGAAGCGATTGGTTTGGTGGCCACTTAGCCACTCGAGGTTCGCATCCACTCACTCGCAGGTGCTTAGTTATTAATATCACTCTCGTCCGCACGCAGCTAACCAAATACATAATTACAACTGAAGGCGTCCGACGGACTGCGAGGGAGAGAGAGAGAAAGAGAAAAGAAAAAATACATAAATAACCTTATCCCTACATTCTGCCCACCGCAGTGACCGCACTGAATTCCGGGCACAAGCCGCCGAGAGCACCACACAACCAAGCCCACATGTCACAGAATGTGAATGCAACCACGGAGGAGGCACATTACGGAATCCCTCAAGTAGGGAGTCCGCACGACAACACCGCCCGAGCGAGTTAAGCACCTTTTCATTTTATTATGCTTAAATTAACCCAAAAGGCCACCAAAGTTAAATAAATAATTGACATTTGCTGCCCATGCGGGGGCCTTTACTTGGCCGTGTCAAGATGTGTCACTGGCGCCCTGATTGCCTCCTGTGGGGCTGGCGTTGTGTTTTATTGTCGGTCCTAAGTTGGCGCTGTGAAGTGGGAGAAATTGTATCAAGAAATCACAATTTTCGGTGTCTGGTGATCCAGCAGTGGAGGTGGATCGGCTAGTTTTAACATGAAAGCGCCCGCGTCATCATTATCTTCGCACTTTGCATTAAAGTTGTGTAAGATGATTGCGTTTCGGGCGAAGGCTAATAAATCTTGCGTTCTCGTTCTAGGCATTTACAAGGAAATAAATCTGTCCACTCCCACCAATAAAATCGCCGTCTTGCTTACGTAACATTCACTTGGAAGGAAATGTCGAAATGGTGTGATTTGTCCACTGATTGAAATTTGAAGCGACGCAAAGGAGTTCGTTTGTAGCACGATTTACTTGAGGTGGAAATTTAAGCTTCAAATTGACAGTGATGGAAGATGAATCATGGTTTGACGACGAGTGCAGGCAAGCGCACGCAGCTAAACAAGACGCCTGTAAGGCGACGCTGCATCGAACAACGAGGGTTGTTCTTGAGCTCTACGGACAGAAAAAAGAAGGGAAGAGCACCGGCTTCTAAGAAGGAAAAAGAAGGAGCATGAGAAGAGCGCGGTCGAATAAATGGAAAGGTGCTATGGCAGGAATAAAGTCCGAAAGTTTTATCCAAAGGTAAAACAGCTATCCGGAGGATAAAAGGTTCAGACCAAGGCCTGCCGGGACCAAAATGAACAACTTCTGGTAGAGTCGCAGTCTATGCTGAGAATCTGGAAAGATCATGATGATGAAAGATGACAACCCAAATCCCGCTGTTAGGCAGAATGTTCCACTCTATTTGGAGGCCGATAGACAGGAATTTCGTCCCCCCGACTTGGACGAAGTGAAGATAGCAATATCCAAGCTAAAGTCGAACAAAGCTGCTGGAGCGGATGGAATGCCCGCAGAGCTATTTAAAGCAGCTGGAGATGAGTTGGTTTGGCGCATGCACCAGCTCATCTGTAAGGTATGGTCGGAGGAAAGCATGCCCGATGAGTGGGATCTCAGCGTCGTTTGCCCGGTTCACAAGAAAGGAGACTCCTTTGACTGCGCCAATTATCAAGGGATCAGTCTCCTAACCATCGCATACAAGATCCTCTCCGCCGTATTGTGTGAGCGTCTGAAACCGTTTGTCCAAGACCTGATAGGTCCCTATCAGTGTGGTTTCAGACCAGAGAAGTCCACAATAGACCAGACTTTCACATTACGGCAGACCCTGGAAAAGACTCAAGAAGTGTAAATCGACACTCACCACATATTCGTCGATTTCAAGGCTGCATATGACAGCGTGCATAGAGACGAGCTATATAGTGTCATGTCTAGTATTGGCATCACTACCAAACTCGTCAGATTGTGTGTTCGTTACCGTCAAGGTCGGTAACGAACTCACCCAGACCTTCAATGTCAAAAAAGGTTTTCGACAAGGCGACGCGCTGTCATGTGACTTCTTCAACATCATCCTCGAGAAGATCGTGCGTAACTCACAAGTCAACACCAGAGGCACGATCTTCCAGAAGTCAGTTCAATTGCTAGCTTACGCTGAAGACATTGACGTGATAAGACAAACACAGCGAGCAGTCAATGAGGCGTTTGCTGGCATTGAAGCGGAAGCGGCTAAAATGGGTGTGGCAGTAAATGAGGGCAAAACGAAGGACATGCTGTCATCAAGGAAGGACACACAACATCGACGTCTCGGACGGAGCGTCACACTAGGCAGCAGAAACTTCGAGGTAGTTAAGGACTTCGTCGACCTCGTCTCCGCGGTAAATAGGGACAACAACACCAGTACCGAAATCAAACGTAGAATCACTCTTGCCAATCGCTGTTTCTTTGGGCTCAAGAGGCAATTGAGTAATAAAGCCCGCTCTCAAAGGACTAAGCTCGCTTTATATAACAGCTTGATCGTCTTCGTCCTACTTTATGGCGAGGGACCTTTGACGTTAGCAAAGGCGGATGAGGGGGCCTTTGGTCCCTTCGAGAGAAAAGTCCTGCGTGTTTGATCCTGTTTGCGTTGATGGCATCTGGAGGGGAAGATTTAATGACAAACTCTAAGGGCTGTACAGCGACATGCGCCTGATCAAGCGTCTACGGATACAACGCTTAAGATCGCTAGGCCATGTAGAGCGTATGGACACCACTGCTCCGGCCCGAAAAGTCTTTGAATCCGTGCCATTGGGACAACGCAACAGAGGACGACCTAGACTAGAGTGGCGCACACAAGTGGAGAAGGACCTCAACCAACTTGGAGTGTGCAACTGGAGACAGCTGGCGAATGATAATGCTGGCTGGAGAGGCATGTTGGTTGAGGCCCCGGACTCGAGCGCCATAAGATGAAGAAGAAGAAGAAGAAGAAGGAAGATGAATCAGACGACAACTGGTAGGAACCCTTAAGAAGCAGTCAATCCCGTGTGGACCTAAGTCTGAATCGACGTGTAGCTAGAATGGTCTTCCCTTAGCTGTAAATGTGAATTCTGGTAATTCCTTCAAAGAGCCGAATTGTTGGTCTACATCCGAGCAAGAACAAGTTGACACAAGATCTAAAGTCGTTGGACCATACTTCGACAACTCGTAGACTGGGCTGATCTTGAAAATAATACGAATTTTCATCGTAAAATAATCTTCAGCGGTAAGGTTCGTTTTTTGACTGAATGAGCTTGTCGGCAAGCAGAAAATGAGTTATTGAACAGGCAGAAATCCATCCGTACTTTATAAGGCTCCATTAGAAGACTGTGCGACTATTTGGTGCGAAATCTGTATCGGAGGTTTCACAGGATCATTTTTGTTTCATAATGATGAAAATAGCCACGTCAGTATGAATGTAAATCGCTTTCAGTGCATCAACATGGTGAGTGATTACGTTTGGTCTCTGTTGGAACGTATAGAAATGTGCGCTCTGAGCAAATTTGTTGCGGCGATCATTGGTATCGTACAGATTAAATTGACTTACAGTCTGTTCGTTGCGCACTCTAGAAGGCATTTACAATCAACGCTTGGAAGCAAATGTGTGCATGCGGCAACCTTGTTTTCAGAAGCTTAAACCTGAGCCGAATCCTGCAAGAAGGAGTTTGACTCGTCCACTATGTAAAAACAGATAGACTTCAGAGACGCCAACGAGCCGTTGATAAACTGACTCCTAATAGCTACGGGATACGAAGCGAGGACAACGATTTTTGATTCCTCAAGGGGAAGACTAGTTTTCTTAAAAAATTCATGTCGGCAGCCGGTGTGGACGCACTAGTAGCAAACATGGCGAACGCCACCACCATCCAGGACTCTTCTTGTTGTGGCGCTACAGTCCGGGGTGGACCTGGGCCTCAACCAACATGCCTCTCCAGCCAGCACGATCTTTCGCCAGCTGCCTCTAGTTGCGCACTCCAAGTTATAATAATAATTGTTGGCGCTACACACCAAATGGGGGACCAGGGCCTAGCTTGCTCACTACTACTTGTGTTGTGCGCGCTACTGTTCTCTCACGAGTAGAAGGGACCTACAGAGAGAGAGAGAGAGAGAAGCTTTTTTAGACAATTATTACACTTTGAGTATTGTCAGCAGCTCGAAAGAGGTGGTGCCGTGAAAAATTCGAAAAATTGGTGTTAAGCCGGGAATCGAACTTAGACCCTTCGACGTGTGAGCGTCACACTCTACCCACTACGCCACTTGTGTGCGCCACTTTAGTCTAGGTCGTCCTCTGTTGATTTGTCCCAATGGCACGGATTCAAAGACCTTCCAGGAAAGTAACAAACGGCTACAGAGAAGAAAAAACTTGGACACGAATTTGTTGTTAGAGGCAAACTTAGGTAAGAAGTCTTAAACTTTAAACATTAAAGCGAGCGCCTCATAACAATGCACATCAAGACGCCCTTTGCACACATCAGTCTGATACGCTCCAATGGATGATAAAGATGATAAAAGCAAGGAGGACTTTTATAATCTCATACAAGGGACATAAGTTCAATGGCCATGCTATGACCTGGTCCATTCGGGGCAAATGCTATGAATGGTCTTGTTCCATTGGAGGCAAATTTGAGCAAGGAGTCATGAACTGCATGTCAATATGTCCAAAAGCGGCCCCTGACTACCCAATATTTTGTTTCAACACCACACTGGATCAACCTACACTGTATATGTTTTAACAGATTAAGTGAAGAGTAAGTTTGGTCAGGGTAGCCGCCGTATTGGGTAGAGTGCAACGCTCACACGACGAGGGCCAAGTTTGATTTCCGGCTGAAATCCTCGAACTTTTTCCACGACACCACCTCTTTCGAGCTGCTGATAACACACCAGGAGTATTGACTGTCTAAGAAAAACCTTCCTGAACTTCGCCGTTCGGAATCGAAAAGAAACTGTAGGTTCCTTGTACTCGTGAGGGAACAGGAGCGCGCACAACACGAGTAGTTGATGAGCAAACTAGGCCGTGGTCCCCCTGCAGACCGTTGCGCCATACAATTGGTCAAAGCATTACTTCAAAACACGGTCTGCCTTATGACGCATTGGACCGTTTTCTTTGTGGTATGTTGTGGGCATGGGCCTGTGCACGCGAGGTAACGCCGTTGATTGCGCTCAACATGGCGAGCTGCCAAGGCTATCCTCGTTAGTGCACAGGTCAAGTTGACATACAGCCTCCACGCTGCGCCCCCTGGATAGCCATCACAACACCTGTTGTATGGTGAACCAATGTATGCAGCGAGCCCCTCTGCCCGAGGGTTTAAGTAATAAACCTGGCCTACCAGTCTGTGGGTTGTGCGTGAGGGTAACTTCCTCACCACGTAAAAAACCTTTAGTTCAGAGAACCCGATATGCCTCGGATAAGGACGGATCAACTGTTAACGACCCCAGCAAACGTTTCAAGAACAATTATTTTCGGCTTTGCACGTGGAATGTGAGTTCCCTTAACAGGCCACGTGCAGCCGAACAATTTGCGCAGGCTCTTGACTGCTACAAAGCAGACATTATCGCCATCCATGAAGTGCGATGGGATGGGCCTGGCATAAAAGCGATGAAGAGCTGCGATATCTACTACAGCAATTGCTATCGAGAAATAAGGCAGCGCTTATTCGGATGCGGATTTGTTGTTCGAGGCAGACTTAGACAAAAAGTCTTGAGCTACGACCCCGTCAGCGAAGGCCTCATGACAATCCGCATCAAGGCCAAATTCAGGAACATCAGCCTAATATGCGCTCACGCCCCGACAGAGGAGAAGGATTACAACATCAAGGATGACTTTTATGATCTCCTAGAAAGAACATACGATCGATGCCCCAGCTACGACACCAAGATCTTTCTAGGAGATTTCAACGCTCAGCTGGGAAAGGAGGACATCTTTGCTGGAGTCATCGGTAAACACAGCCTGCACAACAACAAATCCGGAAAAGGAATCAGGTTGTTGAACTTCGCCTCGGGGCGGAACCTCTCTGTGACTAGCACGCGGTTCCCACACCTAGATATTCACAAAGGGACCTGGCGATCTCCTGATCAATTAACCGTCAACCAGATTGATCACGTTGCGATCGACGTCAGACACTCCAGCAGTATTCTCCATGTCCAAACCTTCCGAAGAGCAAACATCGACTCGGTTCATCACCTTGTTGCAGCCAAGGTAAGAACCCGGATATCGAGAGAGCAACGGAGTTGAGAAGAAGAAGAAGATTTGTGGTATCGTGAAGTAAGTGGTCCTGGTCAAAAATCGTCCATGACGAACTAAATTAAAGCCAATATTAAACGGGAAATAGATGAAATTTCGGCTAATTGGTCGAACATTGGGTTGAACGACTTTACTTCCGCAAAGCTGACTGTTATGTTCATCCGAAGGAAATTTAATTTCTTGCACAATTGCTTTTATGCTCTCTACCACTCCGAGGTCCGGGGTTTGTTCACAATACTCTTACCGTAAATTGTATTATTTTATCGGTATGTTTTCGTAGACAAAAACCATTTGCAAGAGAACTTCGTCCAATTATGTACTTATATTCAACTCTTACTTCTTACCATAGCCACGAATCACACAATTGACTTAACTAAAATTTGACCCCGGCATGTCAACAAACAACGCAGTCTGATTAGTCTTTCCGTCAACTTTTCTTAGTTATAATATTTTTAAAACAAATTACTCCAATTCCAAACTAAGCTGGCTTATAAATTTTTTTTTCTCTAAATTATGAAACACAATCTTCTGCAGGAAAGCCTCTAAAAATCAAATTGTTACCTATTATGAATGTAAATCAAATGAATTGAATTGAAAAATGAATTAATTCAACGGATCCCAACACCTTGTAGATACAGAGTGGCCGCAGGGTCTTATATGTTTCTTAAAACGAAGAAGATATTTGACCTGTTAATCTATAAATTCAAACATAAGTAATCCGACGAGCAACTCATAAAATTAAAAATACCCTACATGCTGCCCGTTTCTCCGTCAAAAGAACAACAAACTACACTTATCAACATTCTCAGATTAACTGCTCATCCGAGGACTGTCACTTTCATTCGAATACGAACTAAGGGAGACACCGAAAAAGGTAAAGTAAACCATGTTAGGTAAGGAAGCAGATACAGACGGCACAAAGTAGAATGCCAATGAATACGTTGAGCACAGATACAGAGTGAAAGTCGGACGATAATGCTACAACTGAATGCAAATCAGCGATAAGTCGACGCTATTGAGTAACTTACTTTATCAATTGACAGTGAATTGTCAATGACTTTCCGTTTCGAATTCGAGATCCAGTCAGCAGGGCTCATACAGGCGAAACCAAAGCACTCCCGGGAAATGTAGTTTATGGCTTTGATATGCTTAAGTGTTCGCAAATCAGTAAGATTACCCAATAACTGTGCTCTGGCGATAAATAAAACATTCACGGCATGGGCGAAGGCGGCGGATTAGCGCAGACTGCCGGCGATAAATCAGATAATCGTGCAGCATCCTATAAATCGTTGGATAATGCAAATTTGAAATGTTTGAGAAGTGAATTCGAAAGGGAAAGGGTTGCTGGTGTTTCATTTCTTCCAACTTTTTCAAGCAGAGGGGAGAGGTATTGGTTATTGGTGAAATTTAGCAGCACTGCAAGCCAAAAGGACTAGTTTTTCGCATGGCCTGGATATGTCTCGAGATAAGTGTGTGTTGAGTTTATTGCCGTTTTTAAAAGGTGAGATTTGAAAAAACCGGCAAAGCCATTCGTACTCTAAGAGCGAATAGCCGGGAGAAGGTGAAAAATTGTAAAATGCTGTGAGGCACTGGCGAGTAGGTCGACTTTGTTACTTACTGTACCTCAGCGAGGAATAAAATTAGATTAGAAGTGACCGAAAAGAAATCAATTATGAAAATCAGGGTGAGTGTAGGACACAAAACGGAGCCTTGGGGAACACCAGCATTTACACAGAAAGTATCAGACTTGAACCCAACTTGTCTTGTACCGTATCTTGTCAAAAAGTAGTTTAAAATCCATTAAAAAAGGGATTCAAACAAGTCTTCTTTTATGGCATTACAATTCGGGGTGGACCTGGACATCAATAAACATGGTAGCACGATCTTTCGCTAGCTGTCTCCAGCTAGCAAGATCTTTCGCTAGCTGTCTCCAGCTAGCAAGATCTTTCGCTAGCTGTCTCCAATCGCGCACTCCAAGTTGTTTGAGGTCCTTCTCCACTTGTGTTCGCCAACTTAGACTAGGCCGCACTCTGTTGCGTTGTCCCTTCTTTGTTACATTGGCGCTTCAGGTCTTCAAACAGAATATCAAAGACGGGGGTTTTTAGATCTTTTATGTTCCCATTTACAAATAAATCACAATACCGTTGAGCACCGTTCAATAATGGCACTGCAACGGACAACGACCTGAAGTTGCAGGACGTATTGCTATCACAGAGGACGTCGTCATTTGGTACACTCAAACTCTGTGGACAAGGGTGAGATAAAATTAAAAAACAATATGAAGCATTTTTTCAGGTCCCATTTACGTTCAAAGTGGCCGCCGTGGCGTAGTGGCTAGAGTGCGACGCTCACACGCCGAAGGGTCTAGGTTCGATTTCCAGCTCAACACCAATTTTTCGAATATTTCACGGCACCACCTCTTTCGAGCTGCTGACAACACTCAAAGAATAATAACTGTCTAAGAAAGCTTCTCAAATTTCGCCGTTTGGAGTCGGCAAAAAACTGTAGGTCCCTTCTACTCGTGAGAGAACAGTACCGGGCACAACACGAGTAGTTGATGAGCAAGCTAGGCCCTGGTCCCACTTTGGACTGTAGCGCCATCAATTATTATTAATATTTACGTTCAAAGAATCGAAAACAGGAGACGGTTTGACCGGTATAACGTAAACCTAGAAGACAGAAATGTTTAAAGAAAATTTTATAAAATTGGACTTAGTAGAGGGGTGGCGGGGGATGAACCATCGAAAATAAAACAACTTGCTTCGACGAGCGGTAGACTGAAACTCTCCGTTTATTTCCTTTGGTCTCATATATATAATATGCATACATACAAAGTAATTACAGGATCATGCGATCTCTTGCTAACATTTTGTTACCGACAGTTTGAGTGCATGTGATTGATTTATATTATTTTACATTTTTGTATAACAGAAGGTTGTGTTCTTAGATAATCACATTTTTCAATGAAAAGCCTACAACAGAAAGGAAATTGCGATAGTAGAGAGCTCTCCTACACTCCCTTAAACCTTACACGTAGAAACATTTCCAACCTCGCGTTCGCGACAGGCAATCAGAGAGAGCTGTGTTCCCCGTTTATGCAGGTTACATAAGTAACATAAGGATAAGTGTAAGACAACTCATTCATCGCCAATTACACACACAAGGCAAGACCCTGATTTCTGTGACGTGTCTATGTCTGGCGTGGTTGGATAGAAATAAGCCTTGTATGTGGATGGATGTGAAGATTTAAAACTAAAAGGGTTTGAAGATTGGTTTGACAAGTTAAGAATTTCTGGTGCTACATATGCAATATATTCCGAATTAAGGCTTTTGTAATCAAACTTTTACTTTCAAGGGCCAGCGGCCTTCAAGGTGATAGCATCAGAGAGGAAAGGCTGGATACACATTGATCATGCTGACAGAATATGGATCATATTGCTTTGGTCTACAACGAGCTAGGTACAGAGCTGCTCTATTCTAAAATGAAAGAGCAGACGAACTGGCCTAGTTCAGATAAAAGATGTAACAAGGATGAGTTCAACTTTACACAACTTCAGGAAAGTGGGAAACCAGAAGGCAAACCAATAGAATATTAAAAATATTCCAATGTTTCTCATAACAGATAAGTCCTGAGACAACAACAATCCCGGTGGTATTAATTACAGATAAATCCCTGGACATATAGGGGGCGCCACTAACAAAAATTATTAATTTAATATTAATTTGGCACCATACAAAGGCAATTACGACGTCTGATCTGAAAACAACATGGATGTCAAATTTAACCGGCTACGTGCGAGTATATGGGAACCAATAACAATCCTGGGGTTGTCAGACCTTAGCAGAGAAAAGGCGAGGTTATTGACGGGAGCCTTAGCCTTAGCTGGTAAGACTGATAGTCACTGATTGGAGCTCTTGTGAGGTAGTGGTGACAAGGAAACTCACGCACACAGACTTCACATTCATTCATTCAACAAGTTTAAAATGGGGAAACCAGGAGTTGGAAACCGTCAAGCATCTTCTATGCGTAGTTACTGAAGACCTTAAGGCAGTCTTTTTAGTTGTAAGTGAATGTTCCAACGCACAGGACAGGTCCTGAGATCGAACTTACGCCTGGGATAGTCTAGGTCAACGCTGCAGTAGAAATAGGATAGGCTCCGAGCAAACTAAGGAAGATAGAAAGAGGGAAGTCTTATAACATAGTTTTATATTTATAGCTTCCCCACAACTCGGGCTACAACGAAGCAGATCTAGTGACTGCGGGCATAGAAATAAGGCTACGCAGGATAGACGAAAATCGAGCAACTGATTCGCATTCCCATTGTCTTCTGTACATCACCCTGCACGAGTAGCAACCAGATTAAGCAAGAGGTTAAATAACATTTCTTATTCTTCGGGTTACAATAACTAAAAGAGCTTCAGATTATTCAACCTTGCTTGAACTAAGTTTTTGAACATTGACGGTTTGACACAAATTTCCAACTCATTCATGTGATCAGTTTGAATATAAATTTCTTAACCATCGCCAGTCAACTCTTGCCCACAGAAATACTTTCCCACAAAGCAGCGTTTAAGGCTCCTGTACGAAAAGCTGAATGTTTCAATAGAAGTCAAAACCAGCTCGAGCCATGAATTGGAACACGAAGTCCCCTCCTTATGTCTATTCCGCCCAAAAACAAATCTAACTGCAAGCGTGACGTTATTTCCATCCAAACAATTAAATGCCTCAAACTGTCGCAGTCTCCCGTGAAAGTGAACGACACACTCCATACCTCAGAAGAGTGGTATAAACAGAAACTATAATCTGTGCCCATGTAGGGCGCCAGGAAAACGTGTGTAGGCATCCAAATACACGCATAGTGTCGTACCCCGTTCATTCTTATTTGGCAATATGTGTAATTACATAAAAAATCACTGAGAGACATCCGCAACAAACTGGAACTGCATGGTACGAGCTACGTACACCGCCTCCCCTACCGCACGCCTCATGTTACGTACTGTCACTTTCGTGTCGCCAGTTAAGTCTTGTTAAGGGAGTAAAGCGCAGCAAAAGAGAGCCAAAGAAAAAAAAATCATTTCAATTTACAGCGCAAAAGAAAGTGCAAGCGCAATAAGAAGAAACAAGACGTGAGATGAAATGTCTGCCTCCTTCTATTACCCACAGCGCACACCGAGACAATACGTGCTGTCGGAAAACAATGACGATGATGATGTCTGTGAAACGAACGATAGTCTAAGCACACAGTTCCAGATCTCCTTCGCAGCTGGGTGCAGACACTTTTGATGACATCTGAAGTTGAACAAAAGGCGGCCAAGTGTGCGGGAAAGAGAGCGAGGTAGAAAGTGAAGTTGTTACAGAAGCAACGCTTTTATTACTAATTTCGTTGTTACCGCATTCGAGGCAATGCAACGACGACGACGCCACCATCCAGTGCAGTGAATTGTGGGATGGTTGATGCATTTTATTGAAATACCCCCCACACGTATGAATTCTGATTAGTACATCTGGGTTGGGGACTGCCGCCGGAGCAGTGCACTACGGCGACAATGTAAGCAGTATTTCCTTGAGAAAATTGGCACTATTTTGCTGCAAATTGCCCTTATGAAGTGAACTTTATTGGCAACAATTGCGCAAGAGTGCAAAGAGGAGATGCTGGGCTTGGGGTTGTTGCAACTGAACGAGAGAAGGAGTTTCTGTTCATTAAAATCGAAAAATACCGCCAGTGAGGTGGTGAAATTCTGACAGTTTGTGCGAGTATCACGGTTATTGGACGAGTGAATTTGAAGGTTGATTGATGGATTGATGTGAAAAATGTTCAATTCTGCAAAATTGTCTAACGATTAATTTTAAGACACAATTCATCTTTATTAGCTTTGGACGAAAGCCTTTGCAGTCATTTGTCGTTCCAGACGACTCACATGGGAGTGTTTAGATCAAATGCCGGCCGAAGATTAATTTTCGTTTCCCTCAGTTCAAATTCATGAAACTTTTCTTTGCTCTTTTTTGGCACAAAAAGAAAAACAACAATTTGTTGTGTCCTGCCTGCAACATCTCTGTTTGCCAACTTGTCCTCTAAAGTATCAATCAAAAGAACGGTGGGGTCGTTGCATTTGCAACAACTTACAGCTTTGTGCAAAAAAATAGCACCACGTCGAGGTCTGCACTTTGGATGCTAATTACTTTTCTCCATGCTCATGTAACGACACGATATTTATTGTAGGACATCTGTTTGGTATCAGTAATAAAATGCAAGAAACAAGATAAGCGAAGATGCATTTTAAGACAAGAAAATTCCCGTTATACGAAATGAAACCGAAATTTTGGTGTGCAAAATAATAGCACCATGTCATTCTAAAATGTGTTTTCGAAGTGTTTGGTGGTGTTTACTTTTTTTTCTGCGTCAAATATTTAAGTAAAAATATTTAAGTATTTTCAAACTAGTATTTTTAAAATACAACGTTATAAACAATAAAAATGGGTCGCGGTGTGCATTGTACTCCTAAGAAACGTGAATTTATAAAAAAAATTAATTTCTGACGGAAAAACGTACAAATTTATTCGGAAAATCGTTGGTTGTTCGAATAAAATGATTACTAATGCAAAAAAACACATCGAAAAAGAAGAAACAATAGGTAGAAAATCGAAATTAACCGACGATCTACCGACGAGCGAAGAATGATAAGATAAGTGAAACAAGACCCATTCATTACATCAAACAAAATAAAAGAGGAACCAAATCTGCCCGTATCAACATCAACCATAAGAAGGAAGTTGATAGAGAAAGAACTACCTTCCAGAATTCCTAGAAAAGTACCCTGGCTGATAAAGGTCCATCTTCATAAAAGAAAACAATTTGTGCAAGAACATTTGAACTGGGAAGTAACCAAATGACGTAATATATTATGGACAGATGAGTCTAAAATTGTTTTATTTGGAACTCCTGGGACCAGGACATTTGTTTGCAGACAAAAAAAACCAAGAGTTTAAACCGGAGTGTACTTTAAAAACCATTAAGCACGGCGGCGCGATAATTAACATATGGGGATGCTTCTCCCTCAACGGTACTGGTCCTATATTTTTGATAAAACCAATGACTGCCGAAGTTTATGATGGCATAATGAGGGAAACCATGTTGCCCTACGCCGAGTGGAATATGCCTTTTAGATGGGTCTTACAGCAAGACAATGACCCGAAACAAGCGAGCAAATTGGCCAAGGAATTTTTTGCGAGGAATGGGGTTCAAGTTATGGAATGACCGCAGCAATCTCCAGACCTAAACCCCATTGAAAATCTTTGGACAGATGTTAAGAAAGCAGTTTTTAAAGCGAAACCAAAAAATACACTACAGCTATGGGAATCTGTGCAGGCTGCGTGGAGAAATATTCCAATTCGGCGATGTCAGGCACTAATCGACTCTATGCCACGACGTTGTGTCGCTGTGCTCAAAAATAAGGGTTATAAGACGAAGTACTAGAACAGAAGTATAAATAAAAAAATTAAAACCTTACTATTCCACTAAATTTTGCATTTTATTTACGACGTTTTACTTGTGGTGCTATTATTTTGCACACCTAAATTTCGGTTTCATTTCGTATAACGGGAATTTTCTTGTCTTAAAATGCATCTTCGCTTATCTTGTTTTTTGCATTTTATTACTGATATCCAACAGATGTCCTACAATAAATATCGTGTCTTTACATGAGCATGGAGAAAAGTAATTAGCATCTAAAATGCAGACTTCAACGTGATGCTATTTTTTTGCACATAGCTGTATGTGTTTCTTTTGTAGAACTGAACATTTTTTAGTAATATTTAATGAAGTTCTATACCAACAACAACAACACAAAACACACAAAAACCCTTCAAAACATACCTGAAGACACAGAAAGATTCTAATACGAGGCATTTGAATCCGACGTGAAATTTATTAAACTAAGCAAGTGTGCGCCCATGGACGGTTTCGTTTGTCTGGTGCAATCGATGCAAGTATGAACTAAACTTCAAGTACAGGCCTTTCTTCAATCACTTAGTGAAGAACTTTTAAAGATTTTAAAAGAAATACAGAATGAAAGTTTGACTGTTTAAACATTACATTACATTCCATATGTAAAAAAGGCATATTTGATGAAAAGAAAAATAGATTAAAGCAAAGTTAGCTTATAACACATCTCTTAATAATTCCCGGGACTGAAATATAGGGCCCGCCACTAACCAAAATGTGGTTTTACTATTTTTAGGAAGCACAAACTGTCAAATCAAGACAATCTGATTATTAAGTCGCAAGTTACAGTGCTTCAAGTAACGCTACTTTTACGATTTTTAATACAAAGAAAAAAACAATTTCGGGTGTTGATTAATCACCGCTCTTTGATGGGAAAAAATAACGTGGAAGCCCTGCAATGGCTTAAAAAGTGTTAAAGGGACTCTGCTTCATCAAAAACAACTATTTGTCGATGTAACGCTGACTTAAGGCTTGGTCATACAGACACAAACGATGCTGAAGGTTCTGGAAGGCCAATTCAGGTGGTTCTCTTGGAAACGTCAAAAAAGCACACAAAATCGTTTTGGAAAACCTAAAAGTTTAATTGCTCGAGATAGCTGACACCTTAGCGATGTCAAAAGGCAGTGTGTACACTATTTTGCATGAACATTTGTCCATGAGAAAGCGGTTTTCGAAATGGGTCCCGCGTTTGCTCACAAAGGACCAGAAACAACAACGTATAGATGGTTTTGAGAGTTGTTTGGAGCTGTTTCGTCAGAATAAACAGGAATTTTTGCGTCGGTACTTCACAATGGCTGAAACATGGGTCCATCACTACACTCCAGAGTCAAATCGGCAGTCAGAGGGGTGGACAGCAGACGGTGAACTACGCCCAAAACTTACAAAAACACAAAGCTCGGCTGGCAAGGTTTTGGCATCGATATTTCGGGATGCGAACGGAATTTTATTCATCGACTATTTTGAAAAAGGCAAAAGAATGAACGGCGAACACTATATGGCATTATTGGTGAGTTTGAAGGAAGAAATTGAAAAAAAACGGAAGAAAATATTATCTTCCACCAAGACAATGCACCGTGTCACAAGTAGTTAACTGCCATGGCCAAATAGAACGATTTGAGCTTTGAATTGCTTACTACCATTCTGTAGATCTAGGCCCCGGCGACTTCTACTTCTTTACAAACATAAAAAAAGATGTTCGCCGGAAAGTATATGGCTCAAGTGAGGAGGTGATCACCGAAACTGAAGCCTATTTTGAGACCAAATATATACCATTTTATCAAAAAGGCATCGAAATGTTAGGTAGCCATGATAATTTGACAGGTATCATTTGAATGTTTGTACTTTCCAAAATTAATATGGATTTTTTTTGTAAGTGGCGCCCCCAATATGTCATATGAGTAGTTGACAATCTCCTGGCACTATTAAATAATAAAAATATAGTTTTTGCGCCCTCTCTCGAAAGACGAAGCTCGCTTTATATAACAGCTTGATCAACCCCGTCCTACTTTATGGTGCGGAATCTTGGACGTTAGCAAAGGCGGATAAGGAAGCCTTTAGTCTCTTCGAGAGAAAAGTTCTGCGTGCGATTTTTGGTCCTGTTTGCGTTGATGGCATCTGGAGGAGAAGATTTAATGACAAACTCTATGGGCTGTACAGCGACATGCGCCTGGTCAAGCGTCTACGGATACATTGCTTAAGATCGCTAGGCCATGTAGAGCGTATGGACACCACTGCTCCGGCCCGAAAAGTTTTTGAATCCGTGCCATTGGGATAACGCAACAGAGGACGACCTAGACTAAAGTGGCGCACTCAAGTGGAAAAGGACCTCAAACAACTTGGAGTGCGCAACTGGAGACAGCTGGCGAAAGATCGTGCTGGCTGGAGAGGCATCTTGGTTGAGGGCCAATTCCACCCCGGATTGTAGCGCCACAGGAAGAAGAAGAAGATAGTTTTTGCGATGGGCTTTTGGGCTGGCCCAGACTTAGTCCAATCTGGAATTCTAATGTTCAATGACTTTGCTAAATTCTGTTGGCGCAAGTCGGTAATAACACGGCGAATGTTGCCTCCACGCGGTCAACCGTTTCAGACTCACGGGTGCATTTTCAGTTCTTTTCTTCGAATTTATGTAATTTTACGAATGAAGGAAAAAAACTGCAACTCAAGAACCACTTCTTCAATTTTGCGTGATGCTACAGTCCGGGTTGTACCTGGGCTTCAACGATCGTGCCTCTTCAGCCAGTACGAGCTCTCGCTACCTGCCTTCAAGTGTACTCATGCCTCGGTACGAATACTTTTCCGGCTACAGCAGTGGTCTCCATACGTTTTACGTAGTCTACACATAGTCGAGCAGCGTTGAAACCCACGATTTGAGACGAAGGTTAATGAGTTCGTAGCATGAAATAAATCATTTATGGCACAAGTTGTGTGACATGTTGCGCTGCTAATTTGAAACCGCAGCTCATGATCATTAGGTTGTTCAACTGATAAACAGAAAAGTCAGTCATTATGGCTATATAGCGGGTACTAGTGACTGTGATGTTTTGGTCAATTAACAATTGTTGGCGCTACAGTCCAAAGGGGGACCAGGGCCTAGCTTGCTCATCAACTGCTCGTGTTGTCCGCGCTTCTGTTCTCTCACGAGTAGAAGGGACCTACAGTTTTTTGCCGACTCCGAACGGCGAAATTTGAGAAGCTTTCTTAGACATTTATTACTCTTTGAGTGTTGTCAGCAGCTCGAAAGAGGTGGTGCCGTGAAATATTCGAAAAATAGGTGTTGAACTGGGAATCGAACCTAGACCCCTCGGCGTGTGAGCGTCGCACTCTACCCACTATGCCACGGCGACCACAGGATGTTTTGGTCAGAATACTTTATTAAGAATCAAGGGACCACTTATTCTACCAACCGACAAACAGTCAGTTTTAGTGGATATGACAGTGTCTCAGCATGCACTAGAGGATTGCCGTTACTTTAAATATATCACTATTGTTTATTGTCGAGTCCATTCAAGCGAAAGTGAGCTACGTCAAAATGGACGTCGTGCTTTATTCGTATTTCAAACAGAGCAATTTCCAAAACAAATTTTGACAATGTCTATGCTTAAGCTGAAATACCAAACCAACATAAAAATAATTCTCTTGTTGGGTGACAAAATGGCAGCCATTCAAAAAAAGCTTTGTCAACTTAAAGCTCCATACCTCTGAAAAAATCCAACCGAGACAAAACGCTGGCACAAATCAAAACGACGAGCGGAGGAGTCGATAGAAGGCAGTGGAAGCAGAAAAGCAGATTCTACGAATTGCTTCCAAACTGAAAGCCCAAAAAAATTTTAACCGGAAAGGGAGAAAAGACATCTTTACAAGG
This sequence comes from Eristalinus aeneus, assembly GCA_955652365.1. Taxonomy (NCBI): domain Eukaryota; kingdom Metazoa; phylum Arthropoda; class Insecta; order Diptera; family Syrphidae; genus Eristalinus; species Eristalinus aeneus. The sequence continues at coordinate 28,323,918 of OY019130.1, read as the reverse complement.
ACAATCAAACAAATTTCATAATCATGCCACTTGGAGCAGTAAATGGTAAGAAACTTATTCAAGCCTTGACGGCGCCTATGTTCATATCTTTTATTTCAATAATTTTGAAAAGAAGGGACTTATTTTTTAACTCTCTATAGTCGCAAAGCAGTGGGGAATGCAATGTTTTTCGGCATAACCCCAAACAGAATCAATTTTGAGTTTTTTTCCAAAACAACGAGCGAAAACAACTGCTAAGGTTTGCTGAAACAATTGCACATTTGAAAAAAAGTTTTCGAACCTCTGCGTCGATTCAGATCTACTCAGTGACCCTGATATCAGCTTTTTTGCATTCACAGCGTGGTGAGCCCTGTGTAAAGTTCCTTGAAATGTTAAATTTCATTGCTTCTCATTAATCTCTGTGGGGTAATGAAACCATTTTCTATACCCTTATCGCCGTGTGTTTGCAATTAAGGACTTTCAACACTCCAGCAATTTATTCATGCCGTCATCATAAACTAAGCCTGCTCTGGGTGGTACATGAGTAATAAACAGCCACTGTTTAGATACGAAGCGTCCAGTTTTCAATTTTTGTCTGCTTGGATGAATAGTCCCGAAGCAAGCATTTCGGCTTGGCGTGGGGGCCTTGACGTAGTGGGTAGAGTGCGACGCTCACAGGCCGAAAGGTTTAGGTTCAATTCCCGGCTGAACACATCGAATTTTTCACGCACCACCTCTTTCGAGCTGCTGACAACACTCAAAGAGTAATACCTGTCTAAGCAAGCTTCTCAAACTTCGGCGTTCGGAGTCGGAAAGAAACTGTAGGTCCCTTCTACTCGTGAGAGAACAGTAGCGCGCACAACACGAGTAGTTGATGAGCAAGCTAGGCCCTGGTCCCCCTGTGGACTGTAGCGCCAACAATTATTATTATTATTAAGCATTTCGGCTGATATGACGTCCGACTTAACATTCTTAACAGGCACCAGTCACCACATTCTTTCAAAAATTTCATTATTTGGCCTATTTTGCCGCGTGAAAACTACAGAAAACTATTCTTGACAGAAACATGACAAAATTCAGCATTGACAACAACCCTAAATGAGATCATGACAAGTGCACTCTGTACACATCTTTCAGAAACCAGCCATGCTTGTTTTGAAATGTCTGAAAAACTGAACATCCAAAAACTCATGAAATTTGTTTCTCTGTTAAGGCCGCACTAAATTGGTTCGCTTGTGATGTTATTTTTCCTATTTGAAGTTTCCCTCGCTATTTTGAGCAGAATACAAACAGAACAAAGTACTGTACGCTACTTTACCAAGCTGTTTAATCTTTTTCGGGAATCATAGGAACACAAAGGAATCGTGCAAAGGACAGGTCAATTGACTGATTCAAAGTTTCGGTTCGTTTAGTGTCAACTCACAGCAAAGTGAAAGCAACACCTTCTCCAACTGAGGGAATACACCAGGGCAAAGACTTTACTTTTTCCAATTACCTTAATTAACTTGATGAAGGACATTAAGTGCGTACTATGTCATCCGAAGGCGAACTTGTGTTTCCTTTTATTGCCCCGTTTGCATTGGTTAATTTTCCGGGTAATTAGTGGTTTTTCATAAAACTCACCTGCTTCGCAATGTAGTTGTACTTTGGCAAGCCACTTTTACGGTGGCCACGAATAAGTGGAACTCTTGCTTTGATTGTGGGTTTTATTTTGAAATGAAATCCGAAGTTACGAAGGTTATATAACAGAGTAACAAACAAAAAACAGAGATGTCGATTGAAGTCAGAAGAGTACTTAGCATAGAAGAGAAAAACTTAGATTTGAAAAGTGGTGGTTTAATTCCAGGCAGTCTCCTATAAGTTCTCCTTATTCGACAAAAAAATGCTGTAGACAGAAAAGACAGAAGTACAGAAGACTTAAGTCACCGGGCTGTCTTCTGAACTTCTATCTTCTCTGTCTACAAACAATTCAAACAACAATGGCGCATGAACACAAGTCTGGGAGTTTCTACAAATAAGCAGAGAGAACAGTTCGTTGCCAAAATCGCCTAATCCGACTCTTGTAATGGTGGAAACTTTAATTAGCACCAGAGAAAGACCAGAGTCGAGCTTTTGCAAGAAGTACTCGTGTTGTGTTGTTTCTCAAAAAGGACTACAGTTTGTTGCCGATTTCGAAATGTTTTGTTTGGATGATTCCACTTAGGCTTATAGAGTTCTTAAAATTTTATAAAAGGGGTGCACAAGAGGTAAAAATCGAACATGAGTGGTCAAGCGAAATATTGAGTTTTTAATAAAACACGTTTAATTGCTTGTTTTTAAATAAATTAAATTTTATTTAATTTAATTAATTTACTTAATTTAATTAATTTAATTAATTTAATTAATTTAATTAATTTGATTAATTTAATTAATTTAATTAATTTAATTAATTACAAAAGAAATTCAATTACTTTCGATTTTTTTTTATAATTGACGCGTGCAAAAGGGGTTGGGAGTACACTTAAGTGACCGGATCAAGTCACAGCACGGGCCGAAGGTATAGAGGAAGAGAGGGAGGGGAGGTACCGATGCAAATTGGCTTTAAATGCCTGTGGATTGTAAGTAGGTAGGTAGGTTAAGGTGGCTGATGAATGCACTTAGTCCCATACAGGACCATTGTGCTACCACACTATGTGAGAAGAACCTAAAACCAGCTGGAGCCGATTATAAATTTTAAAATGTCGGCCGGAGGGGTTTTATTGAGCTCAAAGAGTTTGTGTCTGAGGCGCGAGAGCGCCGGGTATGTGCATAACAGGTGTAGGAGAGTTTCTAATTGTTCTACTATTCGTAGAAGCGTAAGCGAAATCAGACTGATGTTGCCAAATGCAGCTTTGATGCGGATTGTTATAAGGCGCTTGTATAAATTAAAAAACAACAAATCCGCGTGCAAGCAATCGCTATCTTTGTTCTCTTTCTTTGGTTTTCATCCAATTGTGCCTCTTAAGTGGAAGAAACCTTGTTTGCTTCTAGAGACTCCACATCGGCTACCAAACTGCAGATGTGAAGGGAACTCGCATTTCACTTGTGAAACCAAAAGTCGTTATCCTTGCTTCGTATTTGGTGGTCGCGGGTAGCAGGGTCATCCGCTTGTCGTTGACGTCTCTAAGCTCTTTGTTGTTACAGGATGGGCGAGTAAATCCCCAACAAGTCCTTACTTAAACCGCTAGGGTAGGGTCGCCACATATAAATTGGTTTATTCCTAACCGTGGCTTTAAGTGATCTTTACACTGTATGTCAATTTGATATGTACAATACTAAGGATCGTTACTAAGATACCACCAACTCACGCTAAGTTAAGGGAAGTTACCAGCTTTTCCTAGACTACATATCCCCATTCCCTCTATACTTTCCAAGTTTGACCAAAACTAAACACTCACCATGAAGTGATAGGCATTTCCATTTGCCATGACATGGCGCCTAGTATCAGAAACAGACAAAAAGTTGCTTGCCCAAGAGCGTAAATTATGTTTGCTGACATTGGCCGTGGCGTAGTGGGTAGAGTGCAGCACTCACATGCCGAAGGTCCAGGTTTGATTACCAGCTGTATACATCGAATATTTCACGACACCACCTGTACTGCTGACAACACTCAAAGAGTAACTGTCTAAGAAAAACCTTCTCAAACTTTGCTGTTGGGAGACAGAGTTCGTTAAGAAATTGTAGGCCCTTTCTACTCGGGAGAGAATAGTAGCGTGCACAACACGATAAGGTGACGAGCAAGTTAGACCTGGTCCGCCTGTGGATTGTTGCGCCATCCAATTACTATTTTAGCCAGAAAGAAGAGTTTCTTCCACTGAAAATTAATTTTGGTGAAAATCTTTACCCTTTTTAAGCTCAGTCCAATTTACGAATTGGAGGTGCTTAAAATGGTAGAACGGCTGAAGTCTAGTGTCAACTCGATCTTGAACGGATGTGGACTAAGATTAGTTCGAAACATGCACCACACTGATGCCACAAAGATTGCCAATCTATCTCTATCTATCTAATTTAACCTAAACTTGTAACTATATAGAACTAAATAACCCTAAAACTTAACTCTACTTAACTCTATGAAGCTTAGCTATGCCCGTAAAACTATACGGACGCGTCCACCAGGGCATATGTGTTATTTATATGCTTAACATATATATCTGATACGCCTTGGTGGACCTTTTTTTTGGTTTTTGTTTTTATTGCTTTTTTTTGTATTTTTGTTTTTATTTATTTAATTTTTTTAACATTTTTTTTAAAGTCTTAAACTTACGTTAACCTATGTGAGTTCACCCTAGTGTATCAACTATCCTGACCTTTGCATTAAGAAGTTAGCGGCATCGAAAGCTGATTCTGGTGTAACCACCAGTAAAAAAGCCGTTCCTTTGCAGATACTGCTCTGTCGCGGGCAGAAATCGCTCTGCTGAACCGTAAGAGCTCCTCGTGGCTGCGAGCGACGTCCAGCTCGTATTGAAGTCGCCTTTCTACTGTTCGGCGTACGACATGGAAGATGATAGATAGATATGGCAGCCTTCCATATCTTGTATCAGGCCTATAGTGTCCAACTAGAGGAAAGCTTCAGGTGGAATGAAGCCGTTAAGACGCATCCGTTCATGGTACATGTCATCAGGGTAGTAAGCCACAAAGATCAAGCTGTTAGTTGAAGTCATACGTAGTGCAGTGTGACTCCGAATCAACTTAATAATAAAATTATCTATCCTTATAAGGTTTGCCTCGTTGTACAGGACCTCGTTGGGTGAGAATTTCTTGTACTGGGATTCTGGCGTTCGATATAATTGAAGACACGCCCGTAGGCACCGCCTCTCGAACACCCTCATCTTTTCCATTTGAGAAGGACTCATGTTGAACCACACAGGACAACCATATACCATGATTGGCCAGATAAGGGTCATGTAGCAGATTCCCTTCACCCTTAAATGGTAGAACGGCTGAAGTCTAGTGTCAACTCGATCTTGAACGGATGTGGACTAAGATTAGTTCGAAACATGCACCACACTGATTGCACAAAGATGGCCAAATGTTAGGATTTTGGTGTGAGTAGTGATAGATTTGGGCCCCCGTAAACTAAAGCTCTCACAGCAGCTATTTATTATGTAGTCGTTTATTTAACTGGCATTGGAACATTGTGTAGGCAGATTTAAATCCGCATCAAATCTTAAATCAGGTGTTGCCGATGTGGCTGGCAAATGATAGCGCCTCAAAACTTCGTTGACTGCAAGCGAATTTTGGCAAAACTTGTGAAAAAGTTGAAAATGATGATGAAGTCCTTGCTTCTTACTAAGTAATAAATCAAAAATCTGACGTAATTTACACTTGCAGTCTAAATACAGTTACAGCGTCCTTAATGATACTCTACCACGGGAGCCAAAGAAAATTGAGTCATTTATCTTTATCTTAATACGAGTAAGATGGCTAGACCAGCGCACAACTGCAGCGACCCAAAAATCTTTGAATCCAAGCTTTTAGTAGAATTGGAGCGAGATCGTGTTGACTGGAGAGGCATGTCGGTTGAAGCCCAGTTCCTCCTCGTACTGTACCACGAAAAAGAAGAAGTAATCTATGCAAGTCGGTTTGAGGACTCTATTCCCAAAATGCGATAAAATCTAAATCTGCTTGATTATGCCATCCTCTATAGCTTCACTCAACTGAACAAACACTCAACGAAAACGTTTCCAAATTTTTATATTTTTACGCTGCAAAATATTAACCAAATCGGTGGCAATAAGCGCTGCCATGAGATCATTTCGCCCACGCATTATCCATGGCCAATCCCTTCGAAAATTGCCAGCAGGGAAATTCATTAATTATTTCGCTTAAGTCACTGCGAAATCAACTACAATGAGTCGCTTCGCAAATTTCAGATTAGTCAACCGGTTCCAGTGGTTCACTATTAGGGTTCACCAAACTCGGCAAATCGCGCTCCACTTGTCTCTGTGTGCTCGCCTAGCATTATCCCCCGCACGGAGGTGCGCGAGGGCCTCCATAGAATTCGAACATGAATAACAGCTCGCAGCGTATGCAGGAATAAGTAGCGACACGTACAACACCGGGAGGGAGAAATAATTAAAAAACAAATTATTTGATGAATTTCATTGGATTTAATGAGATTCAATTATGAAATGATTAAAGTTTCAAAACGCAAATGCGGGGGCTTGGGGGACGCAACGAAGTAAACAGCGGACAAGTGGGAAGACGGATTTTAATAATGAAATGGAAAGGTACACTGCGCGTTAATGATGATGAGGTGGATTATGTAATAACATCCTTCGGCTTTATTTTGGGAGGGCGATGCAAGATTACAGGGAATCGGGCAGAGTGCCGTTCTGGAGACTGCGTTAGTTGGGGGACGGACGGTAAAGCAGATACACTGTGTAGTGCTAGAAGAAGCCAAATTCATTTGTGGCGTGCCCACAATATCGGCTGCGAGTGACAAAGATTTAAGATTTTTCAAGTTTATAGATCCTTATTGAGCGGTGACAAAGAATTAAGGGGTTTGAAGCCGTGTTGTCTATTCGATGGAGGGATCAATTTAACGACCATCGGCATAGGCGGACTATGGTCAGAGTTGTTCGCAAATTAATTTTAAAGTTTCACCATTGAGGCACTTAAATCATCACTCAATAAGCCTCGGGACATATAGGGGGCGCCACTAACCAAAAAAATAGTTAATATTAAATTAATATTTTTTTTCCCATGACTTATTGAGTGATTTCTTAATAATAAGTAGTAAACATGATGATAATTAACTCTATAAATATATGAAATGTAAGGTTAGGTCGAAAGACAATAGATTAAGGATAAGTTTAGCTTAGAGTGCCCGTCGAGGGCCAGTAAATTAAATTGTAGGAAAAAGAAAACAAAGTACGTCGAACTAGTTTTAAGCATTTTTTGTCTGGAATGTAAGTCTGCAATGAATTGGAAATAAAAATGTTTAAAAATGAAATGAAAATGGACTTATTGAGTGATCTGTTTTAAGTCAGACGTCCAGGTTCGATTCGTGGACTGAATATTTTTCTCATTTTTTTTATGGTCCCATCTTTTTCAAGCTACTGTGGAGTGCTTACTGTCTACGAAGGTTGTCTTTTATATTTAGGGATTGGGCAACCCTTATGTTGCAATGTGGCAACAGCCAGCTCTATCGTAAAGTTTGGCATTTTTAAGGCTATACGTACTCAGAAGGTTTTGACATACGAGCGTGATTTGTGTTGTTAACAGTAACTTAAGAGATTCTTCTTCTTCTTCTTCTTCTTCTTCTTCTTCTTCTTCTTCTTCTTCTTCTTCTTCTTCTTCTTCTTCTTCTTCTTCTTATTCTTGTTCTACTTGTGGCGCTTCAGTCCGGTGGGACCTAGGCCTCAACCAATATAACTCTCCAGCCAGCACGATCTTTCGTCAGCTGTCTCCAACTGCGCACTCCAAGTTTGTTGAGGTCCTTCTCCACTTTTGCGCCGCACCTTAGTCTAGGTCTGTTGCGTTGTCCCAATGACATGGATTCAAAGACTTAAAATGGCAATGGCACGGATTTAAAAACTTAAAAGATTCATCTCGGCAAAAAAATGGAATTAAATCGTGAAAATGTTCGTGCTATTATTTTTACAACTTTCGACGTGTATTAACTCAACAACAGTGCATCGATGAAATTAATTCAATTTTTGGCGATGAAGGACCAGTGCTTATCGACGGTATGGTGAATTCAACCGAGGTCGTAGTTCACTCCAAGACGAATTTCGTGAAGGTCGTCCAAGATCAGTTGTTGTTCCGGAAACCGTTGATGCTGTGTGCCAACTAATATTGCTTAATCGTCATGTGATCTATCGCGAGATTGAGACAACCTTAGGCATTAGTGGGACCAGCATATATTCCATATTGCATGAACATTTGACCGTCAAAGAAACTTGTTCGCGGTGGCTCCCACACAATTTGTCAATCGCTCAAGAAAAGGCTCGTGTCGATTGGTCGAAAGAAACGCTCCAAAAATACTATCGCGGTGCTTCGAAACACGTCTATGACATAGTGACAGGTGATGAATCGTGGATTTACGCGTATGAGCCCGAAAGTAAACAGCAGTCGACTGTATGAGTGTTTCAGACTGAGCCAAATCCAACAAAAGTTGCTCGCGCACGAAGCACTTCCCAGCAAATGGTCGCCTGTTTCTCGGTAAAACTGGACATGTCACAACCGTACCACCAAAACAACGCAACGCAGTCAGTTCTGAGTGGTACACAACCATTTGTTTGGTAGTTGTCTTCCATGCAATCAGGAAAACCAACCGCCGAAGACGGATCACTCTTCACCACGACAATACAAGCTCTCACACATCGGCTCAAACAACTGCATTTTTGAGCACTCAAAACATCGATTTGATGAGTCATCCGCCGTATAGTCCTGACTTGGCACCGAATAACTTCTTTTTATTCCCGTACGTAAAACATAAAATGAGAGGTCAACGTTTTTCAACACCTGAAGAAACGGTTGATGCGTTCAGAATGCATGTTTTGCAGATACCTCAATCAGAGTGGCAAAACTGCTTCGACAATTGGTTCAAACGCATGCAATAGTGTGTAGATCCTAAATTCTGTCTTTCGATTCGTGCTTCATCGTCACTGTCACATTAATTTCTACAGACTTGGAGTGTCACACGGTATTAAAGTTGCACTTGTTGTCCGCAACGGCCAAACGCGACCCTCATCTCGCAAACAATTTCCCAAATATTTATTAGAACATGACACACCATGTCTCTCGACACGATATCTGTCCTGAGATGACTGTCTATGCAGACAACTGTAGCCATCAAAGGAGAAGAATCATCGTACACAGCTGATGTTGCTGCACAGTGTTTCTTACAAAAAATGACCGTCTAGTTAATAAGAGTCTCCTTCCTCTTTTCTTATCCCGTTAGAAATTGCTACCCCAATTCGGCTTGTCCGCCGTCTGCATGAATTTACTGTATGGGAATAAATTTCTTTCTCTTGCAAAATTTTCAAAAACTATTTTCGATGATAAATGTTTGTTTTGTTCTCTAATCCCCAAATATAAAGGACAACCCTAGCTTCTCAAATTTCATCGTTCTAAGTGGGTAAAACACGGTAGGTTTCTTTTTTCGTAAGAGGGAAATAGCTCTGACAACACAAGTTTTTGCCTGAAGAAGAAAGTTCAGGTTCATCTGGTGGACTGTTGCACTATCCAGAAGAGAAAGCAAGTTCTTCTTAGAGGAATATAACTTTAAGTAGGCAACCCTTTTTCAAGTGACGGCCATTTTGTCAACGATCAAGTAAATAATTTCTAGTACGACTTGGCATTTCAACACAGCTATAGGGCTATAACAAAGCTTTTAAATTGTGCAGACTTATTTCGGACGAGATGGTTGTGTTCGAAATATTTATTAAGCAGGACGTTCATTTTGATGGAGCTATTTCGGTTGAATGACACGTCAATAGTAAAACTGTCATATTTGAAGAGATGGTATTCCTCAAGTTTATATTGCGATCACTAAAACTGACTGTCTATCGGTGGATAGAGTAATTGGCCCTCCCTTCCAAAAAAACGATACTGGCCATAACGTTGCAATCAGTGATGACCACTGTGGAGCCGTCATTCCTGCTTTTCTCCTTTTGCTCGTCCACCAATTAAGCAACCTTGTCGTCTAGAAGCTGTGGTCTCTATATGGCGGCGCAATATGCCATACAGCACATGCCACAATTGATTTTTTGAAGGACACATTTGACAACCGCATAGTTTCACATTACAGACCCTTGATTCAGCCTCCAAGGTCGTGCGATTAAATGTCGCTTGTGTGGGTATATGTGAAGTGGCAGCCGTGGCGTAGTGGGTTGAGTGCGACTCTCACACGCCGAGGGGTCTAGGTTCGATTCCCGGCTGGACACCACGAATTTTTTACGGCACCACCTCTTTCGAGCTGCTGACAACACTCAAAAAGTAATAACTGTCTAAAAAAGCTTCTCAAACATCGCCGTCCGGAGTCGGCACAAAACTGTAGGTCCCTTCTACTCGTGAGAGATTAGTAGCGCGCAGAACGTTGATGAGCAGGCCCTGGTCCCCTGTGGACTGTCGCGCCATACAATTGTTATTTATATGTGAAGTCGCTAGTCGAGTCTGATACGATTGACCACTTGAAGTACAATGTCGCTAAACGGCCACACATCCTGAAATAATTCATCGAAAATTGGTGTTCCAAATTTGACTACATTCGAGCAAACCAGGGCGGAGTTGCGCACGATTTTATGTTCAAATTATAATGCCAAAAGGCTAACATTTCAACAAAGTGAACTTCGTGTCAATTGAAACAATTCATTTTCCTCTATTCCATTTCAAGGTTTAACATCTCTTAAAAGAACGCCCTTTAAAACGGTTCAACGTAGACTTGGAGTGCAATATCCCAAGAAATGTTTGCCGAACATGATGAGCTTTCGCTTCTAGGCATGATACAACGGCTGGAGATATGCCAGATTGAGAAAACGAACACGGCTACACGGATTGATGGAAGATTTGTAGATTTTTTGCAGGATGTGATTCTCTTAAAGGAATTTTCAGCTGCTCTTGCTCACAGTTCCGGCGGTCGAAAAGGAAGGCGCTAAAGGAAATATTTTGTAACCTAAGTGACCGGGTATAGTCACAAAACGGGCACAAGGTACAAAGGAAGAGGGGAAAGGAAGTTCCGGTGCACATTGGTTTTAAATGCCTGTGGATTGTAAAGATTAGAAGTTGAGCCGGAAAGAGCATGTGATGCGACTGAAAAACGAGTCGAGTTAAACTATACTTCCTTATGAAACAAGTAATGTCATGTTGGTTTAAATGCGTCTAGAGTTCACACATTGCACGCGTGAGCATAAAAAAAATGTTGAAAGACGCCAAATTCCATGCTTTTGGCGATCAATTGATGTCGCAAGAACTTCAACAACGTGACCAAGGATCTTATCAAGCAACAAAAATCAAACTTTCTCTTTAATTTTGAAACAGAACAGAATGTCAAGAGGCTGCCCAAGCTGGCTTGCAAGACGCGAATTCCTTTGGACTCAATGAGCATTATATGATGGTTTCGGGCTCTAGATAAGTGGACATTATACTGAAGTTATCGACATAACTTCGAATTTTAACTTTTCGCCACAAAACCAGTCAAAACAGGTAGAATTGGAACCGAGCCGTTTATAAATCTAAGGTGGCTAAAAATATGATGGCAATGTGATACACAAAAAGTCAATTGAGTGACGTTGTGTGCCTTCCTACCGGAACCAGAAGTCGTCCAAATCGATGTCTTCGGCATTTATATAAATAAAAAGCTTGACATGTTTCTGTAACTCCCCTGTTGACCGGAGCATTGGTCCAATTTAAATTTAAAATCAGCCTTAAACTGACAATATCTGTGGATGTATTGGCTTTCGGCATCAACCTGCGCATTATCCGGGCCATATATGGGGCAATTTAGCTTTGTAAACGAAGCCGGTGAGTCCTGTTAGAAGAAATGTTTGTCATACCGAACAAAAGCTGCTCCTCCTGGACTCAAGCTTCAGAATGAAAACTAAACACATAGTCTAGAGTCTTAAATTTTCCATTTCATCTTTCCCAACAAGCAAACCGTTCTCTGCGTGGTCCCCGTGGCGTAGTGGGTCGAGTGCAACGCTCACACGCCGCAATTTAGCTTTGTAAACGAAGCCGGTGAGTCCTGTTAGAAGAAATGTTTGTCATACAGAACATAAGCTGCTCCTCCTGGACTCAAGCTTCAGAATGAAAACTAAACACATAGTCTAGAGTCTTAAATTTTCCATTTCATCTTTCCCTACAACCAAACCGTTCACTGTGGAGTCGGTGGATCGAGTGCGACGCTCACACGCCGAAGGGTCTAGGTTCGACTCCAAGCTCAACGCCAATTTTTCGAATTTTTCACGTCACTACCTCTTTCGAGCTGCTGACAACACTCAACGAGTAATAACTGTCTTCGAAAGCTTCTCACAGTAACGCGCACAACACGAGTAGTTGCTGAGCAAGCTAGGCACTTTTCCCCCTTTGGACCGTAGCGCCAACAATTATTATTAAACCGTTCTCTGCGTCCCTTTGTACGCGAATATTTTAAAAAACTCAACTGCGAAGGGGAGTATTTTCTTCGAAAACACATTTGGAGATTTTTTCCTTTTCTCAGAATTGCAACAATGCCGTGCAAACGAAAGCCGTGCTAGCACAGAGAGACTTCAATTCCACTCTGAAATATCATCGAAGCCTTTAAGTCCAATCCCCAAGGATAGCCCTAGCAGTGGACGTGACAAATGCTAGTGTTGAAATTACCTACAGGCAATCCCAAAAAACAAACGGCGCCCCTTCACGTCTTCTGGTTCGTTGAGTTTTCCTACCAAATTTACAGTTAATTACAAATGTGAACGGCCACTTATCTCCCAACAAGGGAGATTGAAAAATAAATAACGCATATTAACCATCGCCGTAAGCGGCGGCAAACGATGTCGTAAGCGAGTCCACTTTGCGTGGGACTGCAATTAATCTTCACTTTCTCGCTGGATACTTTAATGGATTTATTCGAAGGTAAATTTAACTTAACGCACGTGATGAAGTTTCGGAAGTTGAGTGTGGGCACCAACCGGGGTGGATGTGTAATTGAGCGACTTTGTAGAGATTTTGACTCCGCTGTTTATGGGGCGTAGACTGTGGTTATGGTGTTTTGTGGAGTTTAAGAGTTTGGAAAACTCGCATAAAACGTGGAGGCAGTAGCAGAAGCACTATTTTTAAACAAAGAGGAATGCCAACAAAATTCAATAAAAAGAAGCAATAGAGCGGAGAATAATGCTCACAAAATTAAACACCGCCTCCAGTGTCTTATGCGGACCCAGAGAAGTCAGTCATTGGCCGTGCATGGCACTGAGTTGTAGAAACCGAAAAATTTCCCATAATCGTAGGGAGTTGATACAGCTTACGGCTCATATGCTATAAAATACACAAAGAATGTCTTGGTTCTAGACAACGGCATCATTTCAGCACCTTCTGAGTTGCTTCAATATTTTAGGTCTCCACAAGCCTTCCAAAACTACTTTGCTCCCATCGGGTATTAAACAAACGGCAAAATTGACAGAAAATAGCAAAATTGTGCCTTGCGCGACGAGGTTTCCGTGTATGAAAATTCAAAAAATTAAAAATTGGGTTTGGATGACTTGGCGTTCACAATTTTGAAAAGCAGTTGATTGTATTGCTGGTTATCCAGCGTGGATAGGATTCAACGCTAAACAGTACTACCACGATCATGCTATTGGACTGGCAAGCTAGAAATGCAAAGTTCACTCAAAGGTTAGTTGAATTATTATGATTGCTGACGTCATCGAAATGTCAAACACATTTTGTTATTTGTCTGTCTGTCAATCAATGTATAATACAAAACCAAATAAGCCTTTCGAGAAAAGGCTCTGTGACTCAATTCATTTTTGAGCCAGTAGAAGTTCCGATTGGCAAGGCTAGTCCCGCGTCTTCTATTTAGTATGACGCTCTGCCCGAAACGTCAATGTCGTGTGTGCCTTCTTGAAGGCAGAATAAACTTCAACTTTGCCCTCATTTACCGCCAGACCCATTGCAGCAGCTTCCGCTTCAATGCCAGGAAACGCCTCATTGATGGCTCGATGTGTTCTTCCAATAACGTCAATGTCATCAGCGTAAGCTAGCAATTGAGATGACTTCTAGAAGATCGTGCCTCTGGTGTTGATTTGTGAGTTACGCACGATCTTCTCAAGAATGATGATGAAAAAGTCACATGATAACGCGCCACCTTGTCTTAAATCTTTTCTGATTTTGACGGCCTCGGTGAGTTCATCACTGACCTTGAAGAAGCAGTGAGAAATCTCCATTTTTATCCCACACAACCTGAAGAGTTTGGAAGGAATGCCAAAACTTGACATGACACTGTCTCTATGCCCACTGTCATCTGTTGAACAAAAATCGACGAACAGGTGGTGAGTGTCGACCTGTCCTTCTTGGGTCTTTCCCAAGAACTGTCGTTAAGTGAAGATCTGGTCTTGCGTGGACTTCCGAGGCCTGAAACCACACTGGTACGGTATCCAATCAGGTTGTGGACAAAGGGTTTCAGACATTAACATAGTGCGGCAGAGAGCATCTTGTAGGTGATTTTGAGCAGGCTGATCCATCCATAGTTTTCGCCGTCAAAGAGGCCTCCTTTCTTGTCGACTGGACAGATGACGCTGCGATTCTTCCATCGGGCATGCCTTCCTCTGACCATATCTTAATAACGAACTGTTGCATGCGCCCAACCAATTCATTTTCAGCTGCTTGAAATTGATCTCCGGATAGTCCGCTCCAGCAGCTTTATTTAGTTCTGCTGGAGGGCTTAGATCAATATGAAATCCTTTTGTGAAACCCTTGAAGACCATTTTTTGAGTTTCACATTCTGTTGATTCTGTATCCATGAAAATTTTGCCTCCTGTTCAGAATGATACAGAAAGAACTCGGATTCATCTTAAGCAGGAGTACAGATTGTTTGATGGTCGACACCCGCAGGAAGACTCTTCACGCCGTCAAGATAAGAAATCTTTGTTGTCCTTAAAATGAATCAAACAGTCCGAAACTGTGTGCCCGCAGTAGTTCAAAGTCGTCAGATTTTAAGGAAACGTCGTCTTTACGTCTGAAAGCCGCGTAGTCGGCAGGAAGAACAGTCCCTCTTTTGGTTGCTGTCCGTCCTAGTTCAAAGTCGTCAGATTTCAAGGAAACGTCGTCTTTACGTCTGAAAGCCGCGTGGTTGGAAGGAACAACAGCAGTGCAGACTTAGTCCCTCTCTTGGTTGTTGTCCGTCCTAGTTCAAAATCATCAGATTTTAAGGAAACGTCGTCTTTACGTCTAAAAGCCGCGTAGTCGGAGGGAACAACAGCAGTGCAGACTTAGTCCCTCTCTTGGTTGTTGTCCGTCCTAGTTCAAAGTCGTCAGATTTTAAGGAATCGTCGTCTTTACGTCTGAAAGCCGCGTAGTCGGCAGGAACAACAGCAGTGCAGACTTAGTCCCTCTTTTGGTTGCTGTCCGTCCTAGTTCAAAGTCGTCAGATTTTAAGGAATCGTCGTCTTTACGTCTGAAAGCCGCGTGGTTGGAAGGAACAACAGCAGTGCAGACTTAGTCCCTTCCTTGGTTGCTGTCCGTCCTAGTTCAAAGTCGTCAGATTTTAAGGAATCGTCGTCTTTACGTCTGAAAGCCGCGTGGTTGGAAGGAACAACAGCAGTGCAGACTTAGTCCCTTCCTTGGTTGCTGTCCGTCCTAGTTCAAAGTCGTCAGATTTTAAGGAAACGTCGTCTTTACGTCTGAAAGCCGCGTGGTTGGAAGGAACAACAGGAGTGCAGACTTAGTCCCTCTTTTGGTTGCTGCCCGTCCTAGTTCAAGGTCGTCAGATTTTAAGGAAACGCCGTCTTTACGTCTGAAAGCCGCGTGGTTGGAAGGAACAACATCAGTGATGACCTAGTCCCTCTTTTGGTTGCTTATCTGCTATAAACTGCACTTTAGCGGACAAAGATTTTGAGTAGAGTTCCATTACGGCTTCCCCTTCATCAAGTCAGAGCTCAAACCAGTCACCGATAGTAGCCCGCCGAGCCGCAAATGCACACATTCCACACACGAGATTGAAAGTACTCCCTCAAAATGAAATTCTAATCACCTACATTCATGGCACGTAACTTTCCCACGTACACTCGTGACGCCTGCGAAACATCACCTCCAACCAACCCACCCCAAGAACAACAAGTGAACATGTCGGCATTAAACATCCGGCCGGATGCAATAATATCTCCATAACCAGCGTCTAAAGTCTGAAATGAAAAAAAGGCAAAACAACAAACGAGGTGCGTGCAGAAATTTGAGTTTTCCAAAATAGCAACAGTATTGACGTTTGCATCAATCAGCGGCACACCCTAATATATCTTTGAACAATTTCCCAACCCTCCCCATCAAACACACGCACACACAAGCGCACTTATACATCACATACCACCGAACATTGACTGACACTAATTTATATCGTAGAGCTCGCAAATTAATTTAAGGCCATAACGAAGTGGCACAAAAATGGGAAAGCGTGGTGCCGAGGCGTTTTTGAAAAGCGAAAACTGTTCACAGTCTCATCGGTGGCGCGTAAAAAAGCACAGTATGTGTATGGTTCTTGCTATTTATAGATTTATCGCTCAGATGTATGTAGATGCCCGTACGCTTGTCTAAATTTTCTGATAAATGTCGAAAGATTTAAAAATAATATGTTGAGGTAGTGTGTTGTTTTTTGTAGTAAATCTACGGCGCGTAAATAAACGTAGTCGAGTGATGAATTGGTCCAAGCCATCGGACATTTGTCTGGATACAGGATTTATGAAGAAGCTTACGCTGACATGATTATCGAGTGTTTGATGGGCGGGGAGGGTGCTCGTGTGAAGGAGAGATGATGTTTGCTTACCAGCAGATGGAAACTATTTTCAGCAGACTGTCCAAAGTTGCCTCAAACGATCTGAAAATGAATTTTTGAAAAAACGAAAAATTTTATTAGAAAAATAAAAAAATGAAAATCAAAGATTAAAGAAATTTTCAAAATCCGCACGAAAGCAGAGCATTTTTGGACGCAATAAAAAAATACTTTGATTCCGACAACAACACATCGGAGTCCGTTTCCTCGCAATTAGGACATCCTTGGCAGTGCGATGTAACTTTGTGACAATCCACTTCCTTCCTTCCAAGTCTGTCAAGAGTGTCTTCATTCGGATACATCACCGACACAGTTGCTCTGCTTCCTTTGCACAACACTTTTGTGATTTCATTCGTGGGGATAAATACAATTTCGGGCACGTGTATGCTCATACGTGCAGATTTCTTCATTGATTATGTCGCTTTTGTTGTGCGGGAGAGCCGGCGGTGGATGATTGTCAAAATGGGAATTGTTGTGTTCCGAGAAGAAGCTCAGTGGAGTGCACACATGAACCCAATTAAAGAAACTTGAGAAGCGATGTTGACATAGGATGGGAGACCCTTTAAAGGGTGAAACAATTCAACTGAAACCGCTGGGTGGGAAGGGGAGGGGATATGTCGCAAGTGTGCGTGATCCTATTTTAAGCAACTCGCAAAATAACAAAAAAAAAAAAAAAGAAACAGAAGATAACATCATCCGCAGACTTAGGGCGTGTGCGAATCGATTAGCTGGGTCAGGGAAGCATGAAAAACAACTGTGTCACGAGAGCTAGCACATTGAGATGGCGGTTTATGAGGTGCAGATGGTATTTCAATGAAACACTTTTGAACACTCCAATTGAACAGGCCTGATTAGATCACAAAAGAAACTGAAAATTGGGGTTATGTGGAGGATGGTCATAAAGCAGGGAGCCTTCAGTTCTTGCAATCCGTCTGAAAAATACATTTTCTGACCTTCGGGGCGGCGAAAACCCTCTTATCCGCTGAAATTTTCCCTGGCCTTTTTTTTGAGAGTGGGCACAACAAGAAGACACGCGGAATAATGAATGAAATTTGAAGTGCTATGATGTGCTTGGGAATGCTGCCTCAACTCGTGGTCTACATCGATCGGTTTGGCGGTGAAGACGCGGAGGTGGGAGCCGGCATCTTGTCAAATTTTCTAGCTTTTTCTACATTTCCACGTCGATTCAATCGAAAAATTCGGCATTGTTTAGTTCTCTGATGGTTTGCTCCAGGCAGTCGATGAAGTCCCTCTCGTACCCCTTGTAATTAAATACTTATATTTTTTTTTGTTGGTGGCGCCCCCTATATGCCCCGGGACTTATTGACTGATGGGTAACGTGTTTCAACAAATATTCTTCGTTTTACCCTCCGAGTCCCACACAAAAATTTTGTGAAACTTCCAACGGTGGCCGCTTGTCTTGCGACGGGTAGGACCGTGTCCATCTTCTTCGTTGCGCCTTTGTTTGATGATGTTTCCTATTTGGACTATTTCTTGGTCAGTGGAGTTTTTTGTTGTGTTGTAGATTCGGAAACAGATTCAAAATCTGGTCAATTGTACTACCAGGCAGTAACTTACAAATAATGTATTTTCCTGGACTTCCGGAGGAAACCAGGAAACGTTCTGTGATAGGTCGAGGTTTACTGCTCAAGCACCATTACTGTCAAACCTGATCCGAGCAAGGACGCTACATCGACAGAGCAAGTGCTGTGCAGTGCAGCGTCTTCACCTACTCTACAGGAGTCCCATAGGATACAGTCACTAAACCGAAGCACGCTTAAGTGCCTAGCGAAGGTGAAGCTTCCCTGCCAAAAAGTTGTAGGCAGTCTTACCCATTTCTTGCTGACGTTTGGGAGCTTGCACTTGGTCAGGCTGCACCCTGGAAAGACAAGTCATCTCTGTGTGTCTTTTCGAGAGACCGTCGACAGAAGCCCTAACCAAGAATGCGGTTAGTTCCGAGGTGGAATCATCAATGCCTCCTTTGATCCTTGCCCAAGAAGTTCACTGGCAATCTCATTCCCCATGATCCCCTGGTATCCCGAGACGACCCCGACAAGTCTAAGCGATTTTCGTCTGCCGACCAATCTAAGGAAAGATTTACATTTCTGTATCATCTTGGACGTGGTTAGAGGATTGAGTAAGGCTTTGGCTGTCGCTACAGACGCAGACATTTCGGTCCTTTTCATCAATTTTTCAGAAAATAGTAAGTGGCCGCCTGGAAGAGCGACGCGAAATAACCCAAAGAGGTGTGAAGTCTAATGTTGTCGTTTTCGGAAAGACCCAGCTCCAGGTCCCTCCATTTTCTTGGAGCCATTCGTTGAAATCCGTGTATATTCCCTTCCCGGGTCGGTTTTTAGCCAGAAGCAGTTCTGGACACAGGGGAAGTCGACTCGGTATGGACGACGCAACTGCAGATTGGTGCAGTCTACCATTGGCTTCATTTGCTGTCAGTGATGCAGAAGCTCCGTCGGATTGAGCATAAACGTATTCTTGTGAACTCACGGTTGCACTTGTTATTAGGAGCAAAGAAACACTCTACTCTTTGGTACCCTTTTCATGCCAAACAATTTCGGTGGCGACCGTGGGGAAGGAGGTGGATACCGGTTCGATTTCATAACTTTGCGCATCTCCTTCTCGAACCGCCTGCCCACGCCTCTTTCTTGCCTTTCCTTCTTCCACACCTTCTTCCAAACCTTCTTTCACCTCCTTCACGTTTTTCGTCGTTTTTCCTCACACCTCCGTCCCCAAATTCCTTTCTGGACCTCCTTCTTGATACTCCTTCTTTCAAACTTGCTTCCACTTCCTTCACGTTTTTCGTACTCGCACCTCCGTTCCCAACTTCCTTTCCGCACCTCCTTGTCATACCTCCTTCAGGCAACTACTTCTGGCATCTACGTGTTGCACCTCCGTCTACAACTTCCATCCCGCATTCGCTTCTCACACCTACTTCTTGAACCTCTTTCCAACACCGCCTTCCAGCACCTCCTTCCCGCTTCTTCTCCCACCTTCCTTAAGTTCCTCGTCCTCTCGTTTTTGGACCTTTGTCTCCAACTTCCTTCCCGCACCTGCTTTTCGCACCTCCTTCCCTCACCTCCTTCCCGCACCCCCTTCCCGCAACTTCTTCTTGTATCTCCTTCCTGCACCTCCTTCTCTCACCTACTTGTTGCACCTCCGCCTCCAACTTCCTTCCCGCATTCGCTTCTCGCACCTACTTCTCGAACCTCTTTCCCACACCTTCTTCTTGCACCTCCTTCTTCCACACCTTCTCCCATCTTCTTTAAGTTTCTCGCCCTCGGACCTCCGTCTCCAACTTCCTTCCCGCACCTCCTTGCCGCATCTTCTTTCCATACCGCCTTCCCGCACCTCCTTCTCCCTCCTCCTCTAAGTTTCTCGTCCTCGGACCTCCGTCTCCAACTTCCTTCCCGCACCTCCTTTCCATACCGCCTTCCCGCACCTCCTTCTATCACCTCCTCCAAGTTTCTCGTCCTCGGACTTCCGTCTCCAACTTCCTTTCCGCATTCGCTTCTCGCATTTATTCCTCGAACCTCTTTTCTGCACCTCCTTCCCGCACCACCGTTTTGCATCTCCTTCCCTAACCTGCTTTTCGAACCTCCTGCCCGCACCTCCTTCTTGCCACTTATTTTTTCACACTTTCTTCTGCCTGCTTCACGTTTTTCGTCCTCGCACCTCCGTTCCCAACTTCCTTTCCGCACCTCCTTGTCATACATCCTTCAGGCACCTCCTTCTGGCATCACCTCCTCCGTCTACAACTTCCTTCCCGCATTCGCTTCTCGCACCTACTTCTCGAAACTCTTTCCCACACCTTCTTCTTGCACCTCCTTCTTCCACACCTTCTCATACCTTCTTTAAGTTCCTTGTCCTCTCGTCTTTGGACCTTCGTCTCCAATTTCCTTCCCGCACCTGCTTCTCGCACCTCCTTCCCACACCGCCTTCCCGTATCTCCATCCCGCATCTTCTCCCACCTTCTTTAAATTCCTCGTCCTCTCGTCTTTGGACCTTCGTCTCCAACTTCCTTCCCGCACCTCCTTTCCGCACCTTCTTCTTCTACCTCCATCCTGCACCTCCTTCTGGCACCTACTTGTTGCACCTCCGTCTCCAACTTCCTTCGCGCATTCTCGCACCTACTTTTCGAACATCTTTGCCGCACCATCTTCTTGCACCTCCTTCTCGGATCTCCTTTTTGCTCCTGATAAGACTCAACCCTCTGCTGCTCTGCAATTTTGTTGTTCGTTGACAATAAACGAGAGCTCTCCTTAAATCAAAAGCTAGACCCTGGTTCCATGTGGGATAAGGTTTTCCTGGTCACGGGTCAACTACCTACAGCCTTGGAGGCACCACTTCGACACTGCAACTCCCAATTCTGGAATTTCGAGGGTTCATGCAGGAGTATTCCTGGCTCCTGGGCTTGACTCAAGAAAATGCTGAGTGTTAAGGTAAATTTTGAAGGTCACCAACGAAGGAGAACAATCACCGGTTACAGGATCCCTGAACAAAAGTAGAATCCCCATCATTAGCTGCTATTTCTTCATTTTTCAAAAATCCGCGGGCACCAAACACCATGAACAACAGCCTACGAGTTCGATTTAAGTGAAACTTTGATAGGAAACGACGGCTGTTACAAGAAGGAGCCAACGTAAGATGATCCCAAGCACTCATCGCTTTGTCCTCATGTATGTTGAAAACCTTGACGTGCCCTGCTCTCTCCACGTTAAAGATTTGCTGACTTTGTCACAAATTCTGAAACGCAGGGGTGACTCGCTAAGCCACGTCTAGAGCCACAATCAAAGCGGCGCTCAATTCGTCCATAACCGCTAAACATGACAAGAAATGCACCAATCAAGCTGACCCTTAAAAAACGACTTCAAACGCACAAACTGGATTTCCACAGTTTCAAAATAAAACTCCACAAATACCATCATTCTTAACTACACAAGCGAGCACTGTCCCCGCAGCAGAATCTAAATCCGCCCAAATTTTTGAAACTGAGCGAAAATGCCTTGACACATTTCAAAGAATCCCAATAAATGATAATCGGCTTTGTCGTTCAGTTCCAGGAAAAACCAAAAAGAGCCCCTTCCCCACTCGACACACAATAGAACAGAGGACAGGAATAAATAAGAAATAGAGATAGCCACCGTCACTTCGTCGCCCACTTACTGACACAACACAGCTCGAGAAAAGGAAGTGTTTTTTTTCCAGTCCGAAAAAGAAATCATCATAATCTCCAGGAAACAAAACAAACCAAAGTCCTGCCAATTTCAAGTGCGTCTCCCGAATGCCTTAAAGCGGTTCCACTTTAAGAAGTGCCAAAAATCACTAAACTCGTAGCGAAGGCACGCTCCGTCAAATGGACGCCTGCTTGAGCAGCAGATCGTCGGGGAGGAACTGTCCCTTTTTCGGTTGTTTACCTATGATGCGGGACTTTTAATTAATTCCCCAGCCGCAAACTTAATCAGGATGCGCTGCGCTGTGCGACGCTTTGTTGATTGCTGACAGTTTTGGGGCACAGACTTCAACCCTAAACTGAAGTGAACGTGCGTGAAAAACAGCACAAAACACTCAGATGAGGGTGCCTTTGATTGCTGGCGGTGATGGTGGCTTTCCGGCTCGTGTTCCATTTGAAGGGATTCGCCAAAGACATTGAAACGAGGGCGTCCTCTCAATTGACGTACAAATGTATAGATTAGGGATTACCATCCAAATAAAGTGATGTCTTCAGACTGCTCCAGATAGTCGGAGAATTGCCGAGCGGAGGGGCGAAAAAATATCCATCTGTTATAAATGGCGCTGGCGTGGGTCGCCCGGGGAAATTGATTGTTTGCCGATGGTAATCTGTGGGATGATAAATTTGAATCGTTTATCATCTCTCTCCAGATGACAATAGTGCAGCGCGGGCCCAGGTGCCGCATATAAATTGCCACTGGCTTTCGGTTATGACGTGCAAATGAAACTAAGTTTAATTTATTTCGATAACATCCACATTCACCAGTGCGGCGGGGAGGGGGGAATTAATTGTTTATCTGCGTGTGGGCTGTCGGTTGTCTTCGACCGGTGACTTGGGTTCGGGGGTTTATGGGCGCCCAAAACAATTTAAGTCCTCGGACCGAGGTTAAGATTGAAGTCAGTTTACGGGGTGCGCAAATAAATGAAATGGCCGCCTTCACAAAAACCACGGTGAGGCAGTTTTATTTATTGACTTTTCGGATCGGAACGGTGGCACCTTGGGCCGCAAAAACATCGTAAAGGGCCGACAGGATATTGCAGCCGAACAGAGACTTTAAATTTGAGCGGGGCTACATTTACGACCGAGGTCTTACAAGGACGTCAAATGGACTATCTCTCATTTATAGTTTGGTCGAAGTGCTGAGGGATTGGGGAGAGTGTGGGCAGTTGCTCCACGTAATGGAGAGATAATTTCTTTTAATTACTGTGTGCAGCCGCTGCCCTTGTGATGGACTTTGATTGGAAATCTTTGTAATGGCGGTCGTTGCATTGTCTGGATTTTTCCTATAATTTTGAAAGGTGCTGTTTTAAGTGAAGGTAATTAATTCGGTCGCCGTGGTGTAGTGGGTAGAGTGCGACGCTCACACGCCAAAGGGTCTAAATTCGATTCCCGACTGAACACCTCGAATTTTTCACGGCACCACCTCTTTCGAGCTGCTGACAACACTCAAGGAGTAGTAACTGTCTAAGAAAGCTTCTCAAACTTCGCCGTTCGGAGTCGGCAAAAAACTGTAGGTCTCTTCTACTCGTGAGAGAACAGTAGCGCGCACAACACGAGTAACTGATGAGCAAGCTAAGCCCTGGTCCCCCTGTGGACTGTCGCGCCAACAATTATTATTAATTAATTCGGCCGGTTTTCAAGAGATGGCGCCACCCGCAATTTCGGGCTAATCTTGGAAGCGATTACGTACTTCATTGGAAAGGTGGGACATTTGTCACTGACAATTGGTAACAATAATGTCACAATAGTGCACCAGCTTCTGTCTTTGACAACAGATGTGGGATTTGGTTTTACGTGACCACGTGCCTTAACGGCTTATATCACGGGGAACCTTTTCCCCAAGAGTCGTAAGTAACGCAAGACTAGATGTCTTAGTTACCCAAGTACCAAACTGAGATCATACTTGAGGGGCAATCACCCCACCTTGGTTTGATGCGACGCCTTTCTAATACCTCTTCCACTCTCTGGGTCGCCCGGTTGAGAATGCAACTCCACACTGAGAAGGGATAGTCCCCTAACCGTCATGCCTAGTTGTGCTTAAATAATGAACTAGACAAGTCAGCACAGTACACTATCCTCGACTCTACCCGCGATGTTAGTTGATAAACCACAGCCACCACTACACTCCCACAAGGGGGCCTACCGCTCGGTCAGGCTGGAACCGAAGTGCCAGGGGCCCCCGACCTCCCGTGGCACCAGAATATAGCCTCTATTCATGCTGTCACCATCCGTAGATGGTCTTTTCTCCATCAGTGATTCCGTAGACAATATAAAAAGTGATACGGATGTGATTTTGAATCATGTGATTCATCAATCCAGTCACATCAACTGGCTGTCTTTGACAACATGTGTGTATTTGGATTTACGTGATCACCTGCCGTTAAGGCTTAATACCACGGGGTCCATACACCCATAGTCAGGAGAACGCTGACTACCGCCTTGGGGATCCCAAGTACCAATCTGAGTTCTTGTCTTAAGGGACAGTCTCTCCTCCTTGGTAAGGAGCGAGGCCTTTCTAACACCTCTGCTGTTCTTTGGGTCACAGCACCCGGTTGGATGCAACTCCACATCGAATCAGAAGTACTTTCCCATAACCATTTGACCCTATCTGACCCAGGTAACTGGGGCAGATCAGATCATATAGCACGGTTAACTACTTCCAACTCTCCCCGCGATTTGGGTACAAACCACAGCCACCACGATACTCCCACAAGGGGGCCAACCGCACGGTCAGGCTGAAACTATGTTTCAGGGGCGCCTGACCTCCCATGGTACCAGAATATAGCTTCCGGTCAAGCTTCGCAACTGTGTTGCTCTCGGTAGGATTCCTTAACATCCAGGACCGATGACCTTGTATTCCTATTCTAATCTACCTATTTGCCGCCATGAGGGCAGCCATTCTAGCTCTTCGTCTGCTGAAAACTTCCCTAGCAAAACCCCTGATGGTGTCTGTACTCTGTCTAGTCTGGAGAACCAGGCTGACATCATAAGTTCCATCAGTGCAAGATATGTTCATAGCTCCAAGGTCCCGAATGTCATCATAGAGAGGACATTGGCACAACACGTGCAACCAATCCTCAGAGCTATATCCGCACAAGCATGTCTCTGAGTCGCTTATGGACCGCTTGAACAAGAACGAGTTCAAGGAACCATGTCCAGTAAGCAAGTAGCTCAGATGCATGCTTAAATTAATACCCCCAATGGACTTAACGAGTGACACATCGCTAAGGAAGCTGTATGTCACCCTGCCATTTTCACAGGTCTCCCATCTATCCTGCCATTTTTGCCTGAGCAGCTGATCTAGGAGGTCTTTGCGCTCGTTAAGAGCTAGCCCCTCTAAGCCGCTAGAGTAGATCCTTCCAGCCCTTAGTACTGGAATGCCTCTCTTTAAGGCGAAAAGGATACTTCTTCTGATAATCTCCAGGTCAAGTGGCAGTACACCCATGAGCACCTGGAGAGCCTCCGTAGAGACAGTATGGCAAACTGGAAGACACGCCAGAAGTCCAACCCTCTGACATGACTGAATTCGTCGTCTTTGACAACAGCGTTGTTTTGCCTCTTCGAGAATGTATGGATTTGTTATGTCTACAAACGATCTTATAGGTTCCGTCCAGCACTTTATTGTGTAAGCCGATGATCTGATAACGCCAGAAAAGTCGTCAAATCTGAGGTATTAGGGTAACTCAGCAGTGGACGGCTGACTGAGATGGCGCACCCAAGTTGAAAAGGCCGTCAATCAGCTTGACGTGCACAACTGGAAGTCGCTGACGAGAGATCCTGCTGGGTGGAGAGGCATGTTAGTTGACGAAAAGGTCCCTCCCAAACTGTGGCGCCACACGAAGAAGAAGGAGATGATTTGACAAAAGACTTGTTGCAGAACGACTTCCACACAATTCAACGACTTTGCGACAATTGGCAGTTGAAGATTAAGTGCTAGAAATGCGAAACTATCATGTTCAAAACACGGGCTACTAGACCCTGGTTTTGAGGGGGCCTGACTGGTAGTGACAGCTCGATCAGAGATTATACTGTGGTGCCAAGGAAGGTCAGGAGGCCCTGAAGCTTCGGTTTCAGTTTTACCGAGTGATAGGCCCTCTTATGTGAGTATTGTGGTGGCTATAAGAGTATTGTGTGTTATCACCCAATACCGCGGGCAAAGTCGAGGTTAGTGTAATGTGCTGACTTGCTTAGTTGTTGTTCATTCTGGGCTAGCCAAGGTGGTTAGGGGACTTTTCCGACACACTGTGCATTCTCAACCGGGTGCTGCGACCCAGAGGGCGGCAGAGCTTTTAGGAAGGTCTCGCATCAAACAAAGGTGGAATGTTTGCGCCTCAAGCATGATTTCAATTCTGTACTGGGGTACCAAATTCGTTTAGTCTTGCATTATATACGCCTCTTGGGACCGTGATATAAGCCGTTAAGGCAGGTGATCACGTAAAACCAAATCCCACATCTGTTCAAAACCCCGCTGTCTAGAGCCTCATGGGGCACGAATATAAACTGGCAGAAGTTCGGCATAGTTGAATAGGACTGCGACGACTATCGACCGGGAAAAGCAAAGTATGAACAGATACAGCTCTGACCAGAACTAGCAATGCCTTCGCTATGACAAGAGGGCTGGTTTAGAGGAGTTAACTTGATACCAGAGTGAAGGTGATCCGCCGTAAGACCCTCATCCAGTCAATCATGGTTTATGGTTGTAGTGTGTGGTTTAACGTGAGCCTTCCCAGATGCAAAGGATGAGGATGCTCCTAAAGCGGTGCCTTAAGGCCTGCCTCAGGTTGTATCGCATACTTGGATTCTAGTACAAGAACTTAAACCCCACCGACAAGGTTCTGTACAGCGAGACAAATACTATACGAGTGACTTTTAGGCTTGTACTGCAGTCGCTTGTCCTCTATTTAGCGTGCGGCATGGGGGATGATAGAGCATGCTTCTGTATCCTGTGTCAGTCCTTTGGAGTCCAGATAGGGAAATGCTTGAGGGGTTATAGAGCCACTTAGATGCACCTAATTTTATTATTAAGTTGATTCGTGGTCATATTGCACAAGCGATGATTTCTACCGCAATGTACCATGAGACGGTGTGCTTTAGCATCCCGCCCGAAGCATTTCTCTATTTACAAATAAAATTTTTGATCCCGGATAAGGAAGAATGTCATATCAGCTTCCATGTCCTATGTCGAGCAGTAGACGGGCGTTTCCAATACAAACAAGGTGTCGCTCATGGCCATAGAGAGCTTCCTCAGTTCTTCCTCAGGCGATCTCCACCCAATATTGGGCACAGTCTGCTGGTGGATACACCAAGGTCAGCTTCCGTCACGTATCAAAACAGTTGAATAGAAGTCAATTTGCTGACACTTAAGTGCTCTAGCACCGATGCTTGAATATACAAAATGTCGCTCACTCTCACTTCAAAAATTTTGCACCCTTATTTCGGTGGCTAATGGCGGCCTTCAGTGTCAGTCACAGATAGTGACGTTAAGTTCCAGCCAAGCACCATCTACGCTTTATCGACTCCGGGGCAAGGCAGAGTCAGATCAATTTCGGTTGATGACGCCAACTGACAATAAATTCCTTGCGTGTCTTTAAATCACAAACGTCAACCTTGCATCAGACGAGCAAATAAAGACAAAACTCACAACGGCTCCGGGACCATCACATTTCTTTTCATCGCACCGATAAATCGTTTTCACTTTGCACACCTTAACGACCGCCACGACGCCCACAAAAACCCTCGCAAATCCAAAAATCATTTTTTTTAGTGATTTACGTTTACACCGGTGCACCACCACCCTTCCCCCGGTTTAACTAGCTTTATTTAGTGCTTTTTGCTTTGCCAGCGATTCATCTCCTCGCAGTTTTGTCATGTCATGCCACTCGCAACAGGGTTATGACACGCTGTTCCTGACGCTCGGGGTTAACACTTCATGTAAGCGGAGAGCAGGGATCGGATTGGATTTGAAAACTATTGATCTGGGTTCCTGGCAAATATTAAAAATCGATTAGGACGAAATTTCGTGATGTTCCGTGAGTTATGACATCCTTAGATTGCTTCTCATCCGTACCACTGGCATGTGCACGGGACGAGTCCTTTGTGTTGTGTTATGACATGATGTTCTCAAATTGCTCGGTTCGTTTTTTTTCTCTGCAAACTATCGCGTGCAAGGATATGTGATTCATCCAGTAATCGATAGCTTGCCTGTCAATGGGTGCTGCCTGCAGCATCAGGAGATCAATCAAACGCCCCGCAATTTGTTGCCCGAAACGTCTAGAACGCCCGAAAGCCCGTCAAACAAAACACATTCATTTGTGCAGAGGCATTTCTAATAATTAAACAGAGCAAAAGAGGCGAACGACTCTGACAGAGCTCTTTAAAAAAAAAATGGTGCTTAATATGGAATGCCAGCTAGCGGGCCATTTGCATGGTATCACATTCCTTTGTAGGAATCTTCGCTTCCACAATGGATACTGTGCAGCGGGTTTTTGTTTTGTTTTTGCTCCTTTCTCGCTGTGCTTTGTTTTTTCTTGACTCCATCGCCATCCGGCTCCGGATCAGGCTCGGGCTCTGGCTTTG
Organism: Eristalinus aeneus; assembly: GCA_955652365.1. NCBI lineage: Eukaryota > Metazoa > Arthropoda > Insecta > Diptera > Syrphidae > Eristalinus > Eristalinus aeneus. The sequence goes on along the minus strand of OY019130.1, from coordinate 28,295,638 downwards.
GAATTTTTATTAAAATGAAAAAAAAAAGAAAAAACCCTTCTTTTCCTATTGCCTTCTATTCTGTATTTCGTGCTGCTGCTGCACATCAGCACATTTCCCAACTAACAAAACATGAAATCCTTTGTGCGGATGTAGGAGTATTTGCACGAAATGAAGAGCAGCGACAGCAGTCACATTTAAAACTACTACCATATCCGCTTTTTTTAAATCTTTCACTTTTCCCTCTCTCCCAATCTCGCTCTCTCTCTTCAACTTCATTCGCCAACAAAGGATATTTATAATATGGCGATAAAGTGATGAGGAGTTAGATGATGAAACTTCAGCTCTTCAAAATTGCTTTTGTGGCAAAGTGATATAAAGCGAAGTGACGGCGGCAAAAAGTTTTTTTCTTCTATCCTCAGTGAGGGGGAGGAGTTTCATTGAAAAGGAATCTCTTTCGAATTGTTTGATCCCATTTCGCACACACAGCTTAGGCTAGTGGGTGCTTTGTGCGAGGAGTCCTTGTGCGATATTTCTTTAAGCTGTCTCATGCCAAGAAAGGACTCCAACGTATAAGAGACTTTAATAATTAAGCGAGTGTGGAGGCCAAAGAAAAAAAAAACTCGGAAATTCTCATCAAGAGGTCATCGAGTGCTGTGGCGAAGTTGTTATTTCTTCGAATCGGGGCAGGATTCAGTTGTATCGGTGACAAAACGAGCAACAGGTGACGCCTGCATGTGGACAAGTACGAATGGAATCCTTGAACAGAAATGTGTACAATTGACGGAAGTTGCTAACAATTGGAGACGTGTGAGCGAAAGTGTGTCATTCCTCCTATGGGAATGAATAGCCTAACAGGAAGAGCTCCCATCGAAGGTTGAAGGATTTGCTAAGTTGTGTAACTTACACGTCTTTTGTTCTTACAGTTGTGAATTTGATAGGCAAACAGATTTCGTGGAACTGAAACAACAGAGCAAAATAAATAATGCAGGTTTTGTTTGTACACACGTGGTTCTTTCCAACAACAGATTCAAAACAACAGTTTTGGTCGAAATTAAGCAAATACGCACACAAAAAGTAGGAAAACAAGCATTTTGTGGACAACGGTTCCCTTTTCCATCGTCCTGACTACTGAGACTGAGATTCAGACTCACTTCATGAACTTCAGCTCACCACAAGACGGAGGAGGCGTAAAATTTGAATCATTCGTCTACAAGCTGATGACCACCAATATTGGCACTCACCCATTTCCATTGTCAGCCATTCTTGAGGACTGACATTCAGCATTAATGATTTTTGTGTGTCTGTGCCAAAATTTTGAGTTTGGAACACGTAGATCCATTCGCGTAGTTACCACATCTTAGTTTCGGCACAATATCAGCTGATTTTGGAAAAAAATGATGGGTCATTCATAATTTCGTCCGCATTTGAGACCCTAAAAACTGTGGAAAGATCAATCTACCCACTTAGGGTAACAATTTAGAAGGGACTGAGGGAGCGCCCTTAATCTGCGACAAACTTTTCGGTCAAGGAGAGGGTTTTCCGGGTTTCCGAATAAAACTAGCACCTCTGGAGCCCGAAAAACTGACGAAATATGGATATGTTCAGCCAAAGTGTCTGTTTTTCCGGATTTTCGAATAAAATTGGCAGGTCTGGAGCCCGAAAAACTGATGAAAAGTGGATGTGTCTACCCAGAGTGTCTGTATAGTGATGACTGAGGAGGGCGGCTTTAAGCTGGGACAAACTTTTCGGCAAAAGGAGGTTTTCTGGAATTTCTGCTTTTTTTTGTTTTCTGATTTTTCGAATAAAACTAGCACCTCTGGAGCCCGAAAAACGGACGAAAAGTGGATATGATGACTGTGAGGGGCGGCCTTAAGCTGGGACAAACTTTTCGGCAAAAGGAGGTTTTCTGGATTTTCGAATAAGACTGGCACCACGGGAGACCGAAAAACTGACGAAAAGTGGATGTGTCCACCCAGAGTGTCAGTTTATTGATGACTGAGGGGGGCAAAGGTTTTCTGGATTTTCGGATAAAACTGGCACCACGGGAGCCCCAAAAACTGACGAAAAGTGGATGTGTCCACCAAGAGTGTCAGTTTATTGATGACTGAGGGGGGCGGCCTTAAGCTGGGACAAACTTTTCGGCAAAAGGAGGTTTTCTGGATTTTCGAATAAGACTGGCACCACGGGATCCCGAAAAACTGACGAAAAGTGGATGTGTCCACCCAGAGTGTCTGTTTATTGATGACTGAGGGAGGTGGCCTTAAGCTGGGACAAACTTTTCCGTCAAAGGAGAGGGTTTTCTGCTTTTTCAAATAAAACTGGCACCTCTGGAGCCCGAAAAATTGACGAAAAGTGGATGTGATGACTGTGAGGGGCGGCCTTAAGCTGGGACAAACTTTTCGGTAAGAGGAGGGAGTTTTCTGGATTTTCGAATAAAACTGGTACCACGGGAGCCCGAAAAACTGACGAAAAGTGTGTCCACCCAGAATATGTGTTTAGTGATGACTTAGGGGGGGAGAGGGGTCTTAATCTGGGGCAAACTTTTCGGTTAAGGAGGGGGTTTCCTGGTTTTTCGAATAAAGGCGGAAGTCATCTGAAAAGTGTTAAAAGGTCAATGCGCCCGCCCAAAATGACAGTTAAGTGGTGACAAATGGGGATGGCCTAAAGCTGAAAACAACTTTTCGATCAACGGTGGGAGTCAGAAACGCATGCTTACCGATTTTTTAACTGAAATTAAAACGTGAGTATAATGGACTTCATCTTTTCGAATGGTTACATGTCATGCCACACTCGGGATTTTGCGTTGCCAGTTACCTTGGTGAAGTTAAAAGTCACCTCGATGCTGTGATTCGATTCCAATTAAATTTTAGTCATATCTAGAGCAAAAGAGAGAAAGAGGTGATTTGCAATGTGGCATCATTTCGCATGCTAATCATCTTAAAACAACAGTCAGTGTGAATTTATCTTCATCAAATAAACAATTAGCCTCATTCTTGCACAAAGCTCACAGGGTATACCTGCTTCGTATAAGTCATGCCTAGCGTTCTGCGGAAGATAAGATAATGACGCACTTCGATTCGCTGGGTGATCTAAAACGAGGTCTACTGAACAAAAATTTGTTAACGACATTCCAGTCCAGATGAAAGGCAGGTGTTATTCTTCCGAGACAGACAAATGAAAAGCGTGAAAGAATAACACTAAACAAAGCGGTGTTCCTCACAAAATTAACCCTAATGAATGAAAGATAATTGCTGTAATGAGCAAACTGAACAAATAAGCGGAATATGTATGTTTTTGAATCTTCTTTAGTCCATGAAACCGTCTGACGAAAGGTTTAAGAACTTAGCTGATCGGTCTATTCAGCTGTTGAAGTCCCTCAAATAGGATTTCTGAGTAAATTGTTTTTGAAGTGAAACTCTTTCCAACGCGTGACTCGAGGTTGAGATGGGAAGTGATGGGGATTGTGAAATCGTCGGAAGGAACCACACTGAGGAAGAGCGCAGAATTGGAAAGATGCCAGTTGAAGAGGTTTGTTCTTTAGAATCCGGATGAAGCTAAGACTAGAGCGGCAGGATGAAGACTTTTCCTCATTTGCAATTTCATTTTTCTGATAATGTCATTACCAACATTCAATGATAATGCAATTCGATTATTTCATTTGCATTGAATCAGTGACAAATTTGTTGCGGCAGTGGAAGTTACGCCTTGAAGAAATATAAAAATTTGCTATTTTGTAAAAACTGATTTATATATAATATAGATCAAAACACATAAATTTCAAGGAGAATATGAAATGCTTATCATTAATTAAAAGGTGACCACCGTGGCGTAGTGGGTAGAGTGCAACGCTCACACGTCGAATGGTCTAGGTTCGATTCCTGGCTCAACACGAACTTTTCGAATTTTTCACGGCACCTCCTCTTTCGAGCTGCTGACAACACTCGAAGAGTAATATTTGTCAAAGAAAAACCTTCTCAAATTTCGCCGTTCGGAGTCGGCAAAAACTATAGGCCCCTTCTACTCGTGAGAGAACAGTAGCGCACACAACACGTTAGTTGATGAGCAAGCTAGGCCCTGGTCCCCCTGTGGATTGACGCCAACAACAATTATTATTTTCTTCAATTAAAAGAACTTTTCATCGCATTTACTTTTTGCAGTTGATCAGTAAAGGTCGCTAGGCCATGTAGAACATATGCACACTACTGCTCCGGCCCGAAAAGTCTTCGAATTTGAGCGCGTGGCTACGTCTATGGCAATTTTGGGCGCCTTTTCGAGCACAACAATTGCTATTAGTGGCACAAATTAACAAGGCCCACTTGCAAGTTGCTCCAATCGATAAATCATGCAGACAGTGGTTTCCCCGCTTCAAATGTGGTGATTTAAACGTCGAAGACAATGAGCATCTTGGCCAGCCCAAAAGGTTGGAAGATGAGAAATTGGAGTTTTAAGTGGATCAAGATACGTGCTAAATGCAAAGTAAATTCCATGAAACATTAAGACCGAGTAAGCAAACAATTTCCGTTCGGTTGAAGCAATTTGGGAGTATTCAAAAACATAGGAATAGGGTGTCGTACGAGTCGTATCGAGTGATGTCGAATTAAAGGGTGATTTTTAGCTATTATCTTTTTGGCAACATTGGTTTAAACAGCTGACGCACTTTTCGTGTTTTGTTTCACTGTCAAACATCTTCAGGTTGGTCTATAATTTAACCATGAATCGTCGTACAAACGAACAACGCTTGCAAATTATTGATTTTTTTTTTATCAAAATGCGTACTCTGTTAAGAAAGTTCATCGGAAGATGGAAGAAGCGCCATTTTATGGTCAAAAATGGACGAAGCTCATGTTTGGCTCCATGAGTACGTAAATAAGCAGAATTGCCGATTTTGGAGTGAATATCAGCCAAAAGCATTGCAAGAGCTACCAATGCGTCCAGCAAAATATTCAAAGTTTGGTGCGGTTTATGGGCTGGTGGCATCATTGGACCGTTCTTCTTCAAAGATGATGCGAATCGTAACTTTACTGTGAATGGTGAGCGCTACCGTGTGATGATATCCAACTTTTTTACCCCAATTGCCAGAGCTTGACTTGCATAATATGTAGTTTCAGCAAGACGGTACCACATGTCACACAGCACGCCCAACAATGGACTTATTGAGAGGCGAGTACGGTGAACTTAAATTTTATTTGACGTTCAGGACCGTTCAATTGGCCGCCTAGATCGTGCGATTTAACGCCTTTAGACTATTCTTGTGGGGCTATGTTAAAGGTCGCCGTGGCGTAGTGGATAGAGTGCGACGCTCACTCGCCGATGCGTCTAGATTTGATTCGACCGCAGGTCCCTACTACTCGTGAGGGAACAGTAGCCCGCACAACACGAGTAGTTGATGAGCAAGCTAGGCCCTGGTCTCACTTTGGACTGTAGCGCCAACAATTATTATTTTTATGTTATAGCTTATGTCTATACAGACTATCCCGCTTCAATTGACGCATTGGAAGACAACATTGAAGCATTTATTCGTGAGATACCGGCCGAAATGTTGGAAAGAGTATGCCAAAATTGGACTAAGCGAATCGACCATTTGAGGCGCAGTCAAGGCCAACATTTGCATGAAATAATCTTCAACATTAAATTATATGAACCGCACCATCGTTTCAAATTAAAATTTCATGCATTTGTCTGAATTTGATGCGTTTTTGTTTTGTTTTTTTTTTTTTTTTTTTTGAAAAACTTTCCTACAGTTTTAAAAAAATCACCCTTTACAATTTTTCACGTCGTAACTGCTTTTTAGATTTCAATGAATTTTTATTTTGTTGATTACATTTCTTGCATAATAATTGTATGGCTCGACAGTCCGCAGAGGACCAGAGCCTAGCTTGCTCATCAACTACTTGTGTTGTGCGCGCTAATGTTCTCTCACAAGCAGAAGGGACCTACAGTTTTTTGCCCACTTCGCACGGCAAAGTTTGAGAAGCTTTCTTACACAGTTATTACTCTTTGAGTGTTGTCAGCAGCTCGAACGAGGTGGTGACGTGAAAAATTCGAGGTGTTCAGACGGGAATCGAACCTAGAGCCTTCGGCGTGTGAGCGTCGCACTCCAACGACTACGCCACGGCGGCCATGGTTTTGTTCTCTCTCGACTCTACTAATTCATAGCGAAATAGGCATTGTTTCGATAGGAATCGATATCTTTCAATACCACCTTCAGCCACTTGACCAACCTTAACCATAACACGACGCTTCTTCTTCTTCTTGTGGCGCTACAGTCCGGGGTGGACGTGGGCCTCAACCAACACGCCTCTCCAGCCAGCACGATCTTTCACCAGCTGTCTGCTAGAGGCATGCTTTCCTCCGACCATATCTTACAGATGAGCTGGAGCATGCGCCCAACCAGGTCATCTGAAGCTGCTTTAAATATTTCTGCGGACAGTCCGTCTGCTCCAGCAGCTTTGTTCGACTTCAGCTTGGATATTGCTATCTTCACCTCGTCTAAGTCGGGGGGACGGAATGCTTGTCTATCATCGTCCAAATTGAGTGGACCATTCTGCCTAACAGCGGGATTTGGGTCGTCATCGCCCTTTAGGAGTCTCAGAAATGATCCTTCCAGATTCTCAGCACAGACTGCGACTGTGCTACTAGTTGTCCATTTTGGTCCCGGCAGGCCTTGGTCCGAACCTTGTATCCTCCGGATAGCTGTTTTACCTTTCGGTAAAACTTTCGGATTTCATTCCTGCCAAAGCACCTTTCCATTTCCTCGACCGCGCTCTTCTCATGCTCCTTCTTTTTCCTTCTGAGATGACACGACGCTAGAAGGGCGTTAAGTCGCTTAAGGTTTGAGTTACTTACAATTTTGTTCGTTTGTAGCTTGAAAACATTTGGGTACAGGAAAAGCCCGATAAGCCTATTTGAGCATCTAAGTCTTCTTTAAACGGAGAGAATACCAGCTTGTAGCGGACGGTGAATCATCGAAAAAAATTCATCTTGCTTCGACAAGCGGTAGGCTAAAACTCCTCGTTTCATTCAGTTGATCTCATATTTATAGTGTGTACGCATATAACGTAATTCAAATGATCATGCGATCTCTTGTTAACATTATGTTACCAACAGTTTGAGGTTCAAGTGATTGATTTACATTCTTGTGTAAGAGAACGTTGTGTTCTTAGAAAAATATATTTGTCACATAAAAGCCAATGAGCTCAATTTTGTCCTTGTTTTGCTTTAAAGTGCCTTTCTGCAGTCAGGTTTAAGTGTCTCATTTCCCTATTTTCCTGTTCAACTCTTTCTCGAATGGCTTTCTTACGACTTCTGTTGTTTGTTGTTTGAGAGGGAGGAGTCACAGCGTAGTTACGCAAGCTCCTCTATTTATCATCGATGCATCGTATGTGTCCTATGCCCTCTGCCGAATTGTTTTTTCTACGGATATAGGATCAAACAAACTACTGCGCTCCCCCACCTTCTGCAGCATTGCATCTTTTTCTATGCTGCCATCAACCACTGCGTTGATAAGATTTTCCGTCAGTGACGAGGGGGGCCACCTCTGCTCACATAAATTCTTCCGATCAGTTTTATTCGCCCCAAAAATACATTCTCGCACACTCTCTAAGTTTATAAACAATACAATAAAACTTCATATTTTAATGTCCGCTAAATGTCATTTCAATTTGAGGCCGTAAAACAGCGCTCATCGCACAACATCAAATGCCGGCCCAATTGATTATGCGAACAGGGAACATATTGAGCAAGGAACCACCACCCGGAGGACGAGCAATAAAAAATCATTCATAGAGCAGATTTTCTCGGAGCGCTTTGAAGATACACATTTCCGCTTGCCAGACGTTATCCCATGGGGTTGTGCTCGTTTATGCGCAATTTTGTTTTGTTGTCTGTCAAGATGATGTCGCGCAAGCCCCACCCTCGCAGCGGAAGCTCCACAATGACAGCAGCCAATGTTTAAAATAAACATAAAGACTTATTCGATCGACAGAATGCGGCGACGGAAACGGAGACGGACCCACCAGCGCTGTGTGTCGTCGTATTAACTCTCAATCTGCATTTGAATAAGTCGGAAGAGCACTCGGGAATACATTGTCCTAAGTCCTCGTGACGTGGAGGAAGGAATCGGCGGACGAATATGAAAACATTTGCATATGCAGTTTGTTTTGATTTCGATGATTGGAGTGTTGCTCGCAGTTGTTGAAGCAATTCAATTCGTTTTCGGATTACCATTGAAATCAATCGATTGTCTGGCAGCAGGGAGCCGCCGAAATACGAGGGGATCAGCTGAACGCTTTATGCGGTCATCGATTCAGGGATTTGAGATTTGTGAACGACTCAGAGGTTGATTTGTGAGGGATATCACATTCAATGGGCCCATTCTTTTTGAACTTCCCATTCCGCTGATCGATTTAAACTTGGTTATCCTTACCAATACCGCGCTGCTCTTTGATTTTCATTTTAAAACGTTTGCAAGTTAATTTGTGGATTTTGTGCCTCCCCTCACATTTCGACAAACAAAGCTGCAGGTTTGGGAGTTTGCAATAATACTTGGCAAATCGACACTTACCTATTCGTTGATTTTAAGGCCGTATATTCGTATGAAAGCGTGTAAAGAAACGAGATATACGGTACCATGTAGAGTTTTGGCGTTCTTACCAAGCTCGTTAAATCGTGTAGAATGGCGATGTAGAGCCCTCGCTGCTCGGTAACGAGGTCGGTAACGAACTCATCGAGGCCTTATATTCGGCCGTATATTCGTTTGAAAGCGTGTAAGGAAACGATCTATACGGTACCATGTAGAGTTTTGGCATTCTTACCAAGCTCGTTAAATCGTGTAGAATGGCGATGTAGAGCCCTCGCTGCTCGGTAACGAGGTCGGTAACGAACTCATCGAGGCCTTATATTCGGCCGTATATTCGTATGAAAGCGTGTAAAGAAACGATCTATACGGTACCATGTAGAGTTTTGGCATTCGTACCAAACTCGTTAAATCGTGTAGAATGGCGATGTAGAGCCCTCGCTGCTCGGTAACGAGGTCGGTAACGAACTCATCGAGGCCTTATATTCGGCCGTATATTCGTATGAAAGCGTGTAAAGAAACGATCTATACGGTACCATGTAGAGTTTTGGCATTCTTACCAAACTCGTTAAATTGTGTAGAATGGCGATGTAGAGCCCTCTCTGCTCGGTAACGAGGTCGGTAACGAACTCATCGAGGCCTTCAATGTCAAAAAAGGTTTTCCACAAGGCGACGAGCTGCCACGTGACTTGGTTAACATAATTCTTGAAAAGATCGTGCTCACTCACAGACACACACACTCACAAGTCAACACCAGAGACATGACGTTCCGAAAGCCAATTCAAACGGCATCTTGCGCGGACGATATTTAATTGATTGAGCGAACACAGCGAGCCGTCAATGAAGTATAGGATGACGTGCCACGTCACGCGCGGTGATCTACCATTATAATTTGGCAAAACCCTAAAAGACTTTAAATATGCAAGCAATCCAGAAAACGATTCAAAAACTTAGCGCCATCATCCCTGAGCTGTGATTTGAACAGACTTGGACGAAGGTACGGTAAGGTCTGTTCAAAACATAAAGTGAGAGGCATAAAAGTTAGACGTGTTCTGCTTGTATTGCTTTCCAGGGCACTTCCATTTGGGGGATTGGACTTCATTTTCGATGTCACAACCATTTTCTCATAAAAAGGCTATAAAGCTAAAACTGTAGATTGCCGCACAACTCCGCCAATTATGGCTCATCGTATGGAATCTTTCTGTTCGACATCAACTGGACAGCAAGTTCATGAGGTCGACTCTGTTCACGCGTATCATCCCTGAACTCGAGATCCACTAACAAAACGTAACGTGGCGCAACCTCCGACCGAGGTAGGGCACAGAATATTGGAAAAGTGTTAATAATGGCTCATAACGGTAGCGTGCCGTGAGTTTTTGCAGATGGAGACGTTTACAGGAAATTGATTTTGGCTGTAATGGCAAAGTTCAGAGAAAGACTCAAGAAACAAAAAAACTCTACATTTACTTCAGCCTCTCAACCATTGAATAGCATTCGTGAATTAATGGTTTTATCGGGTGGCAATGGTTTTTCAGTTAAAAGAACAATTTGAAAGCCAATGTTTGTCATTTAAAAGAATTATAACAGAAAGCCCCAAAGGGAGTGATTTTAGAAAGTCTTCAAACTCCCTTAGGGACTTGTTTAATTTTCTCCACTTCCAACTGTCGGCTGGTAGCACAAAGAATTTGGATGTCAACAGCACTTTGTCACCCCTTTGTCTCATATTTCTAGAAACAAGTGATCGTAAAAGAAAATGTGACTTAAAATAATGTTCAGCCTGTGCAACTTTATTGTCGCTTTGAAGCTTTTGAAAGCCGACATGGAGGCTCCACCTTCTTGTACATGCAACACTTAGTCCAGCCTGGTTTAGGGACATATTAAGAAAATACATTACAAAGAAAGAGTGTCAATGGAAACAACGCTTCTAAGGCTTCCTCTTTTGTACCAAAGTCAGAGATTTTTTAGAACCCGAGTATACGCTAGAAAGCGCTCTTGGGGAAATCAAAAATATCTGACTTTGGCAGATTGATACAATGGTCTTGTTTGCGTTAACGTACAAAAATTCGGAATGAAGACAATCAACTCGATTTTATGGACCTGTGGGGAGATCGTATTGCCTAGAGGAAGATCATGCTTCCTGTCAGAAACTATCTCACCGGCTGTACCTGGAACTGAAAACATTGTTTCTTTTCATCGCCTTAGGAATATTTAAATTAACTGAATGACGCCACCAAGAATGAGGGTCTAGCTTTTTCAGCAACTATCCATGTTGTGCCGTGGCGAAGTGGGTAGAGTGCGACGCTCACACGCCGAAGGGTCTAGGTTCGACTCCCAGTTCAACACTAATTTTTCTAATATTTCACGGCACCACGAGCTGCTGACAACACTCAAAGAGTAATAACTCTCTAAGAAAGCTGTAGCGGCCTGTAGCACCACATGAAGCAGAAGAAAAAGAGCTGGTCAGATGTGTGGACGTGATAAAGTGCGACGAAATCAAATCGGGAATCAGGCCAGTTAAATCGACGTGCGCAGCGGCTTCTCCTCCCATAATCTTTACAGAAAGACAACAGAAACACCTATAACTCAGGCAAACCCGTCACATGTTTACATCATTAAAAAGTAAACCATCATCGTGTTCACACATAATTCCGCATTTGAGTGAGAGTTACAATCAAAGTGGTTGTGTATCTGGTCGTCCACAAGCCAAATGTCAATACCACCCCACCCGCAGTGACATTTTGCTGCGGTTTTCTGTGTGGCACAGTCCAAGTCCCAATACAAAACCACTTGGATAACAGAAACAAGCTGCTTGCTGCCTGCAATCAAATGCAAAAAAAGGGACATTCCAGCCACTCAGCACAAAGGCACACAGGACACATTAATTTGAGTGAATCCTTTATGCAATCACGTCAAAATTAATTCAGACTATAATCGCCGACAACATTTCCATACCCAAATGAAAATGCAAATCATTCACGACCCTCTTCCGCGTTCCCCACCCCCACGGCTCGTTAAATAAGCTCTTACAACTACATCTGACCTGAATAGCACACCGGAAGGGTTTTACGATTTGCACGCCACAATGAAGGCGCAGCTACAACAGACTTCCGATCCAAGACGCGCACACAAAATAAAAACACTCTCAGTGATGAACATGCAATGCGGCAGAGCCCCTAATGTATGCAGCTCTTAATGGTTATTCTATTCAAAATAAGTGGCCCAGTCCGCATCATCCCTCAGACAATGTGCCACAGGAAAGTTTTCTTACACAACACTGTGGCGGCGGTGACGTCCCTTACATCCGGGGGGAGTGTGCTATTAACGAGAGTGCACCGACAGCCTGAAAAGGACGCACACATCCCGATCGGCTCCTTCCTGGGCCTACATGTGTGTACATGTTTTGGTAATGTAAATTTAATTTGATTACAAGGACTCAGTGGTTCCTTTTTTCTTGTTTCGCTTAAACCGGAGTAGTCCACAGTGAGTAGCTGCAGGAGTGGGGAAATTTTAGCTCGACGTCACGTAGCCAACTTCAACTTGACGATTAAATTAATTTTTCATGGTTTTCAGCAGCCTCTGAGTGGTTGAGTAATTGGTGCGCGCTGCCGCTGGGTAACGTCGCCTCTGCCGATGTAACGCGGAAAAATCTGTGTCAACATCTTACACATCAAGGAAGTGCATTCCAGCGCTTCGGCTTCAGAGCATTTCCTCCCACTTTCATTTGAATACGGTCCGCGTTTGGGTTTGAAAGTGAAGGCTCGAGTGAAAGTGGGCGTGTGGTTGCGCTTGACGTCTTTCTAACGACGCGCTGCTGTTTTTTCTGGTTTCTAACGTGTGCAGGGGAAGTTTCAAGGGACTCAGAATAAATGGGCACATTGTGGATACTTGTGATGATGGACTTTCGGGATCGATTGTCTTTCTTTGAAAAACATGTCAAAACCACATACTCTTACTTGCGCACACAGACTGTTTTTTTTAGGCAAACTGTAGCAAATTTTGAGAGAGAGGAAGTCATTTAGTCTCTCTGAAGCTTCCCTTTCTAAAAAGTGATTTCTTAGAGGTATAGAACTTTAATTGTCAAGTGAATTATGTTTGCTGTTCAACAACTGGAAGACGGCAATAGTGCAACCCATTCCCAAAAAGGACAAGGATTCCTCGCATACAAAAAATCTTCGGCCCTTAGTAGAATGAGTTTTAAAACTTGAGAAAGTGGCGGTCAGATTCAGCCTGATACGCCTAATCTTTTCCTGCTGGGTTAGGAAGCTTGCCGGAGTGCCGCTTCTGATGGTGCGTTTCGGTAATAAAAAACGGAAGGAACCCCAAAAGATTAAGCACCCGGGGGCCTCTGACAATGAGCCAAAAGAATAGGAGAAAAAAAACTGCTGCCACCGAGCGGCGCAGTGAGATCATGAAAGTGGTCGAATGTGCAAGTCCGTACCACTTCAATGGCGAAGGCGCAAGCGCCGAAGGCCGTACCCCTTCAATGGCGAAGGCAAGGAG